>OZ024903.1:15681691-15719191 GCA_964017125.1 Flabesymbios commensalis
AATTTACCAAGATAAAAGGACACCACCTTATTCTAATCCAGGTTATCACAACATATAACATATCTTATTAGGTGCATCAAATTTGTGTGAATTTAACTTGTGTTGTCAAAAAACATCAGTAATATTTTAATTTTAATACGGAATACGGATCATCGGTGTTGGCTACATCACTGAAGTCAAGCAACGTCGAGCCAGGTCCATAATTGGGTGGGTGACCGCCTGGCACACACCAGGTGCCGTATACACATGTAGGACATGCTAGCAGCGATGTCGTGTCGTGGGGCTTTGAGAACCAAGTAAATCAGATGGCTCGTCCGACTGACCTGGAGTTGGACGTAAAATAACCTCAATGGACGTAATGACTTACTAATTAAAACATAGGAATATGAGGAAAAATTATGCGGTCAACTTATTATTAATAAATCGACAAGAAAGAGAAACAAGAGGTAAAATATAAATAATGAAAAACGATGGAACAACATAAGAAAGCAAATGCGGGAAGTTGCTTATTTTAAGTTTTTAAACGAAAATATGGTGTTAATGAAATGATCACTATAGTTTTTTTATATTTATGACATTACCTTGTCCACAAAACTGGCCTGTATATCCTGCTGCACATTCACATGTGAAGCCCAGGTGTGTATCATGACATGTACCTCCATTGAAACATAGAGGCTGAGTACTACGACAATCATCCACCTCTGTAAAGAAATAAAACTAGGTTAACAACACCAAATTATTATTAGACCAGATATATCCAAAGTTGAATAAATATATTTCTAAATTATTATTAGACTAGACATATCCAAAGTTGAATAAATATATTTGAGTTAGCAAAGAAATGTTTGTAGGCAACTCGATGTAACTTTATCATTTGATATAAAGTGGATAACACATTTATTTTCCCATTTTGTTATTATGGACTGTTTTCCTTGTTCAATATTATGTTTTGGCCTTACATATACAGTTACTGTTAGGTCAATGTTTCAGTATAATGAGTATGGCAGGGAGCTATAATCCCGCATAGACAATGTTCCTGTATGCGAGGGATGGTCCACGACTATTAGGTCAATGTGGCACCTCTTTACTTGTACTTATATTTAGGCCTATTCTGTGACTGTGCATTACTTATAATTCTCCACATGGATTACAAATACATCTCCCTTTTTACCTATTAT
Organism: Flabesymbios commensalis; assembly: GCA_964017125.1. Lineage (NCBI taxonomy): Eukaryota > Metazoa > Annelida > Polychaeta > Terebellida > Flabelligeridae > Flabesymbios > Flabesymbios commensalis. Next base: position 15,682,870 of record OZ024903.1, read on the forward strand.
CTATGACTTGACTACACTTCCATCTTACATATATACATATACCTCACACATACTAGTCATGTCTTATATAAATACAGGTGCATATTTAGAAGGGTCTCACATACACTATCTTACCTATACATTTATCATTGAAGTCCCAGATGAAACCTTCATGACATATACAATTATAGCTGGCATATGTGTTGTTGGAGGTGGCGTTGTTACCACAGGGTTTAATCATAGTGTGACACTCGTCCACGTCCTCCACACAATCCCCAACACCTGTCAGCCCTTCAGGACACTCCAAACACCCGTGGGTGCTGTCACACTGATCACTATTACAGTTACACTCCTTTATACATTCTGGTCCCCAGTGTATCATGTCACAATCTGAAAATACAAACAAATGTTTAACTTGCCATTGTAGCCTTTTTAATTTTCATAATGCTTTATTTGAGCTCTGCACATTTAAGTCACACCAATTAACTTCTGAACGTATCGGGTTGCTGGCTATTGTTTAGAGAATATTTGAAGTCTCTCTTCACATCGGTTGTCTTACCAAATCATCTATGACTTTAAGTTTGTACTCCAGCACCATCTCTGATGTGCAGTATCAGGCTGGAGGGGAGAAAAAGGCTGGTAGACTTAGTCAACCAGCTGACTCTTCAAAGCTGCCACAATTTTCGACTCTACGGCAGCTGCGGGGAGAAAATTCCAATCACGGATAGTTCGATGCAAAATAGAATTTTGTCCCAGTGTGGTGCTTGCTCAATATCAGGTCTGCATAGGCCTGATTGTGCCCACCACGTGTTATTTTGTCTGCTGGGATTAAACGGTCATTGATGGAAATTTCAACTAGCTCATTTAAAATTATGAACATACTTAGAAGTCTAGAATTTTGTCGTCTTGTTTTCAAGTCAGTCCAGCCCAGGTTCTGAATGAGAGATGTCACGCTGGCTGTTTGTTTATAATTTTGGGTGACAAATCTTGCTGCTAAAGGGGTTTCAATCTACTGAAGAGTATTTTGAGGATGATCTGACCAGGGAGAAATAGACAGTCTCCCTTAGTGACTTCAGGTTCCTCTGAAGGAAACCCAGAATAAAATTTGCTTTACTCGTAGTTTTGTTAATGTGAGCCTCCCATTTCAGGGTCTCTCTAAGGCAAGATATGGTGTTGATGAAACGATCGCTCGTGTTTTATTTAAGGGTGTACTGAAATTCCAGGTTTTTAGTTTGGCCTGGGCACCCTGTGGTCCGAGCATTTCGAGGGGTTGGAATACATCCCCCATCGATCTGTCCGGTCCTGTAACGCAGATAGATCTCTCTGCAGCTTTTCTTGATTTGCTCGACATTTTATCAGGTGATACAGGAGACACCAGACTTCACACGGGTTGATTCTGAATAGCTGCCATCGACTACTACATTTTGGGTTCTATTGGTCAGAAAATTTTGAATCCAATTTAGAGTTGTTCCCCGAATTCTGTAGTGGTCAAGTTTGTGTAAGAGGCCTTACTGAAATCTAAGACAACAACATCTGTTTGTGTTTTGTATTCAAAATTTTAAATAAATTCGTGAGTTGTAATCAATAGCTGTCTTTTGTTTTGGTCGAAAATCGTGCTGTATAGGTGTTAACCTTTAGTTTTTCAAAAAATGGGATATGATTTGTATACAAATGATTTGTTCGAGTAATTTGGCACAAACACATGTGAGGGAAATCGGCCTGTAGTTTGCCAGAGAATGCCGATCTTCTTTTTTGAAGACTGGGGCAGCATTAGCCACTTCCCAGTCATCTGGTAATTTGCCCGTCTGTAGAGATTGATCAAAAATAATTTTCAGAAAGGGAGATATTTTGTTGGCAGCATTCTTTAGAGTCAAATTCGGGAGCTTGTCCAGTCCGGATGCCTTTCCGCCATTTAAACCCTCAAGTAAAATAGTTACACATTGACCAGTAATTTCGCATTTAGCCATTTCAGTATTCGGTGGACCTGGTAATTTAGGTATATTTGTAGTATCTTATGAAGTAGAAACTAAGCAAAATTGGTTGTTTAGTATTTTTGCCTTACGCCTGCTATCTGAATGCAGCTGGCTGTTTACCTCCAAGGGAGAGACACCATTTTCATCCTGACGTTTAGATTTAATATAATGAGTGGTTTTGAATTTTTTCAAATCTGAAGATTCAGAAAGTTTGCTTTCCAAAAAAAGACCACCTGACAGATCTGATGGCACACTGGGTCTGCCATTTACAATGTTTTTTTCCCTGAATAGATGCAAGGAGTGATTTTGATAGCCAAGGTAGATTTTGCTGAGGGGAAGTCATTTTAGTTGGTATAAATTTGTCCAGGTATTGATTTAGGCTGGATTTAAATTTCAACCAATTTTTATTAACAGAACGGTTGGGACTGTTTTCTAAAAAAGAGGTCTAGCAGTTCCTAATGTTTTGCCTGATAGCTTCCCAATTAGCATTTTTGAACTGATGCACTAGGCAGGTTTTATATGGCGGTAGAGTGGATCAATATCCAGTTCAATCACAACAGCACAGTGATCCGAGATTCCAGGTACACTATGAGAAGATTGTATCAAACCAGGCTTATTTGTCAGCAAGAGGTCCAAAATATGTTATTTTCTAGTAGGTTCGTTATGAACTTGGCCCAAGGCATTTGTACCTAGGCTTGACAAAAGCAGCTCGCATTGGGATTTGTTTGCTGCTTTAGGATTTACTACACCATTGTCCCAGACAATACCAGCTAGGTTGAAATCATCACTCAGGACAATGGTCTGATTTAAATTTTTCGGCATCAGGTCTAAAGATTTCACAAGTCCTCGTGAATTACTAATTTCGGGGTCAGGAGGACGATACAAGCACACCAGGGTTATTGATTTTGATGTCAATATCTGAATTTTAGCCAATAAAATTTCACAGTCGGTTTGTAAATCAGGGTAATGTCAAAATGTTTTCTGACAGCAATAAAAACTCCTCCGTTGGCTTTTGCATTTCAAACTTTACGTAAAATTTGGTATTCAGGAGGGAAAATTTCACTGGTTGTAGGTTAGTATCCTTGTCAAGCCAAGATTCGGTGCCGAAGATACAATCAGGTTGGTGGCACTTTGGAGATGCTAAGAAATTTTTACTTCCCCCTTTAGGCTTCTACAATTTATTAATAGAGTACGCCAGTTTCTTTGACGGTTTGTAGGTCTATAGGGGGGGGGGATTGGACTACTGTGTTGGAAATTGTTCTCAGAGCCATTAAAATTTATATTGGCAAAATTATTTGTGGTTTCAATTTCAAGCGAGTTTTCAAACGAATAGAAAGTTTATAACCATTCTCCATAACGTCTAAACATACTCACTTTTACAGGTGCGTCCATCTGAATTGAGTGAGCCAGAATTACACTTGCACAGATATGTAGCGTTCACATTGATACACTCATCGTCACACTGGTTAGTGGTGGAATCAAGACACTCGTCAAAATCTACAAACAAATGCTTTATCACATCAAATATAGTTCTGTGTTGACTCGTTCACTTCATGCATATGAATGTATGTTTTTACATTTAATTATGTCATAAGTATCCATATTCCATTCCATATCCATATTCCATATCGACTTAAACGCTAGAATTTGACGTCTACAGACCTGACATTCTGACGTCTAAAGTCAATCCCCATACTGAAAGAATTAAAAAATGATATTGGCCGTACACCCATAAAATAGGTATTCAAATGAAGCGGAAAGATCCAACTAAGTCATTTATAATGATTTCAAATTTGGTCTCCATGGTTTATACAAAAATATTTCAGTGTTGTACGTGTTGTTAATTTCTGGTATGTCGTGCAGGCAGGGGTTCTGTAAATTTTTATGCTGTCACAAAATTTCTTATGCATAGTATTTAAATATAAATATATTATTTGATATTTAAATGCCCGTAACAGCACAGTAACGCTTCACCATGCCATGTTCACTATGTGTTCTAATCCGTAACGGATGATTAACATACTTGGATTATATGTTAACTATACACATAATTTACATACACAGGTTACAAATGGATGATGTACGTGAACTATACAGATGATTTATGCACACACATTACATAGAGATGTACATAGCTAACTCACTGCACATTATGCCGCTAATATCTAGTGTCAAATAATAAGTTAGAAATATTTGAATCTTCAGAGGCAAAGTTATTATTATTTTACACTTGCCAACATCATTTCTACATCTTGACTATGAGGTCGTGGTTAAGACTCTATATAGTCAAGATGTGTGTATTACACTCAGACTCACCTCTGCATCTGTCGCCAAACACTTGAAAACCCGTGGGACAGAAACAGGCTGGCGATCTTGACTCCACCAAACACCCGTGCTCACAGCTGCTGCTCGCACACGCTTCTTTGACAACAGGGTCTGCAAAAAAGGCGTATAGTGAAAATGTATACTTTGCATGTTATTTGTTTTTCCAAAGTAGAAAAGCATCTCTTATATTACACTGGACACCCGCTCTTTCTGTCTTAGTTCAAAGACTGGAATTGTTAGTGTGGCCTGTGGATAATGGCAGCGTCGTGCCAACTCCAGGTCCTGGCAGGTTGCCAGGTCCAGGAGACTGCATATGAAAAATCTCAAGCTCCTGCCACGGTTTTGATTAAAGGGGAATTCCCTATATCAATTCTGAATGAAAATGGCTACTTTTCCAAGTTTGTTATTGCATATACAAAATAAATGGTAAATTATTTTGATGTACGCTATATTTTGTATAAATATTCTGCAAATATAAACTTCAGCTTCTAGTGAAAATGTCTTGATTAACAAGAATGTAATTTGTTAATTGCGGTATATGTAGATACAGCTATTCTGAGCAATTAATATTAGTAACCATGGTAACGTGGAAGCAGCACCAAGTGCTGAGGGTGACTCACCGACAATTTCACAGGAATGTCTATTCTCAGTGAGATTGAATCCGTCATAACATGAACACAGGAAGCCGCCGTCGATGTTATCACACACTTGCTCACAGTTATGGCTCCCCAGACTACACTCATTATTATCTAGAATGCCACACAGCAAAAAATAATCATTCAACAATAACATAATGCTACACAATGTGTATAAAGAATGGAAACTGCTATAATTCACTTTAAAATCTCCACTATTAAGATTTCTGATATTGCTTTAGAAAATGTGATAATTTGAATCGATTGTTACACAATTTGTATACAGTAACTCTTGTTCTATGAAATGTCGGTCAATATTCATTTCACTTTCAGTCATATTTTATCTGGTTTGAAATTTGTAAGCGTAGAAGTGTATACAAACACAAACATATGGATATCATTAACTGTTACTGATTATATTATAATCTGACCTTTGCAGTCTGAGTTCCCATTCAGTATATATCCAGGTTCACACGAGCAGCTGTAAGATCCATATGTATTCACACATATCTGCTGACAGGGGCCGCTGGTAGAGTTACACTCGTTAACATCTGTAAGCGGAATCATAACAGCTTGGTCATTCTGGATCAGAGGGAGATGATACTGCTGGGTTAGTTGATCACAGCACTATGTTAACCCTTTCAGGGCTGGGACCGTCTTTAGACATCATAATAGTCCATATTTTGACGTCTAAAGTCGGTCCCCCCACTGCAAGACTAAAATATTCACAATGGCCCATAATATAGGTATTAACTAAGACATTTATGATGATTTCAAAAGCCTTTTGTCTCTATGGCTCATATGAAAAAAATTCCGTGCTGTAATGGTTAATATTTTCTTAAGGCTTATGCGTTATTATATGGGGTACATTTTAAGATAGGGTTATTTGGTCGAAAATGATATAGTGAATCGAGATGGGGAAGTGCTGAGATTTCGCATTGATATAATACACAGGGGCATGGATATGTTATGAAATGGGGTTTTTTAATTCACTTTAATTATTCCTTGCCCTCGGTTAATGAAAATAATTTCGAAAAAATGTCTTGCATGCTTGGAGTCTGATAACAGCTATGCATAAGTGCAAAAATGATTCATTTTTCATTTCGGCCTGGTATAAAGCTTGAAGGTGTTCTGAGCAATATAGTTTTTGAATTAGGCAAATATATTGAAAACTGTTGCCCTCGGAGCCTTTCAATAATTATTGATATCATAAAAATCAGCTTCATTTCTATGAAAGTCGCATTGAATAAAACAGTTGAATGAAGTGGCTATTCCCGCCTCTATTTCGTCACACAAAGTCGTCATGGTTACTTTCTATTTCGAATATTGTTGTTAAAATATGCCACACATATTAGGGTGGACTGTTATTAGTAGCATCCATACTTTATTTCACTATATTTCCTTTTTATTTGGGCCCATATGACAATTAAACTACCAACCAGGCATTTCATCCATGACTTATAGTTATATCATCAAAACACGGCCTCAAATCTCTTCTAGACATAGCTATCACATTTATTCACCAATTATATATTTTCTAATAAAAACTATTACACTTAGATTGTTAAAGCGATGGTAAAAGTCAATAAAATATAGATATCAAGCTGCAGATTTTTTTTTCAAGCAGTTGGAATATGCCAAGAAAAGACCGGAACACGCAAATCCCTTGTGTCCACTGATGGTCTCGCCACCCCAAATGCCAGTCCCATTGAAACACATGTAAACTGCCTCAATTTCGCAGGCCGATTTCACCACTTTCAAACCTATTAGATATTTAGTGTGACATATCAGGATGAAGCTTAAGATGTCCTTGTTCGGAAACAGGCCCGCTATGGGTATGCTTACCAGACAGATTTTTAGCTACGCCCCTAGCGTGTAAAAAGATCACTACTTTTCAAGTGTGGCTAATATCCGTACTCTCTTTCACAGAACAGACACACATCATTTTAACCCACTGTACCTCTGCGAGATTATCATCAAACAATTATATCTGATATCCTTGACAAAGACGATAACGTGTGCTTATTAAATATTCACAAAATTATGACTTCTATATATTTTATTATGTTTGACTAGAGATTGGAACAGCTGCATTGAAAATATTTTGTGTGATGATTCCATCATTAGTATCACCTCCCTGTATTTCGGCCTATTTAGGGTGGTGAGACCTTAAAATGATTCATTTGAGTCGTTTATCCCCACGTCCGTCTGTTTGGTATGCTATCAGTTGTGTTCGAAGTGATTCATTTTGCGACGTTTATCCCCACGTTTGACTGTTTGGTATGCTATCAGCTGTGTTCGAAGTGATTCAATTAAGTCGTTTATCCCCACGTCCGTCTGTTTGGTATGCCATCAGCTATGTTAAAAGTGCTTTATTTTGAGACGTTCCCCGCCCCCCACGTTCGACCGTTCGGTGTGCTATCAGCTGTGTTCGAAGTGATTCATTCAAGTCGTTTGTCCCCACGCTCGTCTGTTTGGCATGCTATCAGCTGAAGTGATTTATTTTGAGACGTTTATCCCCACATTCGTCTGTTTTGAGGCAATATTTATGTTAATTTAACCCTTTAACCGCCAAATTATTTAATAGGAATTTTCACCCACTTGAAGCTGTCCCTCGCTGACGCGATCCACAAATTTGATAGATTTTTATATCTTGCTGATTCCTGTTTTATCTTTAACATGTTTAAATATGACATTTAAAGCGATAAAAAACAAGAATATAATCAGGACCGGCGGTTAAAGGTTGCCTGATTGGAAGGATTTTGCCTAAGCATAGTCCTTTACTCCAGACAACGCCCACACTGGTAACGTGACCGGATCACGCACGTGATTGGTTTGGAGTAGAGTACTACACTTCCCAGCAAACACGAGAAGTGCAGCTAATGTTGGTTGACTGTTGGGCCAGCGTCGCAGACGATGGTTCAACATTACACCAACATTGGTTTAATGTTTCGTGTTTGATAGGTTGCTCCAATATTTCTCTGTCTTTTGAACCTGAGGTTGAGTTGTTTTTACCTCCACAGGAGACATTGGCGATGTTGTAGAAGCCTTGTGGGCATTTTCCACAGCTATAGCCCCTCCCTGTCTGGTTATGATCCGCCGCGGACATATCTGTACAATCCTGTAGATCCAGGCAGGGCAGCGTGGCACAACCATCAGTGTCCTCATCACACGCATCGCCTGTAGAACAATACGGGATTAGATATAACGCTAATGACACCATCAAAACTTACACCCACCATGAAACATTAACAGTAGCAACACTTGGATATAGGGTGAAATATGATTAGACACTTCACAATGAATGAATGGGGTTTAAGGCCACCTTTGTGCATATATAGGCTGAACTGGGATCCTGAGGATGGTGAGATGAATGAGATGACACTGCCCTCCAAACACAGGATTCGAAATTCGAGCCATGGCGGTCTGAGACCGAGCAAGCTACCTCTCGGTCACAGAGGCTCCCCACGATATTGAATATTTACGAGTGAGCGGGGAAGAAACATTTTGTTTCTTTGAAACTTGAAGGCTAGTTAGAGGTTCGAACCAGCGATCTCCGACTTTCCAAGAAGGCATATCTAACCACTGCACCAGGGCCCCTGCCCATACACTTTACTCTATTTGAGTGCGATATGGAACAATACAGCATTCGTCCAATAAGTAGGGTGTGAGCCTTTAGGCAATTACCTTATTCATTTGATAATATGCTGTATTTTCCATATATCACCTAAAATAAAAAAACGTTTGTGATTGTGGACCTAGGTTGAGATCATGTGATTGTGGACCTAGGTTGAGATCATGTGAATAGTGATCTAGGCTGAGATCAGGTGATTGTGGCTCTAGGCTGATATCATGATATTGTGAATCTAGGCTGAGATCATGTGACTGTGGACCTAGGCTGAGATCATGAGACTGTGGATCTAGGCTGTGATCATGCGACTTTCCAAGAAGGCATATTTAACCACTGCACCAGGGCCCCTGCCCATACACTTTACTCTATTTGAGTGCGATATGGAACAATACAGCATTCGTCCAATAAGTAGGGTGTGAGCCTTTAGGCAATTACCTTATTCATTTGATAATATGCTGTATTTTCCATATATCACCTAAAATAAAAAAACGTTTGTGATTGTGGACCTAGGTTGAGATCATGTGATTGTGGACCTAGGTTGAGATCATGTGAATGGTGATCTAGGCTGAGATCAGGTGATTGTGGCTCTAGGCTGATATCATGATATTGTGAATCTAGGCTGAGATCATGTGACTGTGGACCTAGGCTGAGATCATGAGACTGTGGATCTAGGCTGTGATCATGCGACTGTTGACCTAGGCTGAGATCATGTGGCTGGTGATCTAGACTGAGATCATGTGACTGTTGACCTAAGATGAGATCATGGGACTGGTGACCGCTGAGATTGTGTCACATTTGACCTAGGCTGAGATCATGTGACTGTGGACCTAGGCTGGGATAATGTGATTGTTGACCTAGGCTGAGATCAGATGACTGGTGATCTAAACTTAGATCATGTGACTTAGATCACGTGGCTTGTGATCTAAGCTGAGATCATGTGACTGAGATCATGTGACTGTGATCTGGACTGAGATCATGTGACTGTTGACCTAGACTGAGATCATGAGACTGGTGATCTAGGCTGAGATGATTGTGGACCTAGGCTGAGATCATGTGATTGTGGACCCAAGTTGAGATCATGTGAATGGTGATCTAGGCTGAGATCGGGTGATTGTGGCTCCAGGCTGATATCATGATATTGTGAATCTAGGCTGAGATCATGTGACTGTGGACCTAGGCTGAGATCATGAGACTGTGGATCTAGGCTGTGATCATGCGACTGTTGACCTAGGCTGAGATCATGTGGCTGGTGATCTAGACTGAGATCATGTGACTGTTGACCTAAGATGAGATCATGGGACTGGTGACCGCTGAGATTGTGTCACATTTGACCTAGGCTGAGATCATTTGACTGTGGACCTAGGCTGGGATAATGTGATTGTTGACCTAGGCTGAGATCAGATGACTGATGATCTAAACTTAGATCATGTGACTTAGATCACGTGGCTTGTGATCTAAGCTGAGATCATGTGACTGAGATCATGTGACTCTGATCTGGACTGAGATCATGTGACTGTTGACCTAGACTGAGATCATGAGACTGGTGATCTAGGCTGAGATGATTGTGGACCTAGGCTGAGATCATGTGACTGGTGATCTAGGCTGAGATGATTGTGGACCTAGGCTGAGATCATGTAGCTGGTGATCTAGGCTGAGACCATGTGACTGTGGACCTAGGATGAAATCATGTGATTGTGGACCTATGCTGCGTTCATGTGATTGTGGACCTAGGCTGAGATCATGTGACAGGTGACCAGGGCTGAGTTCATGTGACTGTGGACCTAAGATGAGATCATGTGACTGGTGACCTTGGCTGAGATCATGTGACTGTGGACCTAAGATGAGATCATGTGACTGTAGACCTAAGATGAGATCATGTGACTGGTGACCTGGGCTGAGATCATGTGACTGTGGACCTAAGATGAGATCATGTGACTGGTGACCTGGGCTGAGATCATGTGACTGTGGACCTAGGCTGAGATCATGATATTGTGAATCTAGGCTGAGATCATGTGACTGTGGACCTAGGCTGAAATCATGAGACTGTGGATCTAGGCTGTGATCATGCGACTGTTGACCTAGGCTGAGATCATGTGGCTGGTGATCTAGACTGAGATCATGTGACTGTTGACCTAAGATGAGATCATGGGACTGGTGACGGCTGAGATTGTGTCACATTTGACCTAGGCTGAGATCATGTGACTGTGGACCTAGGCTGGGATAATGTGATTGTTGACCTAGGCTGAGATCAGATGACTGGTGATCTAAACTTAGATCATGTGACTTAGATCACGTGGCTTGTGATCTAAGCTGAGATCATGTGACTGAGATCATGTGACTGTGATCTGGACTGAGATCATGTGACTGTTGACCTAGACTGAGATCATGAGACTGGTGATCTAGGCTGAGATGATTGTGGACCTAGGCTGAGATCATGTGACTGGTGATCTAGGCTGAGATGATTGTGGACCTAGGCTGAGATCATGTAGCTGGTGATCTAGGCTGAGACCATGTGACTGTGGACCTAGGATGAAATCATGTGACTGTGGACCTATGCTGCGATCATGTGATTGTGGACCTAGGCTGAGATCATGTGACTGGTGACCAGGGCTGAGATCATGTGACTGTGGACCTAAGATGAGATCATGTGACTGGTGATCTGGGCTGAGATCATGTGACTGTGGACCTAAGATGAGATCATGTGACTGTAGACCTAAGATGAGATCATGTGACTGGTGACCTGGGCTGAGATCATGTGACTGTGGACCTAAGATGAGATCATGTGACTGGTGACCTGGGCTGAGATCATGTGACTGTGGACCTAGGCTGAGATCATGATATTGTGAATCTAGGCTGAGATCATGTGACTGTGAACCTAGGCTGAGATCATGAGACTGGATCTAGACTGACATCATGTGACTGTTGACCTAAGATGAGATCATGGGACTGGTGACCGCTGAGATTGTGTCACATTTGACCTAGGCTGAGATCATGTGACTGTGGACCTAGGCTGGGATAATGTGATTGTTGACCTAGGCTGAGATCAGATGACTGGTAATCTAAACTTAGATCATGTGACTTAGATCACGTGGCTTGTGATCTAAGCCGAGATCATGTGACTGAGATCATGTGACTGTGATCTGGACTGAGATCATGTGACTGTTGACCTAGACTGAGATCATGAGACTGGTGATCTAGGCTGAGATGATTGTGGACCTAGGCTGAGATCATGTGACTGGTGATCTAGGCTGAGATGATTGTGGACCTAGGCTGAGATCATGTGACTGGTGATCTAGGCTGAGATCATGTGACTGTGGACCTAGGATGAAATCATGTGACTGTGGACCTATGCTGCGATCATGTGATTGTGGACCTAGGCTGAGATCATGTGACTGGTGACCAGGGCTGAGATCATGTGACTGTGGACCTAAGATGAGATCATGTGACTGGTGACCTGGGCTGAGATCATGTGACTGGTGACCCGGGATGAGATCATGTGACTGTGGACCTAAGATGAGATCATGTGACTGTAGACCTAAGATGAGATCATGTGACTGGTGACCTGGGCTGAGATCATGTGACTGTGGACCTAAGATGAGATCATGTGACTGGTGACCTGGGCTGAGATCATGTGACTGTGGACCTAGGCTGAGATCATATGACTGTGGACCTAGGCTGAGATCATGTGACCGGTGATCTAGGCTGAGATCATGTGACTGTGAACCTAGGCTGAGATCATGTGACCGGTGATCTAGACTGAGATCATGTGATTGTGGACCTAGGCTGAGAGCATGTGAATGTGGACCTAGGCTGAGATCATGTGATCGGTGATCTAGACTGAGATCATGTGATTGTGGACCTAGGCTGAGATCATGTGAATGTGGACCTAGGCTGAGATCATGTGATTGTGGACCTAGGCTGAGATCATGTGATTGTGGACCTAGGCTGAGATCATGTGATTGTGGACCTAGGCTGAGATCATGTGAATGTGGACCTAGGCTGCAATCATGTGATCGGTGATCTAGACTGAGATCATGTGATTGTGGACCTAGGCTGAGATCATGTGAATGTGGACCTAGGCTGGGATAATGTGATTGTTGACCTAGGCTGAGATCAGATGACTGGTGATCTAAACTTAGATCATGTGACTTAGATCACGTGGCTTGTGATCTAAGCTGAGATCATGTGACTGAGATCATGTGACTGTGATCTGGACTGAGATCATGTGACTGTTGACCTAGACTGAGATCATGAGACTGGTGATCTAGGCTGAGATGATTGTGGACCTAGGCTGAGATCATGTGACTGGTGATCTAGGCTGAGATGATTGTGGACCTAGGCTGAGATCATGTAGCTGGTGATCTAGGCTGAGACCATGTGACTGTGGACCTAGGATGAAATCATGTGACTGTGGACCTATGCTGCGATCATGTGATTGTGGACCTAGGCTGAGATCATGTGACTGGTGACCAGGGCTGAGATCATGTGACTGTGGACCTAAGATGAGATCATGTGACTGGTGATCTGGGCTGAGATCATGTGACTGTGGACCTAAGATGAGATCATGTGACTGTAGACCTAAGATGAGATCATGTGACTGGTGACCTGGGCTGAGATCATGTGACTGTGGACCTAAGATGAGATCATGTGACTGGTGACCTGGGCTGAGATCATGTGACTGTGGATCTAGGCTGAGATCATGATATTGTGAATCTAGGCTGAGATCATGTGACTGTGAACCTAGGCTGAGATCATGAGACTGGATCTAGACTGACATCATGTGACTGTTGACCTAAGATGAGATCATGGGACTGGTGACCGCTGAGATTGTGTCACATTTGACCTAGGCTGAGATCATGTGACTGTGGACCTAGGCTGGGATAATGTGATTGTTGACCTAGGCTGAGATCAGATGACTGGTAATCTAAACTTAGATCATGTGACTTAGATCACGTGGCTTGTGATCTAAGCCGAGATCATGTGACTGAGATCATGTGACTGTGATCTGGACTGAGATCATGTGACTGTTGACCTAGACTGAGATCATGAGACTGGTGATCTAGGCTGAGATGATTGTGGACCTAGGCTGAGATCATGTGACTGGTGATCTAGGCTGAGATGATTGTGGACCTAGGCTGAGATCATGTGACTGGTGATCTAGGCTGAGATCATGTGACTGTGGACCTAGGATGAAATCATGTGACTGTGGACCTATGCTGCGATCATGTGATTGTGGACCTAGGCTGAGATCATGTGACTGGTGACCAGGGCTGAGATCATGTGACTGTGGACCTAAGATGAGATCATGTGACTGGTGACCTGGGCTGAGATCATGTGACTGGTGACCCGGGATGAGATCATGTGACTGTGGACCTAAGATGAGATCATGTGACTGTAGACCTAAGATGAGATCATGTGACTGGTGACCTGGGCTGAGATCATGTGACTGTGGACCTAAGATGAGATCATGTGACTGGTGACCTGGGCTGAGATCATGTGACTGTGGACCTAGGCTGAGATCATATGACTGTGGACCTAGGCTGAGATCATGTGACCGGTGATCTAGGCTGAGATCATGTGACTGTGAACCTAGGCTGAGATCATGTGACCGGTGATCTAGACTGAGATCATGTGATTGTGGACCTAGGCTGAGAGCATGTGAATGTGGACCTAGGCTGAGATCATGTGATCGGTGATCTAGACTGAGATCATGTGATTGTGGACCTAGGCTGAGATCATGTGAATGTGGACCTAGGCTGAGATCATGTGATTGTGGACCTAGGCTGAGATCATGTGATTGTGGACCTAGGCTGAGATCATGTGATTGTGGACCTAGGCTGAGATCATGTGAATGTGGACCTAGGCTGCAATCATGTGATCGGTGATCTAGACTGAGATCATGTGATTGTGGACCTAGGCTGAGATCATGTGAATGTGGACCTAGGTTGAGATCATGTGATTGTGGACCTAGGCTGAGATCATGTAATTGTGGACCTAGGCTGAGATCATGTGATTGTGGACCTAGCCTGAGATCATGTGAATGTGGACCTAGGCTGAGATCATGTGATTGTGGACCTAGGCTGAGATCATGTGATTGTGGACCTAGGCTGAGATCATGTGAATGTGGACCTAGGCTGCAATCATGTGATCGGTGATCTAGACTGAGATCATGTGATTGTGGACCTAGGCTGAGATCATGTGAATGTGGACCTAGGTTGAGATCATGTGATTGTGGACCTAGGCTGAGATCATGTAATTGTGGACCTAGGCTGAGATCATGTGATTGTGGACCTAGCCTGAGATCATGTGAATGTGGACCTAGGCTGAGATCATGTGATTGTGGACCTAGGCTGAGATCATGTGATTGTGGACCTAGGCTGAGATCATGTGACTGTGGACCTAGGCTGAGATCATGTGACCGGTGATCTAGACTGAGATCATGTGATTGTGGACCTAGGCTGAGATCATGTGACTGTTGACCTATGCTGAGATCTTGTGGCTGGTGATCTAGGCTGAGATCATGTGACTGGTGACCTGGGCTGAGAGCATGTGACTGTGGACCTAGGCTGAGATCATGTGATTGTCGACCTAGGCTATGATCATGTGACTGAGGACCTAGGCTGAGATCATGATATTGTGAATCTAGGCTGAGATCATGTGGCTGGTGATCTAGGCTGAGATCATGTGACTGTGAATCTAGGCTAAGATCATGTGACTGTGGTCCTAGGCTGAGATCATGTGATTGTCGACCTAGGCTATGATCATATGACTGTGGACCTAGACTGAGATCATGATATTGTGAATCTAGGCTGAGATCATGTGGCTGGTGATCTAGGCTGAGATCATGTGATTGTGGACCTAGGTTGAGATCATGTGATTGTGGACTTGGCTGAGATCATGTGACTGGTGACTTAGGCTGAAATCATGTCATTGTGGACCTAGGCTGAGATCATGTGATTGTGGACCTAGGCTGAGATCATGTGATTGTGGACCTAGGTTGAGATCATGTGACTGTGGACTTGGCTGAGATCATGTGACTGGTGACTTAGGCTGAGATCATGTGATTGTGGACCTAGGCTGAGATCATGTGATTGTCGACCTAGGCTATGATCATGTGACTGTGGACCTAGGCTGAGATCATAATATTGTGAATCTAGGCTGAGATAATGTGGCTGGTGATCTAGGCTGAGATCATGTGACTGTGGATCTAGGCTGAGATCATGTGACTGTGGTCTAGACTGAGATCATGTGGCTTGTGATCTAGGCTGAGATCATCTGATTGGTGATCTAGGCTGAGATCATGTGACAGTGATCTAGGCTGAGATCATGTGACTTATGACCTAGGCTGAGATCATGTGACTGGTGATCTAGGCTGAGATCATGTGACTGTGGACCTAGGCTGGGATAATATGATTGTTGACCTAGGCTGAGATCAGATGACTGGTAATCTAAACTTAGATCATGTGACTTAGATCACGTGGCTTGTGATCTAAGCCGAGATCATGTGACTGAGATCATGTGACTGTGATCTGGACTGAGATCATGTGACTGTTGACCTAGACTGAGATCATGAGACTGGTGATCTAGGCTGAGATGATTGTGGACCCAGGCTGAGATCATGTGACTGGTGATCTAGGCTGAGATGATTGTGGACCTAGGCTGAGATCATGTGACTGGTGATCTAGGCTGAGATCATGTGACTGTGGACCTAGGATGAAATCATGTGACTGTGGACCTGGGCTGAGATCATGTGACTGTGGACCTAAGATGAGATCATGTGACTGGTGACCTGGGCTGAGATCATGTGACTGTGGACCTAGGCTGAGATCATATGACTGTGGACCTAGGCTGAGATCATGTGACCGGTGATCTAGGCTGAGATCATGTGACTGTGAACCTAGGCTGAGATCATGTGACCGGTGATCTAGACTGAGATCATGTGATTGTGGACCTAGGCTGAGAGCATGTGAATGTGGACCTAGGCTGAGATCATGTGATCGGTGATCTAGACTGAGATCATGTGATTGTGGACCTAGGCTGAGATCATGTGAATGTGGACCTAGGCTGAGATCATGTGATTGTGGACCTAGGCTGAGATCATGTGATTGTGGACCTAGGCTGAGATCATGTGATTGTGGACCTAGGCTGAGATCATGTGAATGTGGACCTAGGCTGCGATCATGTGATCGGTGATCTAGACTGAGATCATGTGATTGTGGACCTAGGCTGAGATCATGTGAATGTGGCACAGGTTGAGATCATGTGATTGTGGACCTAGGCTGAGATCATGTGATTGTGGACCTAGGCTGAGATCATGTGATTGTGGACCTAGGCTGAGATCATGTGAATGTGGACCTAGGCTGAGATCATGTGATTGTGGACCTAGGCTGAGATCATGTGATTGTGGACCTAGGCTGAGATCATGTGACTGTGGACCTAGGCTGAGATCATGTGACCGGTGATCTAGACTGAGATCATGTGATTGTGGACCTAGGCTGAGATCATGCGACTGTTGACCTATGCTGAGATCTTGTGGCTGGTGATCTAGGCTGAGATCATGTGACTGGTGACCTGGGCTGAGAGCATGTGACTGTGGACCTAGGCTGAGATCATGTGATTGTCGACCTAGGCTATGATCATGTGACTGAGGACCTAGGCTGAGATCATGATATTGTGAATCTAGGCTGAGATCATGTGGCTGGTGATCTAGGCTGAGATCATGTGACTGTGAATCTAGGGTAAGATCATGTGACTGTGGTCCTAGGCTGAGATCATGTGATTGTCGACCTAGGCTATGATCATATGACTGTGGACCTAGACTGAGATCATGATATTGTGAATCTAGGCTGAGATCATGTGGCTGGTGATCTAGGCTGAGATCATGTGATTGTGGACCTAGGTTGAGATCATGTGATTGTGGACTTGGCTGAGATCATGTGACTGGTGACTTAGGCTGAAATCATGTCATTGTGGACCTAGGCTGAGATCATGTGATTGTGGACCTAGGCTGAGATCATGTGATTGTGGACCTAGGTTGAGATCCTGTGACTGTGGACTTGGCTGAGATCATGTGACTGGTGACTTAGGCTGAGATCATGTGATTGTGGACCTAGGCTGAGATCATGTGATTGTCGACCTAGGCTATGATCATGTGACTGTGGACCTAGGCTGAGATCATAATATTGTGAATCTAGGCTGAGATAATGTGGCTGGTGATCTAGGCTGAGATCATGTGACTGTGGATCTAGGCTGAGATCATGTGACTGTGGTCTAGACTGAGATCATGTGACTGGTGATCTAGGCTGAGATCATGTGGCTGGTGATCTAGACTGAGATAATGTGACTGTGGTCTAGGATGAGATCATGTGGCTTGTGATCTAGGCTGAGATCATCTGATTGGTGATCTAGGCTGAGATCATGTGACAGTGATCTAGGCTGAGATCATGTGACTTATGACCTAGGCTGAGATCATGTGACTGGTGATCTAGGCTGAGATCGTGTGGCTGTGGCTCTAGGCTGAGATCGTGATATATGTTACCCGTACCGTGTTGGTGTTAAGATGGCACTGCATGTTCCGTTCACCAGGCCGCACACGCATTCTCTCATACCTCTATCCATTATATTATATTATATTATATCATATTATATTATATTATATTATATTATAGCCCCTCGTGTTTTACCTGTCCACGCGGGGAAACACGAGCAGACCTGCAGATGGTAGGGATCCGAAGAAGTGTAATTTTCTGCCAGTATATCCCCTTCACATACTCCATGTTCAGGTACACAGGGACAAAAACGTAGTGTGATGAGTAGAGGTAAACCCACACCACCTTTAGCATCCACTGGCGTCAAGCTAAAACAGAACATTCCAGCTGAAATCCTGTAGTAGTGACTGGAGCTGTTATTTCGAACATAATATTGGCTCTTTGAATTATGTAATTCAATAGCGATTTGAATTATATAAATGGCATTTATCGTACTTATGGTTCAGGCCTGCAAAATATATAGCAAATATAAGTATTTTTCACCCACTTTAAGTTGTGGGTCGTGGTAGTTAGTATATATCGTATATATCGTCGCCTCGGACCTAAAGTGTTCTATCTGCTACTCATTAGCTCCCATTGGACGATGTAAAGCTGGTGTTAGGCATACCTGAACTGCTTGTTTTCTGTATTTAAATCCGGATTCCACGTAAAAAGCCAAGTGGTGCTATTTTCTTGCTTTATATTCGCGGTAGTTGGCAGCCCTGAGACGTTTAGTGTCACTGGGTCATCATCGTCAATGACGACAAACCTGGAGCTCACAGAGTCACCGTAATCAGCCTCAACAACCCCGGCGCCACGCAGTTGGGGCAATTCGTTTTCTGAAAAAAAATGTATTGTATTCTCAATTTGTCTCAATTGTACTAATATTTTTCACCTGCACAGGTAAAAATATCAGGACCTTGAAAGAATAGATGTAAAAAACCCAGATATTTGCGATGTAAATATTTTTCTAGACGTGAGCTATGTCCTATATTATCTAATACTCACTTCTGTTTGTTTATGTACTAAATTAGGGTTTTAACTTCCATGAAATTCTCTTCTAGACTTGAACAGCTACACGTGGAATTTTATATTATCTATTGTTCACTTCTGTTTGTATTATTATTGTATATATCTAATGCTAAATTCTGTTTGTTCAAATACTGATATACTCACTGAGTGTTTCCACTTGTTCGACATTCTGTTCTTGAGTGTCCAGAGTTGCCTGAGCGAACTCGAGGCTACCTGTAGCCTGAACATCGTACAGACAAGATTTGTCGTTCTTGCACAGCTTGAGAGCCTTCTCTCTTGTCTCCTCGTCGGGAAATTCTGGTGAAAATATAGGAATGAAATCTGGATTGCTGTATGTGTTTCCCGTCTCGCCGTCCATGTAGTAAAATAGACTGTCCTTTGCTAAGATCGCCCCTGGTCACAACAGTAAGCATAATAGGAATAAGAATGTGTAATAAGAATAAGAATGTGTGGTCTTAGCGAAGGAAGTAACAGAATAGTCTAAATTACTTGGCCTCAATATTGTTTTGTTTATATCTGACGTCTAAGATCTGGCTGCGTCGCCGTCGGAGCTGAGATGAGCCGATGTCACAAGACCTATTGTATTCAACTTAATCATAACTCATGTATGGTAGGTGAATAGCTTAACTCAATCATAACTCATGCATGATAGGTAAATAGTTTTAACTCAATCATAACTCATGTATGGTAGGTGAATGTTTTAACTCAATCATAACTCATGCATGATAGGTGAATGGTTGAACTCAATCATAACTCATGCATGACAGGTGAATGGTTTAATTCAATCATAACTCATGCATGGTAGGTAAATGGTTAACTCAATCATAACTCATGTATGGTAGGTGAATAGTTTAACTCAATCATAACTCATGCATGACCGGTGAATGGTTTAATTCAATCATAACTCATGCATGACCGGTGAATGGTTTATTTCAATCATAACTCATGCATGACCGGTGAATGGTTTAATTCAATCATAACTCATGTATGGTAGGTGAATAGTTTAACTCAATGATAACTCATGTATGGTGGGTGAATGGTTTAATTCAATCATAACTCATGTATGGTAGGTGAATAGTTTAACTCAATGATAACTCATGCATGGTAGGTGAATGCTTTAACTCAATCATAACTCATACATGGTAGATACATAGTTTAACTCAATCATAACTCATGTATGGTAGGTGAATAGTTTAACTCAATGATAACTCTTGTATGGTAGGTGAATGCTTTAACTCAATCATAACTAGTGTATGGTAGGAGAATAGTTGAACTCAATCATAACGCATCTATGGTGGGTGAATAGTTTAACTCAATCATAACTCATGCATAATAGGTGAATGGTTAACTTAATCATAACTCATGTATGGTAGGTGAATGGTTTAACTCAATCATAACTCATGTATGGTAGGTAAATAGCTTAACTCAATGATGACTCATGTATGGTGGGTGAATAGTTTAACTCAATCATAACTCATGTATGGTAGGTGAATGGTTTAATTCAATCGTAACTCATGCATGGTAGGTAAATGGTTAACTCAATCATAACTCATGTATGGTAGGTGAATGGTTTAACACAATCATAATAAAAATTTACCATGTCTAACTTACACTTCACGCCAAACTTCCAGAAGATGTCCTCGTCTGAGGAGTCAGGTGGTAGAGTATCTCCAGAGGGTGTCGTCAGGTCGTCAGAGGAATTACCGTTAATGTTTCCCAGCAAGCCGTTAACTTTCACGTTCTTGTAGTCTTCAGCCAGAATAATAGTGATAACCAGCTGCTTTGCTCGCGCAGTAAGCTTTAGCGTCACACCTGGCAGAAACACACAATCGACATAGTGTTTCCTCTAATACTTTGTTTTCGTTTTATTGCATTCAATGTAAAAATATTGACTGGAATTAACAAAAGGCACAGATGCAGATCTCGATTACAGAACCAATTATAAAATAATTTTATAGTAATAGTAAGTAGTAGTAGTAGCAGTAGTAGTAGTAGTAGTAGTAGTAGTAGTAGTAGTAGTAGTAGTAGTAGTAGTAGTAGTAGTAGGCCTAGTAGTAGAAGTAGTAGTAGGCCTAGTAGTAGTAGTAGTAGTAGTAGTAGTAGTAGTAGTAGTAGTAGTAGGCCTAGTAGTAGAAGTAGTAGTAGTAGTAGTAGTAGTAGTAGTAGTAGTAGTAGTAGTAGTAGTAGTAGTAGATGGTGGTGGTGATGGTTGTAGGGTGGTGGTTTTAGGGTGGTAGTGGTGATGGTGGTGGTGATGGCGGTGGTGGTGGTGGTGATGGTGGTGGTGGTGGTGGTTTTGATAGTGGTGTGATAGTTGTGGTGGTCGTAGTAGTAGTAGTGGTGGTGGTGGTCGTAGTATTAGTAGTAGTAGTAGTAGTAGTAGTAGTAGTAGTAGTAGTAGTAGTAGTAGTGGTGGTGGTGGTGATTGTGATAGTGGTGGTGATAGTGGTGGTGGTCGTAGTAGTAGTAGTGGTGGTGGTGGTCGTAGTAGTAGTAGTAGTAGTAGTAGTAGTAGTAGTAGTAGTAGTAGTAGTAGTAGTAGTAGTAGTAGTAGTGGTTGTGGTGGTGGTGGTGGTGATTGTGATTGTGATAGTGGTGGTGATAGTGGTGGTGGTCGTAGTAGTAGTAGTGGTGGTCGTAGTAGTAGTAGTAGTAGTAGTAGTAGTAGTAGTGGTAGTAGTAGTAGTAATAGTAGTAGTAGTAGTAGTAGTAGTAGTAGTAGTAGTAGTAGTAGTAGTAGTGGTAGTAGTAGTAGTAATAGTAGTAGTAGTAGTAGTAGTAGTAGTAGTAGTAGTAGTAGTAGTAGTAGTAGTAGTGGTTGTGGTGATGGTAGTGGTGGTGGTGATGGTGGTGAAAACAAGTGCACTTATATTAGAGCATAAAACAATTTGAAACATTCTTTAAACAGGCACTTTCAACTTTTGAGAGCATGCCCGTTTATGCGCGGGTATGCGGTATTTACTTCATGTTGTGTGTTAATTATGTATATCAGAAACAACTTTAAAGTTGATAAAGTTTTGAGATTAATTAGATTGATTATGATACAAATACGTGATTGTGTCGTGTATTGACAGAGGACGCTTACCTGAGGGGAACTTGATATAAAGCGACCCCTCCAGCTTTTGGAGCTGTAATCCATCCGCCTCCATTTGCAGAAAAGTCGCCGACTGTAGAAACCAGCTGGTGTAATTATTCCGGCCGTTGTCTGTCAGTATTATGATACCTAAAACACAATATGACTCGCATATAAATAGAAACAAATAGTAACGGAAATTCCGGCATAAAAAATATATTGTCGGATCATTGTATTCTACCCTCGAAAGAGTGGCCCATATGACAAAATAAGCCAATCACCGCCGTTATTTAGTTGTTATTTAAATTGGGGGGTAAAGAGTTTTTCGTAACTTTAATGAGTTTTTAATAAATTAAATAATAATTTTATCGCTACTTTAGTTTATTACTGAGCTGCAGCTAGGATATAATATGGTATGTACAGTCAAAACAAAAAACAAAAAGTTGACTTCACGTTGACAATTAAAGCCAACATAAACAAAACATCCACCCAATATTGTTTTAATACTGGGACATCATCTTCAACGCTGGTCCAACATTAAAACCACATTGGGGCAATGTGCCGTGTCTGATTGCCACGCTTGCCCACCTTCTCTGTCCCGTGTGAGTTCTACGTGAATGGTGGTGGTTCCGTTGTCCTTGGCCGCCACTGCCGCGAAAACGGTGGCCTCAATGTCTGCTCCCGCCGCGTCCCAGGCGGGCAGGGTTCGAGCCTGAAGAGAAAACCCCTGCATCTGATTTTCAGGTTTTAACAGCCAGTACTCTCCGTACCCGTTAAACACGTATTGTAGTCCGTCCACTGTCTGGATATGCGGGTCACCGAAAAACCAACCTGGTACACAGAATATAAATTAATTAAAATGAATTCTGTAAGAATACACATTAGCCAGTATTTGTACTCTTAAAATGCATTGTTTTAAGACAAACTGTAGATCTGATCACTGTACATATGTCATACTAATGTCTACTGATCACTGTACATATGTCATACTGACCTCTACTGATCACTGTAAGTATGTCATACTAACCCCTACTGATCACTGTACATATGTCATCATAACCTCTACTGATCACTGTAAGTATGTCATACTAACCCCTACTGATCACTGTACATATGTCATACTAACCTCTACTGATCACTGTAAGTATGTCATACTAAAGTCTACTGATCACTGTAAGTATGTCATACTAATGTCTGCTCATTACTGTAAGTATGTCATACTAAAGTCTACTGATCACTGTAAGTATGTCATAATAAAATCTACTGATCACTGTAAATATGTCATACTAATGTCTAGTGATCACTGCTGATCACACATAGGCCCTAAGTCATACTAAACCTAAACCCCTTTGGTCTTTATGGTTAATATCAAAATATTTCAGCGCTGAGATGGGCCGTGGATACTTACCAAGGAGTAGTTGTGGTGTGGTACAGACGTACATCTGAGGTCTGTACGTGTAGAACAGGTGACATAGGTCGCTCTGCTCACAGCATGCCGACTTGGCACTCTCATCTGCCAGGTAGGAGTTCACATCGTAGAAGGGGCTGTGTGCCAGCTGGTGACCAGCCTCATACGTGATGGACGTGATGGGAAAGTTCCAACCAGGCTTGTAACAACATTTCTGGAAAAGTAAACGTTACAGTAAAACACTTCTTTTTCACGCAATGAAATTGCCATTGAATTGAGAAAAGCTCACAGGGACCCTATTATCTTACAAGTCACAATACATCGTAGGCATTGGATTGGTCGGAATAGCCATCTGGACCAATCCGATGTCTACGATATATTACTTGTAACTTCTACCAGAATATGGGAACAATATCAAAGTGTGTATAATTGTGAATCAATAAATTAATGCCATTTTTTCCGGTGTGTTCACAGCTATTCACCAGGTGGCGCTTATAATGACCACCTTTGTTGTCCACGCGGTGCATTTTTGGGAGTACCCATAGCCTTGGAAAATATTAGCATGTATAATTATCCTGGAATATTTCTATGTCTCTAGAAGGGATAGAGGGCCGAGCTGACACATTGGGCTGCCTTATCCAAAACCCACGCATGGCTATTAAATATATTGATGATGTATTTAGTTAGATGGTAACAGCGGCGATGATGAGTGGTGATTCATCGCCACGTGGACGATGCCACGTAGCTAGGTGAAAGACGTATGCAGAGATGAGTCAGAGAAGAACAGATCTATTATAAAATCCAGAGCGTCGTTTGAGAGAGAGCAGAGAGGGCAGGAGATGGGGCCGGAATACGTTTGTAAAAGTTAAGTTGAGTTTTTAGTCGGAATCAAGTGAACGTGAAGATCAAAGGCTGTTCTGCTTTGACGCTGACTGTGGTTTTGTCCAGAATGCAGACATAAGAATGTATTTAATGTGAACGGTATTAACGGTGAAAAACAACAATGAGTGTTCCTGAGAGTCATTGGGTCTGCTGTGTTGAGTGTGTTATCCTATACATAGCCTATGCAGTAGGTCGGACCTGAAGTAACCCTTCCGGGTTAGAAGTTGAAAAGTCGGGAGTTTAAAGGACTAATTCTTTTCAGCCTGATGTTCATGTACAGTGGTTGACACCTTTAAATTTTCCAGGGATAATTAAACAAATAAATTTCACTATATGCATAAGACAGACAGCAGAAATTAGAGATTAGTGTAAAAAACATATTCTACTCCCTATTGAATTTACCAGATTGTATTTTTTACATACAGTGCCCCAGATCTCCCATATGTGACGTCAAATCGTATACATATTGGAAGAATAAGGATACAGAGGTGGTCGACATAACATAGTTTGAAACTGTAGTTACTTACCTTAAATAAATTGTGGTACACTGATCTAAAGTAAAATGTTTAAATGTTTAGTGTACCACATTATCTTCCTTTATTGATCGAAAATGTGGTCCACAGAAAGTTAAGGAGTAGGGACCGCTAAACTGCATAATTACCGCCTTCCCTATTTTATAGTCTGCATTTTACCATTTGCTGGCTTACTCTGGTCTACAATTTTTTTGCCCACATTTTCAACAAACTTTTTTTCGACTTTCGTGGCGACAAACTTTTTTTATATATTTCTATTAGCCCCCGCACTCAGATATCTAATGGTGCGTCCCTAACCTTCATACTTCTGCTTTATCCGTACATTCCAGTAAACCTACCTGTGGTGCTGGCTCCAGTGTGACGTAACACAGTCCTGGACCAGGGATATGCGAGATGCCGGGGTCGAGAATGGCCAGGAACAGAGTACAGGGACATGGCCTGGTGAACAGGTTATTCTGTACACTCTGACGACTAGCCCACACATGACACTCATACTCAGGACTGTCTCGTACCTCACACTGAGGCTCAGATAGCAGGTAAACCAGACGACTAGTACCTGAAAAAACACGTCATGATATAATGGTAAATATCTCTATGCAGTAGACAAACATGATATAAAAAAAAATAATAATAAAATAATTGTGTTGGTGGACCGTCACACATACGTCTGGTGGTTATAAATTCCACGAGTCCCCCCATTCCCACCTACCATAGAGTTTATAAACTTTACTATTTCCCTCATTCCCAGCTACCATAGGATTCATAAACCTCATAAGTCTCCTCATTTCCACCTACCATAGGGTTTATAAACTTCACTATTTCCATCATTCCAACCTACCAGAGGATACATAATCCTCATGAGTTCCCTCATTCCCATCTACCATAGGGTTTCCAAACTTCACTATTTCCCTCATCCCCACCTACCATAGGATTCATAAACCTCACGAGTTCCCCATTCCCTCCTACTAGAGGATTCATAAACCTCACGAATCCCCTCATTCCCACCTACCATAGGGTTGTTAAACCTCACGAATCCCCCCCCCCATTCCCTCCTACCATAGGATTCATAAACCTCACGAGTCCCCCCATTCCCACCTCCCATAGGGTTGCACGAGCTCCCTCATTCCCACCTGACATAGGGTTAGGCCATAAAAAATGTAAATGGGATATTACCTGGATTTTCAGGGAGTCTGAAAGCCGACGGTATTCCAGAACTCCTCCACCTTTTAAATGGATCTGAATGGCTGTAGGATGCCCAGAGAAACACACCGTTTGGTCGGCCGCTGTTCCATGTGTTGTACTTGTATAAGAACATCGCGTATGAACGCCTCGTTTTCCCATCCACTGCTATTATCAGCTGTGTTGTCATTATCTGTACAATAACATGCAGATCACATCAATGGATTCTCAAAGTGATGGAACTATATCTCAGGTAGATTGGTTGAAATAGAGTCATTTGAACCTGGAATGGCTAACGCAATTTCCAGCGTCTAAAGACGCAAAATAATACTAGCATTAAAATATAGCCACATTTGAAAATCAATTATTTAACTCTTTCAGCGCGGGTATCGACTTCAAAAGATAAAAACTGACTTCTAGAGATGTTAGATTCTCACGTCTAAAGTCGATCGCCGCGCTGAAAGAATACAAATATTTCTAATGGCCGTAGATCCTTAACTTAGGTATTCAGATGAAGTGGAAAGAGCTAACAAAGACATTTATGATGATTACAAGTTGACTAAAACCATTTGATCCCTTGGCTTATATAAAAATATTTCAGCTCTTTAAGAGGTAATCATTACAATTTTTTTAACATTTTTTTGGTGCTATGTGATTTGATTTGAATTTTGATTGAAAATGTATATAAAGTGCGGCCTCGATATAACGCCAACATCGGGACACTTTTTGGCATTATGGCGATGGGGGTGATTTTGGTATCTGAATATATAGATCTATGCGAGCTAATTAACATTTCTAATACATATTGACTGTTCTAACGCATTCTGAGTATAATAATAGAAACACAAGAACGCGCATCAATATCATTACATGATATTATTTTATTTGGACCACTATTTGTAACAAACATATTATTTGTAAATTTACGTGAAAAAAACTCTTAAAAAAACTCTTAAACTGTTAATACTGATTGCTTGGCATTTGATATGGTGATCAAAGGCCAATACCAGAGGCGCCTTGCTGAGAGTAAAGACAATACGTGTGACATTTCATTCACACCACGTCTGGTATAAGGGTTCAATAGATTATGTGAGTGTGGGTCAAACTCGCGAAACCCGATGGCATTTGTAACTCATTTAGGAAGTCAGCAGGACAAAAATCAATGAAATATAATGGTGCTATTCTATGGAATTCGATTACAGATTTAATTGATCATTCGTGCCGTTTTAATACTTTTAAATTTCATCTAAAAAATATATATAATAACAACTTAATTATAATTTTATAATATTCCGGGTGTGTTAACATGGTTTTTGTCCGTGTCTGTTATCAGACCTTCATATTTATATTTTCGAGAAAATAAAAAATTGAGTATGTTTTTTCTATTTGTTATAATGTGTTTAATGTTTTTAAATTACCAACGTATTAATAATATTGTTAATAACTTTAGTATCGACTGTGTCCTATCATTTTTATATTGTCAATAGTGTAGGCTATTGTATCATTACTTTATCGAGCTTTTTAGAGATCGGTAAAATGTCATGATTACCCAGCAAACACGGGACGTTGTCTCGGTGTTGGGCCAGCGCTGGTCCACCGTCTACGACGTTGGCCCAGCGTTGGCCCAATGAGGGACGGCGTCTCGTGTTTGCTGGGTGCAGGCTTATATGTTTTTTTTTGCACTTTGCACACATTTTGTTTCCACAAAACCGGGTAATGTTTTCTTGTTTAATTTGTGAGAACGCATACGCCACTGGGCATCAGTTCCTTTTTGTCACTTAGCATAATATGATGTATTGATACATTGTACTTATATTTTGTTGTTTGTTTTTCTTTCTGTGACAATAAACTATTGAACAAGTGCGTAAAGAACAATAGGTTATTTGATGTTTTATTTTGACTCCGTTTGTTTGAACTCATGAGTTTATTGTGAGTTTAAATTCAAAGAGTGGTACTTTACATTGATCTAATGCCTGCACTGACTCTCGGGGTCATATATTATTGTTTTAAATATTATCCCACAACGAATCGTGCTGATTTTTTTTTAGCAGTTTACTTGAGCCATCTAAAATTCCCAGTGAGCGTTCGTGAAAAATGCCTAT
The DNA here is from genome assembly GCA_964017125.1 of Flabesymbios commensalis. Taxonomy (NCBI): domain Eukaryota; kingdom Metazoa; phylum Annelida; class Polychaeta; order Terebellida; family Flabelligeridae; genus Flabesymbios; species Flabesymbios commensalis. Next base: position 15,711,149 of record OZ024903.1, read on the forward strand.
CATATAGGAGTCATTCAACCAATGTTTGAGACGCTATGCCAGCATTTTACCAACACTGGATCAACGTCTAGTGTCTGATGAGTTAATATCAAATACCCAATTTTGTGTCAGGCATAGTATAGGTATGATATATAGTCAGGTAGATGAAAAAACAGATTAAATAAAAGTTGGGCTAACTGCTTTTGATTACTGGTATAAACAATAGTTTGCACAGGAAAAAAACACGACACATACCCCAGTTAATGACCTCCCTCTACCCATTGTTTAATCACCTCTGTTACGCTTGCATTCCCGAACTTGTAAACACACAGGCCTACTGCTGTGTGCGCAGGTGGAGATCGTAAAAAGTGTATTACGTAGATATCACACATGATTGTTTATTTACCTGTCATGATGTCTGCAGAAAGAAAAAATAGGCCTGTTGGCGATATGATCGGGGGGGGGATACATGGCAAAAATGAAATTGGGACTTGAAAATCATTGGCAGGAGTTGAAGTTGGCATTATTTCCGGGGGTGCTGCAGTGAGGGAACACTGTATGTAGCCTATATATATACTTTATTGCATCGTACATTTCTACAATAATGATTTGTTATGCAGAAGGAAAATATATGAGGTCAATATGTCATTTCACAGTGCAAGGATTTGAAGTGGTGCAACTCCACCACCATTTCACAGTGCAAGACATCTCATTAGTCATTCAAGCCAGGGAAAGTATGGTCTGAAATCTGAGAATCCTTCAATCTATATAATACATATAGAGCGTACTTTTGTAATATTTGTTTATATAATAAACCCACTCACCTCGTCACCATTTACATTGTATGGTACTGGTCTTAAATTGTACCACGTGACCAAGATGGCGCCTGTGGCCCGGAAGCTGGTGTCACTTGTCAATTCAGATACGTCAGCGGACACCCTGGCCATTGTCCTGACTGTAGAGGCTGGCACTGTGTCATCATCTAGGGACCATTGTTTGAAAGTGTCATAGTATACCACGCTGTCATTAATCTGTGTCGCCCCTAATTCTGCTTCCACCCAGAAAGGAGCTATGATAACCCCTGTTTGTCGTTGCTGCACTTCATCAGTGAACCTATCTGGGTTAGGGTTGTAGTAAGGGGCTCCCAGGGAAACGTAGCCGTGCTGATACACCTACAATGAATAACATGTGTGTGTTAGGGTTGTAGGGGCTCCCAGGGAGACCTGGCCGTGTTGATACACCTACAATAAATAACATGTGTGTGTTAGGGCTGTAGTAAGAGGCTCCCAGGGAGACGTAACCGTGCTGATACACCTACAATAAATAACATGTGTGTGTTAGGGCTGTAGTAAGGGGATCCCAGGGAGACGTAGCCGTGTTGATACACCTACAATAAATAACATGTGTGTGTTAGGGCTGTAGGGGCTCCCAGGGAGACGTATCCATGCTGATACACCAACAATAAAAAACATGTGTGTGTTAGGGCTGTAGTAGGGGGCTCCCAGGGAGACGTAGCCATGCTGATATACCTACAATAAATAACTTGTGTGTGTTAGGGCTGTAGGGGCTCCCAGGGAGACGTAGCCGTGTTGATACACCCACAATAAATAACATGTGTGTGTTGGGGCTTTAGTAAGGCGGTCCCAGGGAGACGTAGCCGTGCTGATCCACCTACAATAAATAACCTGTGTGTGATAGGGCTGTAGGGGCTCCCAGGGAGACGTAGCCATGTTGATACTCCTACAATAAATAACATGTGTGTGTTAGGGCTGTAGTAAGAGGCTCCCAGGGAGACGTAGCCGTGCTGATACACCTACAATAAATAACATGTGTGTGTTAGGGCTGTAGTAGGGGCTCCCAGGGAGACGTAGCCATGCTGATACACCGACAATAAATAACATGTGTGTGTTAGGGCTGTAGTAAGAGGCTCCTAGGGAGACGTAGCCGTGTTGATACTCCTACAATAAATAACATGTGTGTGTTAGGGCTGTAGTAAGAGGCTCCCAGGGAGACGTAGCCATGCTGATACACCTACAATAAATATCATGTGTGTGTTAGGGCTGTAGTAGGGGCTCCCAGGGAGACGTAGCCATGCTGATACACCGACAATAAATAACATGTCTGTGTTAGGGCTGTAGTAAGAGGCTCCCATGGAGACGTAGCCGTGTTGATACACTGACAATAAATAACATGTTTGTGTCAGGGCTGTAGTAAGGGGTTCCCAGGGAGAAGTAGCCGTGCTGATACACCTACAATTAATAACCTGTGTGTGTTAGGGCTGTAGGGGCTCCCAGGGAGACGTAGCCGTGTTGATACACCTACAATAAATAACATGTGTATGTTAGGGCTGTAGGGGCTCCCAGGGAGACGTAGCCGTGTTGATACACCTACAATAAATAACATGTGTATGTTAGGGCTGTAGTAAGGGGCTCCCAGGGAGACGTAGCCGTGCTGATATACCTACAATAAATAACATGTGTGTGTTAGGGCTGTAGTAAGGGGCTCCCAGGGAGAAGTAGCCTTGTTGATACATTGAAAATAAATAACATGTTTGTGTTATGGCTGTAGTAAGGGGTTCCCAGGGAGACGTAGCCGTGCTGATACACCTACAATAAATAACATGTGTGTGTTAGGGCTGTAGTAAGGGGCTCCCAGGGAGACGTAGCCGTGCTGATATACCTACAATAAATAACATGTGTGTGTTAGGGCTGTAGTAAGGGGCTCCCAGGGAGACGTAGCCGTGCTGATACACCTACAATAAATAACATGTGTGTGTTAGGGCTGTAGGTGCTCCCAGGGAGACGTAGCCATGCTGGTAAACCTACAATAAATAACATGTGTGTGTTAGGGCTGTAGGGGCTCCCAGGGAGACGTAGCCTTGTTGATACACCTACAATAAATAACATGTGTGTGTTAGGGCTGTAGTAAGAGGCTCTCAGGGAGACGTAGCCGTGCTGATATACCTACAATAAATAACATGTGTGTGTTAGGGCTGTAGTGGCTCCCAGTGAGACGTATCCATGCTGATACACCTACAATAAATAACATGTGTGTGTTAGGGCTGTAGGGGCTCCCAGGGAGACGTAGCCATGCTGGTACACCTACAATAAATAACATATGTGTGTTCATGGTGTTAGGGCTGTAGGTAGGGGCCCCCAACGATCACCCACAGACTGCAGTGTGTGGCATCCAGCAGATACCTCGTCATACAGGTGTCTGTCTGTACCCCAACCTCATCTCCAAGTATCATGTGAGTTGCCGTTGCAATGCTTTGCGTAATGGTCTAAACTGGCCTGGACCATGCCCAACCCCTTCCACACGATCATCCACTGACTGCACCCCAACTCTGTCCCCTCTATGAAATTTCAGAAAGGCAACATTAATTTATCAGCAACAAATCTTAGTAGCAGTAGCAGTGCTTATTTGGCACACCTTGTATTTTATGGAGTTGTACAAAGGGTGAGCTAGGCTACTATACCTTTCTGTTGGAATAGTTATTGAGATTTTTCGAAAGTACATTTGTAAGATGTTTTTTTAAAGCTATTAGTGCTAGACATCATGCAAACCTGGTATAACAATGCAATGTGACACATCATTTACTGGACATATTAATCTTTTACATGTAGACGAGAGGAAAGTGTAAAATAGACTAATTTGCCAGAATACTTTGATTTTTCTGTCAAGATTCTAGTAATCTAAACGAAGCTATTTCTCCGAGAATTACTATTAGATTGCTTTGTATGTGGTCCTGCAGTATTATGGTATGGTGGGTAGTGTATATTACTTATGTAGATTGCTTTGTACGTGACAATGCAGTATGATGGTATGGCGGGTAGTGTATGCTTTAATTACATAGATTACCTTGTAAGTGGTCCAGCAGTCTGATGGTATGACGGGTAGTGTATGTTACTTCCATAGATTGCCTTGTAAGTGGCGCCGCAGTCCCCTGGTATGGCGTCTGGTAGTGTATGCTTACTTACGTAGATCGACTTGTAAGTGGAGCCACAGTCCGCTGGTATGGCATCTGGTAGTGTATGCTTACTTACGTAGATCGACTTGTAAGTGGAGCCACAGTCCGCTGGTATGGCGTCTGGTAGTGTATGCTTACTTACGTAGATCAACTTGTAAGTGGTGCCACAGTCCGCTGGTATGGCGTCTGCTAGTGTATGCTTTACTTACGTAGATTGCCTTGTAAGTGGAGCCACAGTCCGCTGGTATGGCGTCTGCTAGTGTATGCTTTACTTACGTAGATTGCCTTGTAAGTTGAGCCACAGTCCGCTGGTATGGCGTCTGGTAGTGTATGCTTTACTTACGTAGATCGACTTGCAAGTGGAGCCACAGTCCGCTGGTATGGCGTCTGGTAGTGTATGCTTACTTACGTAGATCGACTTGTAAGTGGAGCCACAGTCCGCTGGTATGGCGTCTGCTAGTGTATGCTTATTTACGTAGATCGACTTGTAAGTGGAGCCACAGTCCGCTGGTATGGCGTCTGGCAGTGTATGCTTACTTACGTAGATCGACTTATAAGTGGAGCCACAGTCCGCTGGTATGGCGTCTGGCAGTGTATGTTTTACTTACATAGACTGCCTTGTAAGTGGAGCCATAGTCCGCTGGTATGGCGTCTGGTAGTGTATGCTTTACTTACGTAGATCGACTTGTAAGTGGAGCCACAGTCCGCTGGTATGGCGTCTGGTAGTGTATGCTGAGCCCAGGTCTGTGTGTTTGTGGTGAACCTCTGCGTATCATCCCCCGTACCATAGTCATAGAGGGACACGTCTGATATAACTAAACAAAACAAACGTCCACTAATGTAAATAAACTCATTGTGTTGTCTTGTCTTAAATGAATCATGGCGCATTCATAAAGGCAGGGATCCAATGATATATTGGTGGCTGCCTCCAGATTTTTTTTCCAAATTGCAATTGTAATACTTCACATTTTCATGATTTGAATGTTCTACCAACTATGCTGTATAACTCAGATGTTGCTGTTAGAACCATTTAAGGGTCGATGTTGATCCCGCCTGGCTGAATTGCTAAATTGGCCTCTGTGAAAGACGCATACACTGACAGTCAGTAATCTGAATTCATTTCATCATAATTATAGGCCTACATTTCTATGTGCATAAACAGTTTCTACAAAACGATTATTAGCGTGAGAGCTATATAATTTGTGATGCAATACCCCTTGTTTTCAGTCGGTCAATTCGAAATCAAATCAATAAAACATTTCTGCATCATAGATTGTATATCTCTCGTGATGGGAATCGTCCTGTAGAAACTGTATAATAAAGATACATTAGAAAATTACTCAGATTACGGACTATAGTTTATGATGTCTATGGCGCGTTGCTTTGTGGGGACCCCTTCTCCCGCGTATTATGAACAGTGCACTATTATTTAACACAATTTCTGACATCGAAACTGTGGTAATAAAAACTAAACCACCAATGCTCGTTGGTATATAATTTACATGGTCACCAACAAAACACACATTATTCTATGTGATGAAAAGGTCCCATAATGTTAGTACAATACTGTGCCGCTCTCATATAACTTGATCAACATTGGGCGAAAGTCGACCGACAAATGTTGTTTCAATGTTGGCTCGCTCTCTGCGACGCTGGCTAAACATTAAACCAACACGTTACCATGGTTAAGAGCTCATGTTTAACCTTAATCGCTGCTCAAGCTTATTGTTGGCCCACTGTCTGCAGCACTGGCCCATCCCTTGAAAACCATATAACGTTATATTGATGTTTCTTGTTGAACTGCTGATTTTGGCTTATAGATGGTTGATAACAATACTCTGGCTGTACTTACCATACTCGCAGGACTGTCCGGTGAACTGGGCATGACAGTTACAGATGTAATCGTCTCCTACAGGGATACACTCAGCACGGGTACCACAGGGATCTGACGCACATGCATCTGTGGAATACACACATTATCTCAAGTAGCCACATCTCATACACACAACCAAGGATTACTGGGAAATAATCTACCAGCGCGTAGCGCGAATCTATTATTCCCAGTAATAAACAGATACGAGATGTATTCACCAGCTTAAGCGATTGTACATTACTTCATTAAAATTAGCATATCGTATTGTAAGATGGTATGAGAGAAATAACTATTGATTATTTGGAAAATGGGTCTATATATCGCCAATTGTGATTCGTTGCACAGTACACCTGTAGGGCCTATACCGCTTTACTATAAAAAGGCTGATACAAAGTTATTCTTTGAAGCCATTGGTCATCGACTGGAAAGTGCACGTGAATATTAGGGCCCCACTCATTTCCCCTAAAAGTGAATATAAATGAATAATATTGTTTTATGTCGCTTCCTGCATATTGAGGCAATATCGCGACAGGCGACAAGAATAAGTGCACAGTAGGGAAAATGTCACATCCTTATTAAGTGATTTTATTGATTCTATAACACGATACCAGAGACAGCACGCCATGGATTTTACCAGTTTGAAAAATTGTATAATATATATAAGCAAAATGCGGGACGGCTCGTCGGATCTAGTGTTCTCAAATAATTCATGTAATTGAGGTAGGCATTTTAGTAAACTAAAATATAAGAAGCCTGATGTTTTGTATGAAGCTAGATAATCACTGATGTACCCGGTGTATATAAATAACGTTACAAGGCGGATCAATCAGACTATTAGTGCAATTTAGGGTCAATATGTCCATCAATATTATCATAAAAATGAAGTTAATGTTATATAGAAACTTTGTTTTTTTTTAGAATCTTCACATTTTTAGAATTGCTAACATATTTATATAATTTGTATACAGGTGGATATCAGTCAAATTCTTTCTTAAACTCGTTATTTGACATCCCAACAACAACGAGACGTTGAGCCACTGGTGGTTTAATGTTGGGCCACCGTCTGTGACGCTGTAATAACATTCAACCGACATTGGAGCAAACGTCTCTTGTTGGCTGGTACATATTTCTAAGGGTGTGCTGTTATGAGGGAAGGGTGTCATGTAAAACACATAATACAACCAGTGTAGATATAGATGTATACACACCAATTTGAACACTAAATGGCGACTTATGTTTAATAAAATTATATCAAAATAAAATACATGTAGGACACGAATTATGCAAAAAAATCAAATTATTACATTATTATAATCTAGTTACTATTGTCTGTTATTTTAATATAAAATTATTTATCTCTCAGCAGTTTGGTCCATCAATTGCATATGAAAAACTAATTTGTGTCTGGTAATAAACAATTGTTCTGGGCGTGGTTTGCGATGAAATTTGTCAAAACTAATATATTAAACAAGCATATTCAGATCTAAAATTCCTTCCAGCTTCTTTATTTTGTTAATAATTCAGAATTATGAACATATTCCCAAGTATGTCTAGAGAAATATCATTGTTGTCTATTTAAAACAAATACCCCATTTTCGACGTACCTTTTGAGAATAGCCCATATATCAAAATAAACAGTTTCAAATATCAATATGAAATTAATGTCAATAAACTAAAAAACAATGTCTCTGGCAATAGTTTACCGAGGGTACATGTTCCTGTTGCAGGTTCCTGTCAGGAATGCACGATTAGCAGGGTTACGTTAAGTTTATGTTTATGTTATCATTGTATTGCTTTCACACAGTTTCACACACAGTTTCACATCTCAAAGGTATCTTTATAATATTAATTAATTATATATGATCATCTAATTGGAAAAATACAATATAACTCACTGATCGTGATTGTCGTTTGTGAAACTGTTGTTGGAATCTCTTCTACTGTGGTCTCCTCAATAGTTGTAATGTCTTGACCTGTTGCTTCAGGTGCAGTTGTTGTCTGCTGAACTGTGGTTGAAATGTTTTCAGTTGTGGTCTTTTCAATAGTTGTGGTGTCTTGAACTGTCGTTGTTAGAGTCCTAGTTGTGGCTTCTGCTGTCGTTTCCACAGTTGTTGGAACTGTCGTAGGAATGTCCTCCGTTGTTGTCCCTTCAATAGTTGTGGTGTCTTGATCTGTTGTTGTTTGAGTCGTGGTTGTGACTTCTGCTGTCGTTTCCACAGTT
>OZ024903.1:15724191-15759191 GCA_964017125.1 Flabesymbios commensalis
ATTTGTGCTGAAAAGTGACGTAAAGCAATGATTTACTACTACTACTCACATAAAACACATTAGCTGGCTACGTGGTTTGAATGCAGTTGTCATGAGGTTCATAACAGATAAATTGTTATCGTCTGAGGTCAATATTTACATTTATTATACCATTTATAAATATATATATTTATTATAATACCGTCACTATCATTTACATATACCCTATTTACCGTTCTCAACAGTAAGTGAGTTATTATGTTTATCGTATGATCACGTTTGTTTATTTTACAGTCTGCTTTAGGCCTATATAATAATAATCCTTGGTGTAGCCTACTCGGTGTATTTTACAATCCACTGTTCATGTTAAAAGTTTTATTTTCATTGAATGAAGTAAATCAAATCAAATCAACAATGTAACCCCACCTTTTTCGCAGTATAATCCGCGGTAATACTCTGTACACTGACAGGCATATTTATTGATCTGATCCACACAGCTTCCTCCGTTCAGACAGGCGTGGTCCACACAGTCGTCTATATCTGAAAATAATGTTGCTCGCATATTATATCTGTTTATATATTATATGCAACAATTCTTCTGCCACCCTGGAAAGCTGGGTGTATGCGATATTTAGTGAAAATGCAAACAATATTTGGATTTTGTGATATAATTTTCGGTAATGGCTGAAACAAAAACATGTTCTATGGTGCAAAACATTTCCACTGTAGTGACCAGTGCAAAAAATATCGTATTTCTTTCATTAACATAATATTTTGTAACATTTTTTTCGTTTTGATAGCCGGTGTCTGCTGATTCCCGTTGCCGCCCGTGGCATTGTGAGCAACGTCAATTATGTTACTATACTTCCTACTTACTACTTGACTGAGCAATATATTGATTTCATCACTGGAGTAACAGTCATTGCCACCAACAACCAGTACTTTATGTATGTCAGAAAATTTGTCCGCCAGATATTGACTTTAGCGGCATGCTGTCTGATGTCAAAATTATGTTCTATGGAGTTGCCAAGAACAAGAGTACCAGAACCAAATCTCGTAGATCATTAGGGGTGGGCGTCGCCAGGGCATTGTCACATGCCATGGACCCCATATCTTTATGTGGCAATTTAATGCTAGATAATTGCTTATGTCCTGTAGCATTCAGTAAATCAGTCTGCTCGTGGCAGAGAGGACATAGCCAAACACCAAGGGTATGCGATTAGTGCAGACCAACACAGTCAAGGTAGTGCAACATGGCACAGTGCCTCATGTCAGCTTTAGAAACTTTTATATCTACATCCATCTTTCAGGCAGTACATTTTATTTGTATTTTCTCTTTCTCGTGACATGTCATGATAGTTAAAAGTCAGTAACATAGTACCATTATGGGTAGCATAATCATGACAAAATTAAAATCCATAGTTTTCGAAAAATTCATCAATTTACCAAGATAAAAGGACACCACCTTATTCTAATCCAGGTTATCACAACATATAACATATCTTATTAGGTGCATCAAATGTGTGTGAATTTAACTTGTGTTGTCAAAAAACATCAGTAATATTTTAATTTTAATACGGAATACGGATCATCGGTGTTGGCTACATCACTGAAGTCAAGCAACGTCGAGCCCGGTCCATAATTGGGTGGGTGACCGCCTGGCACACACCAGGTGCCGTATACACATGTAGGACATGCTAGCAGCGATGTCGTGTCGTGGGGCTTTGAGAACCAAGTAAATCAGATGGCTCGTCCGACTGACCTGGAGTTGGACGTAAAATAACCTCAATGGACGTAATGACTTACTAATTAAAACATAGGAATACGAGGAAAAATTATGCGGTCAACTTATTACTAATAAATCAACAAAAAAGAGAAACAAGAGGTAAAATATAAATAATGAAAAACGATGGAACAACATAAGAAAGCAAATGCGGGAAGTTGCTTATTTTAAGTTTTTAAACGAAAATATGGTGTTAATGAAATGATCACTATAGTTTTTTAATATTTATGACATTACCTTGTCCACAAAACTGGCCTGTATATCCTGGTGCACAGTCACATGTAAAGCCCAGGTGTGCATCATGACATGTACCTCCATTGAAACATAGAGGCTGAGTACTACGACAATCATCTACCTCTGTAAAGAAATAAAACTAGGTTAACAACACCAAATACCCCTCCTTCCCCCCCCCCCCCAGGTGTGTATCATGACATGTACCTCCGTGGACACATAGAGGCTGAGTACTACGGCAATCATCTAACTCTGTAAACAAAAGAAACTAGGTCAACAAAACCACATACAACACCAACAATCATTTGATTTCAAAATTATTATTAGACTAGACATATCCAAAGTTGAATAAATATATTTCTAAATTATTATTAGACTAGACATATCCAAAGTTGAATAAATATATTTGAGTTAGCAAAGAAATGTTTGTAGGCATCTCGATGTAACTTTATCATTTGATATAAAGTGGATAACACATTTATTTTCCCATTTTGTTATTATGGACTGTTTTCCTTGTTCAATATTATGTTTTGGCCTTACATATACAGTTACTGTTAGGTCAATGTTTCAGTATAATGAGTATGGCAGGGAGCTATAATCCCGCATAGACAATGTTCCTGTATGCGAGGGATGGTCCACGACTATTAGGTCAATGTGGCACCTCTTTACTTGTACTTATATTTAGGCCTATTCTGTGACTGTGCATTACTTATAATTCTCCACATGGATTACAAATACATCTCCCTTTTTACCTATTATCTATGACTTGTCTACACTTCCATCTTACATATATACATATACCTCACACATACTAGTCATGTCTTATATAAATACAAGTGCATATTTAGAAGGGTCTCACATACACTATCTTACCTATACATTTATCATTGAAGTCCCAGATGAAACCTTCATGACATATACAATTATAGCTGGCATATGTGTTGTTGCAGGTGGCGTTGTTACCACAGGGTTTAATCATAGTGTGACACTCGTCCACGTCCTCCACACAATCCCCAACACCTGTCAGCCCTTCAGGACACTCCAAACACCCGTGGGTGCTGTCACACTGATCACTATTACAGTTACACTCCTTTATACATTCTGGTCCCCAGTGTATCATGTCACAATCTGAAAATACAAACAAATGTTTAACTTGCCATTGTAGCCTTTTTAATTTTCATAATGCTTTATTTGAGCTCTGCACATTTAAGTCACACCAATTAACTTCTGAACGTATCGGGTTGCTGGCTATTGTTTAGAGAACATTTAGTTTAAAACATATTTTATTGACCAATTGAAACAATACAAGATTGTAATACAAAGGCTTCGCTCGCTTAGAGAATATTTGAAGTCTCTCTTCACATCGGTTGTCTCTCCAAATAATCTATGACTTTAAGTTTGTACTCCAGCACTATCTCTGATGTGGAGTATCAGGCTGGAGGGGAGAAAAAGGCTGGTAGACTTAGTCAACCAGCTGACTCTTCAAAGCTGCCACAATTTTCGACTCTACGGCAGCTGCGGGGAGAAAATTCCAATCACGGATAGTTCGATGCAAAATAGAATTTTGTCCCAGTGTGGTGCTTGCTCAATATCAAGTCTGCATAGGCCTGATTGTGCCCACCACGTGTTATTTTGTCTGCTGGGATTAAAGGGTCATTGATGGAAATTTCAACTAACTCATTTAAAATTATGAACATACTTAGAAGTCTAGAATTTTGTCGTCTTGTTTTCGAGTCAGTCCAGCCCAGGTTCTGAATGAGAGATGTCACGCTGGCTGTTTGTTTATAATTTTGGCTGACAAATCTTGCTGCTAAAGGGGTTTCAAACTACTGAAGAGTATTTTGAGGATGATCTGACCAGGGAGAAATAGACAGTCTCCCTTAGTGACTTCAGGTTCCTCTTAAGGAAACCCAGAATAAAATTTGCTTTACTCGTAGTTTTGTTAATGTGAGCCTCCCATTTCAGGGTCTCTCTAAGGCAAGATATGGTGTTGATGAAACGATCGCTCGTGTTTTATTTAAGGGTGTTCTGAAATTCCAGGTTTTCAGTTTGGCCTGGGCACCCTGTGGTCCGAGCATTTCGAGGGGTTGGAATACATCCCCCATCGATCTGTGCGGTCCTGTAACGCGGATAGATCTCTCTGCAGCTTTTCCTGATTTGCTCGACATTTTATCAGGTGATACAGGAGACAGTCATCTGCAGAGAGACGAGCCTGTGAGGAGACAGTATAAGAGATGGAGGTCATTAATATGGTCAAAAAGAGTAGGGGTCCGAGAACAGTACCATGGGGCACACCAGACTTCACACGGGTTGATTCTGAATAGCTGCCATCGACTACTACATTTTGGGTTCTATTGGTCAGAAAATTTTGAATCCAATTTAGAGTTGTTCCCCGAATTCTGTAGTGGTCAAGTTTGTGTAAGAGGCCTTACTGAAATCTAAGACAACAACATCTGTTTGTGTTTTGTATTCAAAATTTTAAATAAATTCGTCAGTTGTAATCAATAGCTGTCTTTTGCATGAGTGTTTTGGTCGAAAATCGTGCTGTACAGGTGTTAACCTTTAGTTTTTCAAAAAATGGGATATGATTTGTATACAAATGATGTGTTCGGGTAATTTGGCACAAACACATGTGAGGGAAATCGGCCTGTAGTTTGCCAGAGAGTGCCGATCTTCTTTTTTGAAGACTGGGGTAGCATTAGCCACTTCCCAGTCATCTGGTAATTTGCCCGTCTGGAGAGATTGATCAAAAATAATTTTCAGAAAGGGAGATATTTTGTTGGCAGCATTCTTTAGAGTCAAATTCGGGAGCTTGTCCAGTCCGGATGCCTTTCCGCCATTTAAACCCTCAAGTAAAATAGTTACACATTGACCAGTAATTTCGCATTTAGCCATTTCAGTATTCGGTGGACCTGGTAATTTAGGTATATTTGTGGTATCTTATGAGGTAGAAACTAAGCAAAATTGAGTGTTTAGTATTTTTGCCTTACGCCTGCTATCTGAATGCAGCTGGCTGTTTACCTCCAAGGGAGAGACACCATTTTCATCCCGACGTTTGGATTTAATATAATGAGTGGTTTTTGAATTTTTTCAAATCTGAAGATTCAGAAAGTTTGCTTTTCAAAAAAAGACCACCTGACAGATCTGATGGCACACTGGGTCTGCCATTTACAATGTTTTTTCCCTGAATAGATGCAAGGAGTGATTTTGATAGCCAAGGTAGATTTTGCTGAGGGGAAGTCATTTTAGTTGGTATAAATTTGTCCAGGTATTGATTTAGGATGGATTTAAATTTCCACCAATTTTTATTAACAGAACGGTTGGGACTGTTTTCTAAAAAGGAGGTTTAGCAGTTCCTAATGTTTTGCCTGATAGCTTCCCAATTAGCATTTTTGAACTGATGCACTAGGCAGGTTTTGTATGGCGGTAGAGTGTTTCAATATCCAGTTCAATTACAACAGCACAGTGATCCGAGATTCCAGGTACACTGTGAGAAGATTGTATCAAACCAGGCTTATTTGTCAGCAAGAGGTCCAAAATATGTTATTTTCTAGTAGGTTCGTTATGAACTTGGCCCAAGGCATTTGTATCTAGGCTTGACAAAAGCAGCTCGCATTGGGATTTGTTTGCTGCTTTAGGATTTACTACACCATTGTCCCAGACAATACCAGCTAGGTTGAAATCATCACCCAGGACAATGGTCTGATTTGAATTTTTCGGCATCAGGTCTAAAGATTTCACAAGTCCTCGTGAATTACTAATTTCAGGGTCAGGAGGACGATACAAGCACACCAGGGTTATTGATTTTGATGTCAATATCTGAATTTTAGCCGATAAAATTTCACAGTCGGTTTGTAAATCAGGGTAATGTCAAAATGTTTTCTGACAGCAATAAAAACTCCTCCGTTGGCTTTTGCATTTCAAACTTTACGTAAAATTTGGTATTCAGGAGGGAAAATTTCACTGGTTGTAGGTTAGTATCCTTGTCAAGCCAAGATTCGGTGCCGAAGATACAATCAGGTTGGTGGCACTTTAGAGATGCTAAGAAATTTTTACTCCCCCCTTTAGGCTTCTACAATTTATTAATAGAGTACGCCAGTTTCTTTGACGGTTTGTAGGTCTACAGGGGGGGGGGGGATTGGACTACTGTGTTGGAAATTGTTCTCAGAGCCATTCAAATTAATATTGGCAAAATTATTTGTGGTTTCAATTTCAAGCGAGTTTTCAAACGAATAGAAAGTTTATAACCATTCTCCATAACGTCTAAACATACTCACCTTTACAGGTGCGTCCATCTGGATTGAGTGAGCCAGAATTACACTTGCACAGATATGTAGCGTTCACATTGATACACTCATCGTCACACTGGTTAGTGGTGGAATCAAGACACTCGTCAAAATCTACAAACAAATGCTTTATCACATCAAATATAGTTCTGTGTTGACTCGTTCACTTCATGCATATGAATGTATGTTTTTACATGTAATTAAGTATCCATATTCCATTCCATATCCATATTCCATATCGACTTAAACGCTAGAATTTGACGTCTACAGACCTGACATTCTGACGTCTAAAGTCAATCCCCATACTGAAAGAATTAAAAAATGATATTGGCCGTACACCCATAAAATAGGTATTCAAATGAAGCGGAAAGATCCAACTAAGTCATTTATGATGATTTCAAATTTGGTCTCCATGGTTTATACAAAAATATTTCAGTGTTGTACGTGTTGTTAATTTCTGGTATGTCGTGCAGGCAGAGGTTCTGTAAATTTTTATGCTGTCACAAAATTTCTCATGCATAGTATTTAAATATATAAATATTTCAGGGGTACAAATTGGCGGTCGCCCTATCGCCCGTGGCGACTATGATTAAGTAAGGGCGACAATGCCGTCTTAGTTAGCCGTCCTGCTAGCGACAGTAGAATATTCCCTGAAATGCTGGCCCACCATCTACAACATCAAACACGAACATCAAACACCCACTGTGTCGGCGACATCCACAGTCAAGTGTTTTAAATTGTGCCTGTGTGTTCTTGGTAGAGGCCAGCAAGTTAACACAGGTCATTGAAAGTGATGGTGGATGAACGTCGCCAAGACTGTCCCAGTGCTGTGTCAGCGTTAGATTGATAGTGTGTGTTGTGGTGGCTGCATGGCCTTCTCAGCTGGTCTCTTGGGACACCCGCCAAATCCCTGTATGATGTATGGAATGATAACGGAGGCAATATTTTTCATTTTATAAGTGGAGAATAATAAATTGTGTTAGAATGTGTTATGCAAAGTAGAACGTAGCTTATTTATTGAAAACAATTATAATGGATTATTTCAACTTCTAGTTTTGATAATAAATTTTGGAATGTAAAACCATCACATTTTTATAGAGCAATAATGACACTCATTCCGTTCCATATCCATGCAGCGCTCACGTACTTTTCAGACCAGCGCGCTCTGCACGTGCCAGTCTATATATATAGGAGGGGATTTCCCAGCAAACACGAGATGTTTGCTCAGTGTTGTTTTAATGCTGGGCCAACGTCAGACCTACTGGCCCAGTATTAAATCAACATTGTGTCGACTTGTGGTGGGTGGTACAGCACATGATCAGATCTGGGCTAAACAGTACGGGTACAAAAAATATGCAGTGATTATACACAAATGGTGTGAATTAACAAACCAACTAGGCCAATCCCATCTTTTTTATAAATTGTAACTATAGAAACTTGTCATGTACACATTTCTGATAGGGTGCAATCCGTGGCTGAAATATTCAGTTTCAGTCACGTTGAGGCTATAAATAATACCAGACATCCAAAAAAATTGGATAAAGCTCACCCTAGCCTCCCACCCTCCCCCCTATCAATTTTTTTTATGGAAACTAATAATCATCAAAGATAATAATTCTGGGGGGGTTTTCCAATTTTTTATTTTCTATCTAAAATGGCACTGGACCTACCCACCCACGTCCTAATTTTTTTTGGCTGTTTGGAATTTTTTAAACTTTGCAACATCCCTAAGCCTATACCACACATGCAATAAAGGTAATCCTAGGCTATATATATATAGAAATTATGCGGACCCGGACCCGTATGAAAAAATACAGGTCAGATAACATGAAATTTACCAGCCTTGTTGTGCGATAAAGATTTTTTTCTAATTTTAATGCCTGAGTAGGGCCTACCCAGCTTATCAAGTCTATAGGTTGCGATCGGCGCCCGGTCGAAAAGTGATGTTGAAATTTTTACTGGAGTTACCGGTGCAACTACATTATATCGCAAAAGAGGGCTACTATATTTTTAGCAGGGCCACTAAGATTTTAAAGTTAGCGGCCCTGCTGGCCACCAATGATTTGCCTTGAAATTTTACCCCTGATATTTGATATTTAAATGCCCGTAACAGCACAGTAACGCTTCACCATGCCATGTTCACTATGTGTTCTAATCCGTAACGGATGATTAACATACTTGGATTATATGTTAACTATACACATAATTTACATACACAGGTTACATATGGATGATGTACGTGAACTATACAGATGATTTATGCACACACATTACATACAGATGTACATAGCTAACTCACTGCACATTATGCCGCTAATATCTAGTGTCAAATAATAAGTTAGAAATATTTGAATCTTCAGAGGCAAAGTTATTATTATTTTACACTTGCCAACATCATTTCTACATCTTGACTATGAGGTCGTGGTTAAGACTCTATATAGTCAAGATGTGTATTACACTCAGACTCACCTCTGCATCTGTCGCCAAACACTTGAAAACCCGTGGGACAGAAACAGGCTGGCGATCTTGACTCCACCAAACACCCGTGCTCACAGCTGCTGTTCGCACACGCTTCTTTGACAACAGGGTCTGCAAAAAAAGGTGTATAGTGAAAATGTATACTTTGCATGTTATTTGTTTTTACAAAGTAGAAAAGCATCTCTTATATTACACTGGACACCCGCTCTTTCTGTCTTAGTTCAAAGACTGGAATTGTTAGTGTGGCCTGTGGATAATGGCAGCGTCGTGCCAACTCCAGGTCCTGGCAGGTTGCCAGGTCCAGGAGACTGCATATGAAAAATCTCAAGCTCCTGCCACGGTTTTGATTAAAGGGGAATTCCCTATATCAATTCTGAATGAAAATGGCTACTTTTCCAAGTTTGTTATTGCATATACAAAATAAATGGTAAATTATTTTGATGTACGCTATATTTTGTATAAATATTCTGCAAATATAAACTTCAGCTTCTAGTGAAAATGTCTAGATTAACAAGAATGTAATTTGTTAATTGCGGTATATGTAGATACAGCTATTCTGAACAATTAATATTAGTAATCATGGTAACGTGGAAGCAGCACCAAGTGCTGAGGGTGACTCACCGGCAATTTCACAGGAATGTCCATTCTCAGTGAGATTGAATCCGTCATAACATGAACACAGGAAGCCGCCGTCGATGTTATCACACACTTGCTCACAGTTATGGCTCCCCAGACTACACTCATTATTATCTAGAATGCCACACAGCAAAAAATAATCATTCAACAATAACATAATGCTACACAATGTGTATAAAGAATGGAAACTGCTATAATTCACTTTAAAATCTCCACTATTAAGATTTCTGATATTGCTTTAGAAAATGTGATAATTTGAATCGATTGTTACACAATTTGTATACAGTTACTCTTGTTCTATGAAATGTCGGTCAATATTCATTTCACTTTCAGTCATATTTTATCTGGTTTGAAATTTGTAAGCGTAGAAGTGTATACAAACACAAACATATGAATATCATTAACTGTTACTGATTATATTATAATCTGACCTTTGCAGTCTGAGGTCCCGTTCAGTATATATCCAGGTTCACACGAGCAGCTGTAAGATCCATATGTATTCACACATATCTGCTGACAGGGGCCGCTGGTAGAGTTACACTCGTTAACATCTGTAAGCGGAATCATAACAGCTTGGTCATTCTGGATCAGAGGGAGATGATACTGCTGGGTTAGTTGATCACAGCACTATGTTAACCCTTTCAGGGCTGGGACCGTCTTTAGACATCATAATAGTCCATATTTTGATGTCTAAAGTCGGTCCCCCCACTGCAAGACTAAAATATTCACAATGGCCCATAATATAGGTATTCCAAAAAAGCGGAAAAAAACTAACTAAGACATTTATGATGATTTCAAAAGCCTTTTGTCTCTATGGCTCATATAAAAAAAATTCCGTGCTGTAATGGTTAATATTTTCTTAAGGCTTATGCGTTATTATATGGGGTACATTTTAAGATAGGGTTATTTGGTCGAAAATGATATAGTGAATCGAGATGGGGAAGTGCTGAGATTTCGCATTGATATAATACACAGGGGCATGGATATGTTATGAAATGGGTTTTTTTAATTCACTTTTATTATTCCTTGCCCTCGGTTAATGAAAATAATTTCGAAAAAATGTCTTGCATGCTTGGAGTCTGATAACAGCTATGCATAAATGCAAAAATGATTCATTTTTTATTTCGGCCTGGTATGAAGCTTGAAGGTGTTCTGAGCAATATAGTTTTTGAATTAGGCAAATATATTGAAAACTTTTGCCCTCGGAGCCCTTTCAATAATTATTGATATCATAAAAATCAGCTTCATTTCTATGAAAGTCGCATTGAATAAAACAGTTGAATGAAGTGGCTATTCCCGCCTCTATTTCGTCACACAAAGTCGTCATGGTTACCTTCTATTTCGAAAATTGTTGTTAAAATATGCCACACATATTAGAGTGGACTGTTATTAGTAGCATCCATACTTTATTTCACTATATTTCCTTTTTAAACTACCAACCAGGCATTTCATCCATGACTTATAGTTATATCATCAAAACACGGCCTCTTCAGATCTCTTCTAGGCATAGCTATCACATTTATTCACCAATTATATATTTTCTAATAAAAACTATTACACTTAGATTGTTAAAGCGATGGTAAAAGTCAATAAAATATAGATATCAAGCTGCAGATTTTTTTTCAAGCAGTTGGAATATGCCAAGAAAAGACCGGAACACGCAAATCCCTTGTGTCTACTGATGGTCTCACCACCCCAAATGCCAGTCCCATTGAAACACATGTAAACTGCCTCAATTTCGCAGGCCGATTTCACCACTTTCAAACCTATTAGATATTTAGTGTGACATATCAGGATGAAGCTTAAGATGTCCTTGTTCGGAAACAGGCCCGCTATGAGTATGCTTACCAGACAGATTTTTAGCTACGCCCCTAGCGTGTAAAAAGATCACTACTTTTCAAGTTGGGCTAATATCCGTACTCTCTTTCACAGAACAGACACACATCATTTTAACCCACTGTATCTCTGCGAGATTTTCATCAAACAATTATATCTGATATCCTTGACAAAGACGATAACGTGTGCTTATTAAATATTCACAAAATTATGACTTCTATATATTTTATTTTGTTTGACTAGAGGTTGGAACAGCTGCATTAAAAATATTTTGTGTGATGATTCCATCATTAGTAGACACCTCCCTGGATTTCGGCCTATTTAAGGTGGTGAGACCTTAAAATGATTCATTTGAGTCGTTTATCCCCACGTCCGTCTGTTTGGTATGCTATCAGTTGTGTTCGAAGTGATTCATTTTGCGACGTTTATCCCCACGTTTGACTGTTTGGTATGCTATCAGCTGTGTTCGAAGTGATTCAATTAAGTCGTTTATCCCCACGTCCGTCTGTTTGGTATGCCATCAGCTATGTTAAAAGTGATTTATTTTGAGACGTTCCCCGCCCCCCACGTTCGACCGTTTGGTGTGCTATCAGCTGTGTTCGAAGTGATTCATTCAAGTCGTTTATCCCCACATTCGTCTGTTTTGAGGCAACATTTATGTTAATTTAACCCTTTAACCGCCAAATTATTTAATAGGAATTTTCACCCACTTGAAGCTGTCCCTCGCTGACGCGATCCACAAATTTGATAGATTTTTATATCTTGCTGATTCCTGTTTTATCTTTAACATGTTTAAATATGACATTTAAAGCGATAAAAAACAAGAATATAATCAGGACCGGCGGTTAAAGGTTGCCTGATTGGAAGGATTTTGCCTAAGCATAGTCCTTTACTCCAGACAACGCCCACACTGGTAACGTGACCAAATCACGCACGTGATTGGTTTGGAGTAGAGTACTACACTTCCCAGCAAACACGAGAAGTGCAGCTAATGTTGGTTGACTGTTGGGCCAGCGTCGCAGACGATGGTTCAACATTACACCAACATTGGTTCAATGTTTCGTGTTTGATAGGTTGCTCCAATATTTCTCTGTCTTTTGAACCTGAGGTTGAGTTGTTTTTACCTCCACAGGAGACATTGGCGATGTTGTAGAAGCCTTGTGGGCATTTTCCACAGCTATAGCCCCTCCCTGTCTGGTTATGATCCGCCGCGGACATATCTGTACAATCCTGTAGATCCAGGCAGGGCAGCGTGGCACAACCATCAGTGTCCTCATCACACGCATCGCCTGTAGAACAATACGGGATTAGATATAACGCTAATGACACCATCAAAACTTACACCCACCATGAAACATTAACAGTAGCAACACTTAGATATGGGATGAAATATGATTAGACACTTCACAATGAATGAATGGGGTTTAAGGCCACCTTTGTGCATATATAGGCTGAACTGGGATCCTGAGGATGGTGAGATGAATGAGATGACACTGCCCTCCAAACACAGGATTCGAAATTCGAGGCATGACGGTCTGAGACCGAGCAAGCTACCTCTCGGTCACAGAGGCTCCCCACGATATTGAATATTTACGAGTGAGCGGGGAAGAAACATTTTGTTTCTTTGAAACTTGAAGGCCAGTTAGAGGTTCGAACCAGCGATCTCCGACTTTCCAAGAAGGCATATTTAACCACTGCACCAGGGCCCCTGCCCATACACTTTACTCTATTTGAGTGCGATATGGAACAATACAGCATTCGTCCAATAAGTAGGGTGTGAGCCTTTAGGCAATTACCTTATTCATTTGATAATATGCTGTATTTTCCATATATCACCTAAAATAAAAAAACGTTTGTGATTGTGGACCTAGGTTGAGATCATGTGATTGTGGACCTAGGTTGAGATCATGTGAATGGTGATCTAGGCTGAGATCAGGTGATTGTGGCTCTAGCCTGATATCATGATATTGTGAATCTAGGCTGAGATCATGTGACTGTGGACCTAGGCTGAGATCATGAGACTGTGGATCTAGGCTGTGATCATGCGACTGGTGACCTAGGCTGAGATCATGTGGCTGGTGATCTAGACTGAGATCATGTGACTGTTGACCTAAGATGAGATCATGGGACTGGTGACCGCTGAGATTGTGTCACATTTGACCTAGGCTGAGATCATGTGACTGTGGACCTAGGCTGGGATAATGTGATTGTTGACCTAGGCTGAGATCAGATGACTGGTGATCTAAACTTAGATCATGTGACTTAGATCACGTGGCTTGTGATCTAAGCTGAGATCATGTGACTGAGATCATGTGACTGTGATCTGGACTGAGATCATGTGACTGTTGACCTAGACTGAGATCATGAGACTGGTGATCTAGGCTGAGATGATTGTGGACCTAGGCTGAGATCATGTGACTGGTGATCTAGGCTGAGATGATTGTGGACCTAGGCTGAGATCATGTGGCTGGTGATCTAGGCTGAGATTTTGTGACTGTTGACCTAGGATGAAATCATGTGACTGTGGACCTATGCTGCGATCATGTGATTGTGGACCTAGGCTGAGATCATGTGACTGGTGACCAGGGCTGAGATCATGTGACTGTGGACCTAAGATGAGATCATGTGACTGGTGACCTGGGCTGAGATCATGTGACTGTGGACCTAGGCTGAGATCATATGACTGTGGACCTAGGCTGAGATCATGTGACCGGTGATCTAGGCTGAGATCATGTGACTGTGAACCTAGGCTGAGATCATGTGACCGGTGATCTAGACTGAGATCATGTGATTGTGGACCTAGGCTGAGAGCATGTGAATGTGGACCTAGGCTGAGATCATGTGATCGGTGATCTAGACTAAGATCATGTGATTGTGGACCTAGGCTGAGATCATGTGAATGTGGACCTAGGCTGAGATCATGTGATTGTGGACCTAGGCTGAGATCATGTGATTGTGGACCTAGGCTGAGATCATGTGAATGTGGACCTAGGCTGCGATCATGTGATCGGTGATCTAGACTGAGATCATGTGATTGTGGACCTAGGCTGAGATCATGTGAATGTGGACCTAGGCTGAGATCATGTGATTGTGGACCTAGGCTGAGATCATGTGATTGTGGACCTAGGCTGAGATCATGTGATTGTGGACCTAGGCTGAGATCATGTGAATGTGGACCTAGGCTGAGATCATGTGATTGTGGACCTAGGCTGAGATCATGTGATTGTGGACCTAGGCTGAGATCATGTGACTGTGGACCTAGGCTGAGATCATGTGACCGGTGATCTAGACTGAGATCATGTGATTGTGGACCTAGGCTGAGATCATGTGACTGTTGACCTATGCTGAGATCATGTGGCTGGTGATCTAGGCTGAGATCATGTGACTGGTGACCTGGGCTGAGAGCATGTGACTGTGGACCTAGGCTGAGATCATGTGATTGTCGACCTAGGCTATGATCATGTGACTGTGGACCTAGGCTGAGATCATGATATTGTGAATCTAGGCTGAGATCATGTGGCTGGTGATCTAGGCTGAGATCATGTGACTGTGGATCTAGGCTAAGATCATGTGACTGTGGTCCTAGGCTGAGATCATGTGATTGTCGACCTAGGCTATGATCATATGACTGTGGACCTAGACTGAGATCATGATATTGTGAATCTAGGCTGAGATCATGTGGCTGGTGATCTAGGCTGAGATCATGTGATTGTGGACCTAGGTTGAGATCATGTGATTGTGGACTTGGCTGAGATCATGTGACTGGTGACTTAGGCTGAAATCATGTCATTGTGGACCTAGGCTGAGATCATGTCATTGTGGACCTAGGCTGAGATCATGTGATTGTGGACCTAGGTTGAGATCATGTGACTGTGGACTTGGCTGAGATCATGTGACTGGTGACTTAGGCTGAGATCATGTGATTGTGGACCTAGGCTGAGATCATGTGATTGTCGACCTAGGCTATGATCATGTGACTGTGGACCTAGGCTGAGATCATGATATTGTGAATCTAGGCTGAGATAATGTGGCTGGTGATCTAGGCTGAGATCATGTGACTGTGGATCTAGGCTGAGATCATGTGACTGTGGTCTAGACTGAGATCATGTGACTGGTGATCTAGGCTGAGATCATGTGGCTGGTGATCTAGACTGAGATAATGTGACTGTGGTCTAGGATGAGATCATGTGGCTTGTGATCTAGGCTGAGATCATCTGATTGGTGATCTAGGCTGAGATCATGTGACAGTGATCTAGGCTGAGATCATGTGACTTATGACCTAGGCTGAGATCATGTGACTGGTGATCTAGGCTGAGATCATGTGACTGGTGATCTAGGCTGAGATCATGTGATTGTGAATCTAGGCTGAAATCATGTGATTGTGATCTAGGCTGAGATCGTGTGGCTGTGGCTCTAGGCTGAGATCGTGATATATGTTACCCGTACCGTGTTGGTGTTAAGATGGCACTGCATGTTCCGTTCACCAGGCCGCACACGCATTCTCTCATACCTGTATCCATTATATTATATTATATTATATTATATTATAGCCCCTCGTGTTTTACCTGTCCACGCGGGGAAACACGAGCAGACCTGCAGATGGTAGGGATCCGAAGAAGTGTAATTTTCTGCCAGTATATCCCCTTCACATACTCCATGTTCAGGTACACAGGGACAAAAACGTAGTGTGATGAGTAGAGGTAAACCCACACCACCTTTAGCATCCACTGGCGTCAAGCTAAAACAGAACATTCCAGCTGAAATCCTGTAGTAGTGACTGGAGCTGTTATTTCGAACATAATATTGGCTCTTTGAATTATGTAATTCAATAGCGATTTGAATTATATAAATGGCATTTATCATACTTATGGTTCAGGCCTGCAAAATTTATAGCAAATAAAAGTATTTTTCACCCACTTTAAGTTGTGGGTCGTGGTAGTTAGTATATATCGTATATATCGTCGCCTCGGACCTAAAGTGTTCTATCTGCCACTCATTATAGGGTCCTATCTGCCACCCTTTAGCTCCCATTGGACGATGTAAAGCTGGTGTTAGGCATACCTGAACTGCTTGTTTTCTGTATTTAAATCCGGAGTCCACGTAAAAAGCCAAGTGGTGCTATTTTCTTGCGTTATATTCGCGGTAGTTGGCAGCCCTGAGACGTTTAGTGTCACTGGGTCATCATCGTCAATGACGACAAACCTGGAGCTCACAGAGTCACCGTAATCAGCCTCAACAACCCCGGCGCCACGCAGCTGGGGCAATTCGTTTTCTGAAAAAAAATGTATTGTATTCTCAATTTGTCTCAATTGTACTGATATTTTTCACCTGCACAGGTAAAAATATCTGGACCTTGAAAGAATAGATGTAAAAAACCCAGATATTTGCGATGTAAATATTTTTCTAGACGTGAGCTATGTCCTATATTATCTAATACTCACTTCTGTTTGTTTATGCACTAAATTAGGGTTTTAACTTCCATGAAATTCTCTTCTAGACTTGAACAGCTACACGTGGAATTTTATATTATCTATTGTTCACTTCTGCTTGTATTATTATTGTATATATCTAATGCTAAATTCTGTTTGTTCATATACTGATATACTCACTGAGTGTTTCCACTTGTTCGACATTCTGTTCTTGAGTGTCCAGAGTTGCCTGAGCGAACTCGAGGCTACCTGTAGCCTGAACATCGTACAGACAAGATTTGTCGTTCTTGCACAGCTTGAGAGCCTTCTCTCTTGTCTCCTCGTCGGGAAATTCTGGTAAAAATATAGGAATGAAATCTGGATTGCTGTATGTGTTTCCCGTCTCGCCGTCCATGTAGTAAAATAGACTGTCCTTTGCTAAGATCGCCCCTGGTCACAACAGTAAGCATAATAGGAATAAGAATGTGTAATAAGAATAAGAATGTGTGGTCTTAGCGAAGGAAGTAACAGAATAGTCTAAATTACTTGGCCTCAATATTGTTTTGTTTATATCTGACGTCTAAGATCTGGCTGCGTCGCCGTCGGAACTGAGATGAGCCGATGTCACAAGACCTATTGTATTCAACTCAATGATAACTCATGTATGGTAGGTGAATAGTTTAATTCAATCATAACTCATGTATGGTAGGTGAATAGTTTAACTCAATAATAACTCATGTATGGTAGGTGAATAGTTCAACTCAATAATAACTCATGTATGGTAGGTGAATAGCCTAACGCAATCATAACTCATGTATGGTAGGTAAATAGTTTAACTCAATCATAACTCATGCATGATAGGTGAATGGTTGAACTCAATCATAACTCATACATGACAGGCGAATGGTTTAATTCAATCATAACTCATGCATGGTAGGTGAATAGTTAACTCAATCATAACTCATGCATGACCGGTGAATGGTTTAATTCAATCATAACTCATGCATGACCGGTGAATGGTTTAATTCAATCATAACTCATGCATGACCAGGGAATGGTTTAATTCAATCATAACTCATGTATGGTAGGTGAATAGTTTAACTCAATGATAACTCATGTATGGTGGGTGAATGGTTTAATTCAATCATAGCTCATGTATGGTAGGTGAATAGTTTAACTCAATGAAAACTCATGTATGGTAGGTGAATGCTTTAACTTAATCATAACTCATACATGGTAGATAAATAGTTGAACTCAATCATAACTCATGTATGGTAGGTGAATAGTTTAACTCAATGATAACTCTTGTATGGTAGGTGAATGCTTTAACTCAATCATAACTAGTGTATGGTAGGAGAATAGTTGAGCTCAATCATAACGCATGTATGGTGGGTGAATAGTTTGACTCAATCATAACTCATGCATAATAGGTGAATGGTTAACTCAATCATAACTCATGTATGGTAGGTGAATGGTTTAACTCAATCACAACTCATGTATGGTAGGTAAATAGCTTAACTCAATGATAACTCATGTATGGTGGGTGAATAGTTTAACTCAATCATAACTCATGTATGGTAGGTGAATGGTTTAATTCAATCGTAGCTCATGCATGGTAGGTAAATGGTTAACTCAATCATAACTCATGTATGGTAGGTAAATGGTTTAACACAATCATAATAAAAATTTACCATGTCTAACTTACACTTCACGCCAAACTTCCAGAAGATGTCCTCGTCTGAGGAGTCAGGTGGTAGAGTATCTCCAGAGGGTGTCGTCAGGTCGTCAGAGGAATTACCGTTAATGTTTCCAAGCAAGCCGTTAACTTTCACGTTCTTGTAGTCTTCAGCCAGAATAATAGTGATAACCAGCTGCTTTGCTCGCGCAGTAAGCTTTAGCTTCACACCTGGCAGAAACACACAATCGACATAGTGTTTCCTCTAATACTTTGTTTTCGTTTTATTGCATTCAATGTAAAAATATTGACTGTAATTAACAAAAGGCACAGATGCAGATCTCGATTACAGAACCAATTATAAACTAATTTTATAGTAATAGTAAGTAGTAGTAGTAGCAGTAGTAGTAGTAGTAGTATTAGTAGTAGTAGTAGTAGTAGTAGTAGGCCTAGTAGTAGTAGTAGTAGTAGTAGTAGTAGTAGTAGTAGTAGTAGTAGTAGTAGTAGGCCTAGTAGTAGAAGTAGTAGTAGTAGTAGTAGTAGTAGTAGTAGTAGTAGTAGTAGTAGTAGTAGGCCTAGTAGTAGAAGTAGTAGTAGTAGTAGTAGTAGTAGTAGTAGTAGTAGTAGTAGTAGTAGTAGTAGTGGTTGTGGTGATGGTAGTGGTGGTGGTGATGGTGGTGAAAACAAGTGCACTTATATTAGAGCATAAAACAATTTGAAACATTCTTTAAACAGGCACTTTCAACTTTTGAGAGCATGCCCGTTTATGCGCGGGTATGCGGTATTTACTTCATGTTGTGTGTTAATTATGTATATCAGAAACAACTTTAAAGTTGATAAAGTTTTGAGATTAATTAGATTGATTATGATACAAATACGTGATTGTGTCGTGTATTGACAGAGGACGCCCACCTGAGGGGAACTTGATATAAAGCGACCCCTCCAGCTTTTGGAGCTGTAATCCATCCGCCTCCATTTGCAGAAACATCGCCGACTGTAGAAACCAGCTGGTATAATTATTCCGGCCGATGTCTGTCAGTATTATGATACCTAAAACACACTATGACTCGCATATAAATAGAAACAAATAGTAACGGAAATTCCGGCATAAAAAATATATTGTCAGATCATTGTATTCTACCCTAGAAAGAGTGGCCCATATGACAAAATAAGCCAATCACCGCCGTTATTTAGTTGTTATTTAAATTGGGGGGTAAAGAGTTTTTTGTAACTTTAATGAGTTTTTAATAAATTAAATAATAATTTTATCGCTACTTTATTTTATTACTGAGCTGCAGCTAGGATATAATATGGTATGTACAGTCAAAACAAAAAACAAAAAGTTGACTTCACGTTGACAATTAAAGCCAACATAAACAAAACATCCACCCAATATTGTTTTAATACTGGGCCATCATCTTCAACGCTGGTCCAACATTAAAACCACATTGGGGCAATGTGCCGTGTCTGATTGCCACGCTTGCCCACCTTCTCTGTCCCGTGTGAGTTCTACGTGAATGGTGGTGGTTCCGTTGTCCTTGGCCGCCACTGCCGCGAAAACGGTGGCCTCAATGTCTGCTCCCGCCGCGTCCCAGGCGGGCAGGGTTCGAGCCTGAAGAGAAAACCCCTGCATCTGATTTTCAGGTTTTAACAGCCAGTACTCTCCGTACCCGTTAAACACGTATTGTAGTCCGTCCACTGTCTGGATATGCGGGTCACCGAAAAACCAACCTGGTACACAGAATATAAATTAATTAAAATGAATTCTGTAAGAATACACATTAACCAGTATTTGTACTCTTAAAATTCATTGTTATAAGACAAACTGTAGATCTGATCACTGTACATATGTCATACTAATGTCTACTGATCACTGCACATATGTCATACTGACCTCTACTGATCACTGTAAGTATGTCATACTAACCCCTACTGATCACTGTACATGTCATCATAGCCTCTACTGATCACTGTAAGTATGTCATACTAACCCCTACTGATCACTGTACATATGTCATACTAACCTCCACTGATCACTGTAAGTATGTCATACTAAAGTCTACTGATCACTGTAAGTATGTCATACTAATGTCTGCTCTTTACTGTAAGTATGTCATACTAAAGTCTACTGATCACTGTAAGTATGTCATAATAAAATCTACTGATCACTGTAAATATGTCATACTAATGTCTAGTGATCACTGCTGATCACACATAGGCCCTAAGTCATACTAAACCTAAACCCCTTTGGTCTTTATGGTTAATATCAAAATATTTCAGCGCTGAGATGGGCCGTGGATACTTACCAAGGAGTAGTTGTGGTGTGGTACAGACGTACATCTGAGGTCTGTACGTGTAGAACAGGTGACATAGGTCGCTCTGCTCACAGCATGCCGACTTGGCACTCTCATCTGCCAGGTAGGAGTTCACATCGTAGAAGGGGCTGTGTGCCAGCTGGTGACCAGCCTCATACGTGATGGACGTGATGGGAAAGTTCCAACCAGGCTTGTAACAACATTTCTGGAAAAGTAAACGTTACAGTAAAACACTTCTTTTTCACGCAATAAAATTGCCATTGAATTGAGAAAAGCTCACAGGGACCCTATTATCTTACAAGTCACAATACATCGTAGGCATTGGATTGGTCGGAATAGCCATCTGGACCAATCCGATGTCTACGATATATTACTTGTAACTTCTACCAGAATATGGGAACAATATCAAAGTGTGTATAATTGTGAATCAATAAATTAATGCCATTTTTTCCGGTGTGTTCACAGCTATTCACCAGGTGGCGCTTATAATGACCACCTTTGTTGTCCACGCGGTGCATTTTTGGGAGTACCCATAGCCTTGGAAAATATTAGCATGTATAATTATCCTGGAATATTTCTATGTCTCTAGAAGGGATAGAGGGCCAAGCTGACACATTGGGCTGCCTTATCCAAAACCCACGCATGGCTATTAAATATATTGATGATGTATTTAGTTAGATGGTAACAGCGGCGATGATGAGTGGTGATTCATCGCCACGTGGACGATGCCACGTAGCTAGGTGAAAGACGTATGCAGAGATGAGTCAGAGAAGAACAGATCTATTATAAAATCCAGAGCGTCGTTTGAGAGAGAGCAGAGAGGGCAGGAGATGGGGCCGGAATACGTTTGTAAAAGTTAAGTTGAGTTTTTAGTCGGAATCAAGTGAACGTGAAGATCAAAGGCTGTTCTGCTTTGACGCTGACTGTGGTTTTGTCCAGAATGCAGACATAAGAATGTATTTAATGTGAACGGTATTAACGGTGAAAGACAACAATGAGTGTTCCTGAGAGTTATTGGGTCTGCTGTGTTGAGTGTGTTATCCTATACATAGCCTATGCAGTAGGTCGGACCTGAAGTAACCCTTCCGGGTTAGAAGTTGAAAAGTCGGGAGTTTAAAGGACTAATTCTTTTCAGCCTGATGTTCATGTACAGTGGTTGACACCTTTAAATTTTCCAGGGATAATTAAACAAATAAATTTCACTATATGCATAAGACAGACAGCAGAAATTAGAGATTAGTGTAAAAAACATATTCTACTCCCTATTGAATTTACCAGATTGTATTTTTTACATACAGTGCCCCAGATCTCCCATATGTGACGTCAAATCGTATACATATTGGAAGAATAAGGATACAGAGGTGGTCGACATAACATAGTTTGAAACTGTAGTTACTTACCTTAAGTAAATTGTGGTACACTGATCTAAAGTAAAATGTTTAAATGTTTAGTGTACCACATTATCTTCCTTTATTGATCGAAAATGTGGTCCACAGAAAGTTAAGGAGTAGGGACCGCTAAACTGCATAATTACCGCCTTCCCTATTTTATAGTCTGCATTTTACCATTTGCTGGCTTACTCTGGTCTACAATTTTTTTGCCCACATTTTCAACAAACTTTTTTTCGAATTTCGTGGCGACAAACTTTTTTTATATATTTCTATTAGCCCCCGCACTCAGATATCTAATGGTGCGTCCCTAACCTTCATACTTCTGCTTTATCCGTACATTCCAGTAAACCTACCTGTGGTGCTGGCTCCAGTGTGACGTAACACAGTCCTGGACCAGGGATATGCGAGATGCCGGGGTCGAGAATGGCCAGGAACAGAGTACAGGGACATGGCCTGGTGAACAGGTTATTCTGTACACTCTGACGACTAGCCCACACATGACACTCATACTCAGGACTGTCTCGTACCTCACACTGAGGCTCAGATAGCAGGTAAACCAGACGACTAGTACCTGAAAAAACACGTCATGATATAATGGTAAATATGTCTATGCAGTAGACAAACATGATATAAAAAAAAAATAATAATAAAATGATTGTGTTGGTGGACCGTCACACATACGTCTGGTGGTTATAAATTCCACGAGTCCCACCTACCATAGAGTTTATAAACTTCACTATTTCCCTCATTCCCACCTACCATAGGATTCATAAACCTCATAAGTCTCCTCATTTCCACCTACCATAGGGTTTATGAACTTTACTATTTCCCTCATTCCCACCTACCATAGGATTCATAAACCTCATAAGTCCCCTCATTCCCACCTACCATAGGGTTTATAAACTTCACTATTTCCATCATTCCAACCTACCAGAGGATACATAATCCTCATGAGTTCCCTCATTCCCATCTACCATAGGGTTTCCAAACTTCACTATTTCCCTCATCCCCACCTACCATAGGATTCATAAACCTCACGAGTTCCCCATTCCCTCCTACTAGAGGATTCATAAACCTCACGAATCCCCTCATTCCCACCTACCATAGGGTTGTTAAACCTCACGAATCCCCCCCCCCCCCATTCCCTCCTACCATAGGATTCATAAACCTCACGAGTCCCCCCATTCCCACCTCCCATAGGGTTGCACGAGCTCCCTCATTCCCACCTGACATAGGGTTAGGCCATAAAAAATGTAAATGGGATATTACCTGGATTTTCAGGGAGTCTGAAAGCCGACGGTATTCCAGAACTCCTCCACCTTTTAAATGGATCTGAATGGCTGTAGGATGCCCAGAGAAACACACCGTTTGGTCGGCCGCTGTTCCATGTGTTGTACTTGTATAAGAACATCGCGTATGAACGCCTCGTTTTCCCATCCACTGCTATTATCAGCTGTGTTGTCATTATCTGTACAATAACATGCAGATCACATCAATGGATTCTCAAAGTGATGGAACTATATCTCAGGTAGATTGGTTGAAATAGAGTCATTTGAACCTGGAATGGCTAACGCAATTTCCAGCGTCTAAAGACGCAAAATAATACTAGCATTGAAATATAGCCACATTTGAAAATCAATTATTTAACTCTTTCAGCGCGGGTATCGACTTCAAAAGATAAAAACTGACTTCTAGAGATGTTAGATTCTCACGTCTAAAGTCGATCGCCGCGCTGAAAGAATACAAATATTTCTAATGGCCGTAGATCCTTAACTTAGGTATTCAGATGAAGTGGAAAGAGCTAACAAAGACATTTATGATGATTACAAGTTGACTAAAACCATTTGATCCCTTGGCTTATATAAAAATATTTCAGCTCTTTAAGAGGTAATCATTACAATTTTTTTAACATTTTTTTGGTGCTATGTGATTTGATTTGAATTTTGATTGAAAATGTATATAAAGTGCGGCCTCGATATAACGCCAACATCGGGACACTTTTTGGCATTATGGCGATGGGGGTGATTTTGGTATCTGAATATATAGATCTATGCGAGCTAATTAACATTTCTAATACATATTGACTGTTCTAACGCATTCTGAGTATAAAAATAGAAACACAAGAACGCGCATCAATATCATTACATGATATTATTTTATTTGGACCACTATTTGTAACAAACATATTATTTGTAAATTTACGTGAAAAAAACTCTTAAAAAACTCTTAAACTGTTAATACTGATTGCTTGGCATTTGATATGGTGATCAAAGGCCAATACCAGAGGCGCCTTGCTGAGAGTAAAGACAATACGTGTGACATTTCATTCACACCACGTCTGGTATAAGGGTTCAATAGATTATGTGAGTGTGGGTCAAACTCGCGAAACCCGATGGCATTTGTAACTCATTTAGGAAGTCAGCAGGACAAAAATCAATGAAATATAATGGTGCTATTCTATGGAATTCGATTACAGATTTAATTGATCATTCGTGCCGTTTTAATACTTTTAAATTTTATCTAAAAAATATATATAATAACAACTTAATTATAATTTTATAATATTCCGGGTGTGTTAACATGGTTTTTGTCCGTGTCTGTTATCAGACCTTCATATTTATATTTTCGAGAAAATAAAAAATTGAGTATGTTTTTTCTATTTGTTATAATGTGTTTAATGTTTTTAAATTACCAACGTATTAATAATATTGTTAATAACTTTAGTATCGACTGTGTCCTATCATTTTTATATTGTCAATAGTGTAGGCTATTGTATCATTACTTTATCGAGCTTTTTAGAGATCGGTAAAATGTCATGATTACCCAGCAAACACGGGACGTTGTCTCGGTGTTGGGCCAGCGCTGGTCCACCGTCTACGACGTTGGCCCAGCGTTGGCCCAATGAGGGACGGCGTCTCGTGTTTGCTGGGTGCAGGCTTATATGTTTTTTTTTGCACTTTGCACACATTTTGTTTCCACAAAACCGGGTAATGTTTTCTTGTTTAATTCGTGAGAACGCATACGCCACTGGGCATCAGTTCCTTTTTGTCACTTAGCATAATATGATGTATTGATACATTGTACTTATATTTTGTTGTTTGTTTTTCTTTCTGTGACAATAAACTATTGAACAAGTGCGTAAAGAACAATAGGTTATTTGATGTTTTATTTTGACTCCGTTTGTTTGAACTCATGAGTTTATTGTGAGTTTAAATTCAAAGAGTGGTACTTTACATTGATCTAATGCCTGCACTGACTCTCGGGGTCATATATTATTGTTTTAAATATTATCCCACAACGAATCGTGCTGATTTTTTTAATCAGTTTACTTGAGCCATCTAAAATTCCCAGTGAGCGTTCGTGAAAAATGCCTATCATATAGGAGTCATTCAACCAATGTTTGAGACGCTATGCCAGCATTTTACCAACACTGGATCAACGTCTAGTGTCTGATGAGTTAATATCAAATACCCAATTTTGTGTCAGGCATAGTATAGGTATGATATATAGTCAGGTAGATGAAAAAACAGATTAAATAAAAGTTGGGCTAACTGATTTTGATTACTGGTATAAACAATAGTTTGCACAGGAAAAAAACACGACACATACCCCAGTTAATGACCTCCCTCTACCCATTGTTTAATCACCTCTGTTACGCTTGCATTCCCGAACTTGTAAACACACAGGCCTACTGCTGTGTGCGCAGGTGGAGATCGTAAAAAGTGTATTACGTAGATATCACACATGATTGTTTATTTACCTGTCATGATGTCTGCAGAAAGAAAAAATAGGCCTGTTGGCGATATGATCGGGGGGGGGGATACATGGCAAAAATGAAATTGGGACTTGAAAATCATTGGCAGGAGTTGAAGTTGGCATTATTTCCGGGGGTGCTGCAGTGAGGGAACACTGTATGTAGCCTATATATATACTTTATTGCATCGTACATTTCTACAATAATGATTTGTTATGCAGAAGGAAAATATATGAGGTCAAT
The DNA here is from genome assembly GCA_964017125.1 of Flabesymbios commensalis. Taxonomy (NCBI): domain Eukaryota; kingdom Metazoa; phylum Annelida; class Polychaeta; order Terebellida; family Flabelligeridae; genus Flabesymbios; species Flabesymbios commensalis. The sequence continues at coordinate 15,750,207 of OZ024903.1, forward strand.
ATGTCATTTCACAGTGCAAGGATTTGAAGTGGTGCAACTCCACCACCATTTCACAGTGCAAGACATCTCATTAGTCATTCAAGCCAGGGAAAGTATGGTCTGAAATCTGAGAATCCTTCAATCTATATAATACATATAGAGCGTACTTTTGTAATATTTGTTTATATAATAAACCCACTCACCTCGTCACCATTTACATTGTATGGTACTGGTCTTAAATTGTACCACGTGACCAAGATGGCGCCTGTGGCCCGGAAGCTGGTGTCACTTGTCAATTCAGATACGTCAGCGGACACCCTGGCCATTGTCCTGACTGTAGAGGCTGGCACTGTGTCATCATCTAGGGACCATTGTTTGAAAGTGTCATAGTATACCACGCTGTCATTAATCTGTGTCGCCCCTAATTCTGCTTCCACCCAGAAAGGAGCTATGATAACCCCTGTTTGTCGTTGCTGCACTTCATCAGTGAACCTATCTGGGTTAGGGTTGTAGTAAGGGGCTCCCAGGGAAACGTAGCCGTGCTGATACACCTACAATGAATAACATGTGTGTGTTAGGGTTGTAGGGGCTCCCAGGGAGACCTGGCCGTGTTGATACACCTACAATAAATAACATGTGTGTGTTAGGGCTGTAGTAAGAGGCTCCCAGGGAGACGTAGCCGTGCTGATACACCTACAATAAATAACATGTGTGTGTTAGGGCTGTAGTAAGGGGATCCCAGGGAGACGTAGCCGTGTTGATACACCTACAATAAATAACATGTGTGTGTTAGGGCTGTAGGGGCTCCCAGGGAGACGTATCCATGCTGATACACCAACAATAAATAACATGTGTGTGTTAGGGCTGTAGTAGGGGGCTCCCAGGGAGACGTAGCCATGCTGATATACCTACAATAAATAACTTGTGTGTGTTAGGGCTGTAGGGGCTCCCAGGGAGACGTAGCCGTGTTGATACACCCACAATAAATAACATGTGTGTGTTGGGGCTTTAGTAAGGCGGTCCCAGGGAGACGTAGCCGTGCTGATCCACCTACAATAAATAACCTGTGTGTGATAGGGCTGTAGGGGCTCCCAGGGAGACGTAGCCATGTTGATACTCCTACAATAAATAACATGTGTGTGTTAGGGCTGTAGTAAGAGGCTCCCAGGGAGACGTAGCCGTGCTGATACACCTACAATAAATAACATGTGTGTGTTAGGGCTGTAGTAGGGGCTCCCAGGGAGACGTAGCCATGCTGATACACCGACAATAAATAACATGTGTGTGTTAGGGCTGTAGTAAGAGGCTCCTAGGGAGACGTAGCCGTGTTGATACTCCTACAATAAATAACATGTGTGTGTTAGGGCTGTAGTAAGAGGCTCCCAGGGAGACGTAGCCATGCTGATACACCTACAATAAATAACATGTGTGTGTTAGGGCTGTAGTAGGGGCTCCCAGGGAGACGTAGCCATGCTGATACACCGACAATAAATAACATGTCTGTGTTAGGGCTGTAGTAAGAGGCTCCCATGGAGACGTAGCCGTGTTGATACACTGACAATAAATAACATGTTTGTCTCAGGGCTGTAGTAAGGGGTTCCCAGGGAGAAGTAGCCGTGCTGATACACCTACAATTAATAACCTGTGTGTGTTAGGGCTGTAGGGGCTCCCAGGGAGACGTAGCCGTGTTGATACACCTACAATAAATAACATGTGTATGTTAGGGCTGTAGGGGCTCCCAGGGAGACGTAGCCGTGTTGATACACCTACAATAAATAACATGTGTATGTTAGGGCTGTAGTAAGGGGCTCCCAGGGAGACGTAGCCGTGCTGATATACCTACAATAAATAACATGTGTGTGTTAGGGCTGTAGTAAGGGGCTCCCAGGGAGAAGTAGCCTTGTTGATACATTGAAAATAAATAACATGTTTGTGTTATGGCTGTAGTAAGGGGTTCCCAGGGAGACGTAGCCGTGCTGATACACCTACAATAAATAACATGTGTGTGTTAGGGCTGTAGTAAGGGGCTCCCAGGGAGACGTAGCCGTGCTGATATACCTACAATAAATAACATGTGTGTGTTAGGGCTGTAGTAAGGGGCTCCCAGGGAGACGTAGCCGTGCTGATACACCTACAATAAATAACATGTGTGTGTTAGGGCTGTAGGTGCTCCCAGGGAGACGTAGCCATGCTGGTAAACCTACAATAAATAACATGTGTGTGTTAGGGCTGTAGGGGCTCCCAGGGAGACGTAGCCTTGTTGATACACCTACAATAAATAACATGTGTGTGTTAGGGCTGTAGTAAGAGGCTCTCAGGGAGACGTAGCCGTGCTGATATACCTACAATAAATAACATGTGTGTGTTAGGGCTGTAGTGGCTCCCAGTGAGACGTATCCATGCTGATACACCTACAATAAATAACATGTGTGTGTTAGGGCTGTAGGGGCTCCCAGGGAGACGTAGCCATGCTGGTACACCTACAATAAATAACATATGTGTGTTCATGGTGTTAGGGCTGTAGGTAGGGGCCCCCAACGATCACCCACAGACTGCAGTGTGTGGCATCCAGCAGATACCTCGTCATACAGGTGTCTGTCTGTACCCCAACCTCATCTCCAAGTATCATGTGAGTTGCCGTAGCAATGCTTTGCGTAATGGTCTAAACTGGCCTGGACCATGCCCAACCCCTTCCACACGATCATCCACTGACTGCACCCCAACTCTGTCCCCTCTATGAAATTTCAGAAAGGCAACATTAATTTATCAGCAACAAATCTTAGTAGCAGTAGCAGTGCTTATTTGGCACACCTTGTATTTTATGGAGTTGTACAAAGGGTGAGCTAGGCTACTATACCTTTCTGTTGGAATAGTTATTGAGATTTTTCGAAAGTACATTTGTAAGATGTTTTTTTAAAGCTATTAGTGCTAGACATCATGCAAACCTGGTATAACAATGCAATGTGACACATCATTTACTGGACATATTAATCTTTTACATGTAGACGAGAGGAAAGTGTAAAATAGACTAATTTGCCAGAATACTTTGATTTTTCTGTCAAGATTCTAGTAATCTAAACGAAGCTATTTCTCCGAGAATTACTATTAGATTGCTTTGTATGTGGTCCTGCAGTATTATGGTATGGTGGGTAGTGTATATTACTTACGTAGATTGCTTTGTACGTGACAATGCAGTATGATGGTATGGCGGGTAGTGTATGCTTTAATTACATAGATTACCTTGTAAGTGGTCCAGCAGTCTGATGGTATGACGGGTAGTGTATGTTACTTCCATAGATTGCCTTGTAAGTGGCGCCGCAGTCCCCTGGTATGGCGTCTGGTAGTGTATGCTTACTTACGTAGATCGACTTGTAAGTGGAGCCACAGTCCGCTGGTATGGCATCTGGTAGTGTATGCTTACTTACGTAGATCGACTTGTAAGTGGAGCCACAGTCCGCTGGTATGGCGTCTGGTAGTGTATGCTTACTTACGTAGATCAACTTGTAAGTGGTGCCACAGTCCGCTGGTATGGCGTCTGCTAGTGTATGCTTTACTTACGTAGATTGCCTTGTAAGTGGAGCCACAGTCCGCTGGTATGGCGTCTGCTAGTGTATGCTTTACTTACGTAGATTGCCTTGTAAGTTGAGCCACAGTCCGCTGGTATGGCGTCTGGTAGTGTATGCTTTACTTACGTAGATCGACTTGCAAGTGGAGCCACAGTCCGCTGGTATGGCCTCTGGTAGTGTATGCTTACTTACGTAGATCGACTTGTAAGTGGAGCCACAGTCCGCTGGTATGGCGTCTGCTAGTGTATGCTTATTTACGTAGATCGACTTGTAAGTGGAGCCACAGTCCGCTGGTATGGCGTCTGGCAGTGTATGCTTACTTACGTAGATCGACTTATAAGTGGAGCCACAGTCCGCTGGTATGGCGTCTGGCAGTGTATGTTTTACTTACATAGACTGCCTTGTAAGTGGAGCCATAGTCCGCTGGTATGGCGTCTGGTAGTGTATGCTTTACTTACGTAGATCGACTTGTAAGTGGAGCCACAGTCCGCTGGTATGGCGTCTGGTAGTGTATGCTGAGCCCAGGTCTGTGTGTTTGTGGTGAACCTCTGCGTATCATCCCCCGTACCATAGTCATAGAGGGACACGTCTGATATAACTAAACAAAACAAACGTCCACTAATGTAAATAAACTCATTGTGTTGTCTTGTCTTAAATGAATCATGGCGCATTCATAAAGGCAGGGATCCAATGATATATTGGTGGCTGCCTCCAGATTTTTTTTCCAAATTGCAATTGTAATACTTCACATTTTCATGATTTGAATGTTCTACCAACTATGCTGTATAACTCAGATGTTGCTGTTAGAACCATTTAAGGGTCGATGTTGATCCCGCCTGGCTGAATTGCTAAATTGGCCTCTGTGAAAGACGCATACACTGACAGTCAGTAATCTGAATTCATTTCATCATAATTATAGGCCTACATTTCTATGTGCATAAACAGTTTCTACAAAACGATTATTAGCGTGAGAGCTATATAATTTGTGATGCAATACCCCTTGTTTTCAGTCGGTCAATTCGAAATCAAATCAATAAAACATTTCTGCATCATAGATTGTATATCTCTCGTGATGGGAATCGTCCTGTAGAAACTGTATAATAAAGATACATTAGAAAATTACTCAGATTACGGACTATAGTTTATGATGTCTATGGCGCGTTGCTTTGTGGGGACCCCTTCTCCCGCGTATTATGAACAGTGCACTATTATTTAACACAATTTCTGACTTCGAAACTGTGGTAATAAAAACTAAACCACCAATGCTCGTTGGTATATAATTTACATGGTCACCAACAAAACACACATTATTCTATGTGATGAAAAGGTCCCATAATGTTAGTACAATACTGTGCCGCTCTCATATAACTTGATCAACATTGGGCGAAAGTCGACCGACAAATGTTGTTTCAATGTTGGCTCGCTCTCTGCGACGCTGGCTAAACATTAAACCAACACGTTACCATGGTTAAGAGCTCATGTTTAACCTTAATCGCTGCTTAAGCTTATTGTTGGCCCACTGTCTGCAGCACTGGCCCATCCCTTGAAAACCATATAACGTTATATTGATGTTTCTTGTTGAACTGCTGATTTTGGCTTATTGATGGTTGATAACAATACTCTGGCTGTACTTACCATACTCGCAGGACTGTGCGGTGAACTGGGCATGACAGTTACAGATGTAATCGTCTCCTACAGGGATACACTCAGCACGGGTACCACAGGGATCTGACGCACATGCATCTGTGGAATACACACATTATCTCAAGTAGCCACATCTCATACACACAACCAAGGATTACCGGGAAATAATCTACCAGCGCGTAGCGCGAATCTATTATTCCCAGTAATAAACAGATACGAGATGTATTCACCAGCTTAAGCGATTGTACATTACTTCATTAAAATTAGCATATCGTATTGTAAGATGGTATGAGAGAAATAACTATTGATTATTTGGAAAATGGGTCTATATATCGCCAATTGTGATTCGTTGCACAGTACACCTGTAGGGCCTATACCGCTTTACTATAAAAAGGCTGATACAAAGTTATTCTTTGAAGCCATTGGTCATCGACTGGAAAGTGCACGTGAATATTAGGGCCCCACTCATTTCCCCTAAAAGTGAATATAAATGAATAATATTGTTTTATGTCGCTTCCTGCATATTGAGGCAATATCGCGACAGGCGACAAGAATAAGTGCACAGTAGGGAAAATGTCACATCCTTATTAAGTGATTTTATTGATTCTATAACACGATACCAGAGACAACACGCCATGGATTTTACCAGTTTGAAAAATTGTATAATATATATAAGCAAAATGCGGGACGGCTCGTCGGATCTAGTGTTCTCAAATAATTCATGTAATTGAGGTAGGCATTTTAGTAAACTAAAATATAAGAAGCCTGATGTTTTGTATGAAGCTAGATAATCACTGATGTACCCGGTGTATATAAATAACGTTACAAGGCGGATCAATCAGACTATTAGTGCAATTTAGGGTCAATATGTCCATCAATATTATCACAAAAATGAAGTTAATGTTATATAGAAACTTTGTTTTTTTTAGAATCTTCACATTTTTAGAATTGCTAACATATTTATATAATTTGTATACAGGTGGATATCAGTCAAATTCTTTCTTAAACTCGTTATTTGACATCCCAACAACAACGAGACGTTGAGCCACTGGTGGTTTAATGTTGGGCCACCGTCTGTGACGCTGTAATAACATTCAACCGACATTGGAGCAAACGTCTCTTGTTGGCTGGTACATATTTCTAAGGGTGTGCTGTTATGAGGGAAGGGTGTCATGTAAAACACATAATACAACCAGTGTAGATATAGATGTATACACACCAATTTGAACACTAAATGGCGACTTATGTTTAATAAAATTATATCAAAATAAAATACATGTAGAACACGAATTATGCAAAAAAATCAAATTATTACATTATTATAATCTAGTTACTATTGTCTGTTATTTTAATATAAAATTATTTATCTCTCAGCAGTTTGGTCCATCAATTGCATATGAAAAACTAATTTGTGTCTGGTAATAAACAATTGTTCTGGGCGTGGTTTGCGATGAAATTTGTCAAAACTAATATATTAAACAAGCATATTCAGATCTAAAATTCCTTCCAGCTTCTTTATTTTGTTAATAATTCAGAATTATGAACATATTCCCAAGTATGTCTAGAGAAATATCATTGTTGTCTATTTAAAACAAATACCCCATTTTCGACGTACCTTTTGAGAATAGCCCATATATCAAAATAAACAGTTTCAAATATCAATATGAAATTAATGTCAATAAACTAAAAAACAATGTCTCTGGCAATAGTTTACCGAGGGTACATGTTCCTGTTGCAGGTTCCTGTCAGGAATGCACGATTAGCAGGGTTACGTTAAGTTTATGTTTATGTTATCATTGTATTGCTTTCACACAGTTTCACACACAGTTTCACATCTCAAAGGTATCTTTATAATATTAATTAATTATATATGATCATCTAATTGGAAAAATACAATATAACTCACTGATCGTGATTGTCGTTTGTGAAACTGTTGTTGGAATCTCTTCTACTGTGGTCTCCTCAATAGTTGTAATGTCTTGACCTGTTGCTTCAGGTGCAGTTGTTGTCTGCTGAACTGTGGTTGAAATGTTTTCAGTTGTGGTCTTTTCAATAGTTGTGGTGTCTTGAACTGTCGTTGTTTGAGTCCTAGTTGTGGCTTCTGCTGTCGTTTCCACAGTTGTTGGAACTGTCGTAGGAATGTCCTCCGTTGTTGTCCCTTCAATAGTTGTGGTGTCTTGATCTGTTGTTGTGTGAGTCGTGGTTGTGACTTCTGCTGTCGTTTCCACAGTTGTTGGAACTGTCGTAGGAATGTCTTCCGTTGTGGTCCCTTCAATAGTTGTGGTGTCTTGACCTGTTGTTGTTTGAGTCTTGGTTGTGGCTTCTGCTGTTGTTTCCACAGTTGTTGGAACTGTCGTAGGAATGTCTTCCGTTGTGGTACCTTCAATAGTTGTGGTGTCTTGACCTGTTGTTGTTTGAGTCTTGGCTGTGGCTTCTGCTGTTGTTTCCACAGTTGTTGGAACTGTCGTAGGAATGTCCTCCGTTGTTGTCCCTTCAATAGTTGTGGTGTCTTGATCTGTTGTTGTTTGAGTCGTGGTTGTGGCTTCTGCTGTCGTTTCCACAGTTGTTGGAACTGTCGTAGGAATGTCTTCCGCTTCAGGTGCAGTTGTTGTCTGCTGAACTGTGGTTGGAATGTTTTCAGTTGTGGACAGAATACATTTATTCAGTACCTGAATAAATGTATTCTGGTACACCTTTCAGTATTTTTTAATTTTCTAATATATGCAAAGCTGTATATCTTTGTATGGCTATATCTCGAAAACCACGGCTTATCTCATACCCCTGATGAAGGAAGATAGGCATTTCAGGACGTGAAATTTAGGTTCAACCTTTTCGCGTATTTTGTTATAATTTAATAATTATTTTTAATGGTACTTCCAATTTATAAACTTTGGGAGAACTCTGCTGAATAATTTTCTTTTTATGGCTTCAAATTGTTCAGTGTTCATAAATCGTCCAACATGAGACCAACTGCCTGGAATTTTTTTGTGGAATTTGGGAACTTCAAAAATATAGAGTGCAGACTATTCCCATATATCGAATTTATTTCCAATAACTTTAGTATTCTTTTAAATCTATCTCTATAATCCCCCATATCCCTTAAATTGTATCCACCAATTACCATAACCTTATTTGTCATTTCTATATTTACATATTGATATTTTATTTAGTACAGTCCTCGAGTGATGTTTCTGATGACTGTAGGCCAGTAAAGCTAGTAGTGCTAATTTTAGATAATTCATTTAGGTTCAGATAGGTAGATAGACCTAGTGTTCAGTGAAGCATTTGACAGCTGTCATGGCTGTCAGAAGGGAGCAATACACAGCATGTTGACTGTACACTCTTGACTTGAGTCTGCCACAGTGACTGGCCTGAATTATTATAGAGCACATTTTAGCAGAATTTCGTAAGTTGTAAATCCATAGAAATCGCAACAGATTAATGTGTTAAAATCAGTCATTCTAAGCGAGTTTTGAGGTGTATTCTCGATTCACGCACATGTTGTTTACCATTTGTATAAGGTGCTAAAATGAGGAGACACTCGGTTGGACGAATATTAAATCGATAAACTATTCATTAATCATCAGATGGCGATCTTTTCGTGTGGTAAATTTAAATTGGTCACCAGGTGGCGATTAAGGGGATTAAGTCATTGGATATGAATAAATCAAAATTAATATCATTTGTTAATTTTCATTGTGATTGAAAGCTAAATGATTTCATTTGCTAATTCGAGGAATTTATTTACGTCTCTAGTCATTGTATTTTTTATATTTCAGATATTTTATCTCATCTA
>OZ024903.1:15764191-16141691 GCA_964017125.1 Flabesymbios commensalis
GTATGTCAGAAAATTTGTCCGCCAGATATTGACTTTAGCGGCATGCTGTCTGATGTCAAAATTATGTTCTATGGAGTTGCCAAGAACAAGAGTACCAGAACCAAATCTCGTAGATCATTAGGGGTGGGCGTCGCCAGGGCATTGTCACATGCCATGGACCCCATATCTTTATGTGGCAATTTAATGCTAGATAATTGCTTATGTCCTGTAGCATTCAGTAAATCAGTCTGCTCGTGGCAGAGAGGACATAGCCAAACACCAAGGGTATGCGATTAGTGCAGACCAACACAGTCAAGGTAGTGCAACATGGCACAGTGCCTCATGTCAGCTTTAGAAACTTTTATATCTACATCCATCTTTCAGGCAGTACATTTTATTTGTATTTTCTCTTTCTCGTGACATGTCATGATAGTTAAAAGTCAGTAACATAGTACCATTATGGGTAGCATAATCATGACAAAATTAAAATCCAGAGTTTTCGAAAAATTCATCAATTTACCAAGATAAAAGGACACCACCTTATTCTAATCCAGGTTATCACAACATATAACATATCTTATTAGGTGCATCAAATGTGTGTGAATTTAACTTGTGTTGTCAAAAAACATCAGTAATATTTTAATTTTAATACGGAATACGGATCATCGGTGTTGGCTACATCACTGAAGTCAAGCAACGTCGAGCCCGGTCCATAATTGGGTGGGTGACCGCCTGGCACACACCAGGTGCCGTATACACATGTAGGACATGCTAGCAGCGATGTCGTGTCGTGGGGCTTTGAGAACCAAGTAAATCAGATGGCTCGTCCGACTGACCTGGAGTTGGACGTAAAATAACCTCAATGGACGTAATGACTTACTAATTAAAACATAGGAATACGAGGAAAAATTATGCGGTCAACTTATTACTAATAAATCAACAAAAAAGAGAAACAAGAGGTAAAATATAAATAATGAAAAACGATGGAACAACATAAGAAAGCAAATGCGGGAAGTTGCTTATTTTAAGTTTTTAAACGAAAATATGGTGTTAATGAAATGATCACTATAGTTTTTTAATATTTATGACATTACCTTGTCCACAAAACTGGCCTGTATATCCTGGTGCACAGTCACATGTAAAGCCCAGGTGTGCATCATGACATGTACCTCCATTGAAACATAGAGGCTGAGTACTACGACAATCATCTACCTCTGTAAAGAAATAAAACTAGGTTAACAACACCAAATACCCCTCCTTCCCCCCCCCCACCCCCCCAGGTGTGTATCATGACATGTACCTCCGTGGACACATAGAGGCTGAGTACTACGGCAATCATCTAACTCTGTAAACAAAAGAAACTAGGTCAACAAAACCACATACAACACCAACAATCATTTGATTTCTAAATTATTATTAGACTAGACATATCCAAAGTTGAATAAATATATTTCTAAATTATTATTAGACTAGACATATCCAAAGTTGAATAAATATATTTGAGTTAGCAAAGAAATGTTTGTAGGCATCTCGATGTAACTTTATCATTTGATATAAAGTGGATAACACATTTATTTTCCCATTTTGTTATTATGGACTGTTTTCCTTGTTCAATATTATGTTTTGGCCTTACATATACAGTTACTGTTAGGTCAATGTTTCAGTATAATGAGTATGGCAGGGAGCTATAATCCCGCATAGACAATGTTCCTGTATGCGAGGGATGGTCCACGACTATTAGGTCAATGTGGCACCTCTTTACTTGTACTTATATTTAGGCCTATTCTGTGACTGTGCATTACTTATAATTCTCCACATGGATTACAAATACATCTCCCTTTTTACCTATTATCTATGACTTGTCTACACTTCCATCTTACATATATACATATACCTCACACATACTAGTCATGTCTTATATAAATACAAGTGCATATTTAGAAGGGTCTCACATACACTATCTTACCTATACATTTATCATTGAAGTCCCAGATGAAACCTTCATGACATATACAATTATAGCTGGCATATGTGTTGTTGCAGGTGGCGTTGTTACCACAGGGTTTAATCATAGTGTGACACTCGTCCACGTCCTCCACACAATCCCCAACACCTGTCAGCCCTTCAGGACACTCCAAACACCCGTGGGTGCTGTCACACTGATCACTATTACAGTTACACTCCTTTATACATTCTGGTCCCCAGTGTATCATGTCACAATCTGAAAATACAAACAAATGTTTAACTTGCCATTGTAGCCTTTTTAATTTTCATAATGCTTTATTTGAGCTCTGCACATTTAAGTCACACCAATTAACTTCTGAACGTATCGGGTTGCTGGCTATTGTTTAGAGAACATTTAGTTTAAAACATATTTTATTGACCAATTGAAACAATACAAGATTGTAATACAAAGGCTTCGCTCGCTTAGAGAATATTTGAAGTCTCTCTTCACATCGGTTGTCTCTCCAAATCATCTATGACTTTAAGTTTGTACTCCAGCACCATCTCTGATGTGGAGTATCAGGCTGGAGGGGAGAAAAAGGCTGGTAGACTTAGTCAACCAGCTGACTCTTCAAAGCTGCCACAATTTTCGACTCTACGGCAGCTGCGGGGAGAAAATTCCAATCACGGATAGTTCGATGCAAAATAGAATTTTGTCCCAGTGTGGTGCTTGCTCAATATCAGGTCTGCATAGGCCTGATTGTGCCCACCACGTGTTATTTTGTCTGCTGGGATTAAAGGGTCATTGATGGAAATTTCAACTAGCTCATTTAAAATTATGAACATACTTAGAAGTCTAGAATTTTGTCGTCTTGTTTTCGAGTCAGTCCAGCCCAGGTTCTGAATGAGAGATGTCACGCTGGCTGTTTGTTTATAATTTTGGCTGACAAATCTTGCTGCTAAAGGGGTTTCAAACTACAGAAGAGTATTTTGAGGATGATCTGACCAGGGAGAAATAGACAGTCTCCCTTAGTGACTTCAGGTTCCTCTTAAGGAAACCCAGAATAAAATTTGCTTTACTCGTAGTTTTGTTAATGTGAGCCTCCCATTTCAGGGTCTCTCTAAGGCAAGATATGGTGTTGATGAAACGATCGCTCGTGTTTTATTTAAGGGTGTACTGAAATTCCAGGTTTTTAGTTTGGCCTGGGCACCCTGTGGTCCGAGCATTTCGAGGGGTTGGAATACATCCCCCATCGATCTGTCCGGTCCTGTAACGCGGATAGATCTCTCTGCAGCTTTTCCTGATTTGCTCGACATTTTATCAGGTGATACAGGAGACAGTCATCTGCAGAGAGACGAGCCTGTGAGGAGACAGTATAAGAGATGGAGGTCATCAATATGGTCAAAAAGAGTAGGGGTCCGAGAACAGTACCATGGGGCACACCAGACTTCACACGGGTTGATTCTGAATAGCTGCCATCGACTACTACATTTTGGGTTCTATTGGTCAGAAAATTTTGAATCCAATTTAGAGTTGTTCCCCGAATTCTGTAGTGGTCAAGTTTGTGTAAGAGGCCTTACTGAAATCTAAGACAACAACATCTGTTTGTGTTTTGTATTCAAAATTTTAAATAAATTCGTCAGTTGTAATCAATAGCTGTCTTTTGCATGAGTGTTTTGGTCGAAAATCGTGCTGTACAGGTGTTAACCTTTAGTTTTTCAAAAAATGGGATATGATTTGTATACAAATGATGTGTTCGAGTAATTTGGCACAAACACATGTGAGGGAAATCGGCCTGTAGTTTGCCAGAGAGTGCCGATCTTCTTTTTTGAAGACTGGGGTAGCATTAGCCACTTCCCAGTCATCTGGTAATTTGCCAGTCTGTAGAGATTGATCAAAAATAATTTTCAGAAAGGGAGATATTTTGTTGGCAGCATTCTTTAGAGTCAAATTCGTGAGCTTGTCCAGTCCGGATGCCTTTCCGCCATTTAAACCCTCAAGTAAAATAGTTACACATTGACCAGTAATTTCGCATTTAGCCATTTCAGTATTCGGTGGACCTGATAATTTAGGTATATTTGTGGTATCTTATGAGGTAGAAACTAAGCAAAATTGGGTGTTTAGTATTTTTGCCTTACGCCTGCTATCTGAATGCAGCTGGCTGTTTACCTCCAAGGGAGAGACACCATTTTCATCCCGACGTTTAGATTTAATATAATGAGTGGTTTTGAATTTTTTCAAATCTGAAGATTCAGAAAGTTTGCTTTTCAAAAAAAGACCACCTGACAGATCTGATGGCACACTGGGTCTGCCATTTACAATGTTTTTTCCCTGAATAGATGCAAGGAGTGATTTTGATAGCCAAGGTAGATTTTGCTGAGGGGAAGTCATTTTAGTTGGTATAAATTTGTCCAGGTATTGATTTAGAATGGATTTAAATTTTAACCAATTTTTATTAACAGAACGGTTGGGACTGTTTTCTAAAAAGGAGGTTTAGCAGTTCCTAATGTTTTGCCTGATAGCTTCCCAATTAGCATTTTTGAACTGATGCACTAGGCAGGTTTTGTATGGCGGTAGAGTGGATCAATATCCAGTTCAATCACAACAGCACAGTGATCCGAGATTCCAGATACACTATGAGAAGATTGTATCAAACCAGGCTTATTTTTCAGCAAGAGGTCCAAAATATGTTCTTTTCTAGTAGGTTCGTTATGAACTTGGCCCAAGGCATTTGTATCTAGGCTTGACAAAAGCAGCTCGCATTGGGATTTGTTTGCTGCTTTAGGATTTACTACACCATTGTCCCAGACAATACCAGCTAGGTTGAAATCATCACCCAGGACAATGGTCTAAAGATTTCACAAGTCCTCGTGAATTACTAATTTCGGGGTCAGGAGGACGATACAAGCACACCAGGGTTATTGATTTTGATGTCAATATCTGAATTTTAGCCAATAAAATTTCACAGTCGGTTTGTAAATCAGGGTAATGTCAAAATGTTTTCTGACAGCAATAAAAACTCCTCCGTTGGCTTTTGCATTTCAAACTTTACGTAAAATTTGGTATTCAGGAGGGAAAATTTCACTGGTTGTAGGTTAGTATCCTTGTCAAGCCAAGATTCGGTGCCGAAGATACAATCAGGTTGGTGGCACTTTAGAGATGCTAAGAAATTTTTACTTCCCCCTTTAGGCTTCTACAATTTATTAATAGAGTACGCCAGTTTCTTTGACGGTTTGTAGGTCTACAGGGGGGGGGGGGGATTGGACTACTGTGTTAGAAATTGTTCTCAGAGCCATTAAAATTTATATTGGCAAAATTATTTGTGGTTTCAATTTCAAGCGAGTTTTCAAACGAATAGAAAGTTTATAACCATTCTCCATAACGTCTAAACATACTCACCTTTACAGGTGCGTCCATCTGGATTGAGTGAGCCAGAATTACACTTGCACAGATATGTAGCGTTCACATTGATACACTCATCGTCACACTGGTTAGAGGTGGAATCAAGACACTCGTCAAAATCTACAAACAAATGCTTTATCACATCAAATATAGTTCTGTGTTGACTCGTTCACTTCATGCATATGAATGTATGTTTTTACATGTAATTATGTCATAAGTATCCATATTCCATTCCATATCCATATTCCATATCGACTTAAACGCTAGAATTTGACGTCTACAGACCTGACATTCTGACGTCTAAAGTCAATCCCCATACTGAAAGAATTAAAAAATGATATTGGCCGTACACCCATAAAATAGGTATTCAAATGAAGCGGAAAGATCCAACTAAGTCATTTATGATGATTTCAAATTTGGTCTCCATGGTTTATACAAAAATATTTCAGTGTTGTACGTGTTGTTAATTTCTGGTATGTCGTGCAGGCAGAGGTTCTGTAAATTTTTATGCTGTCACAAAATTTCTCATGCATAGTATTTAAATATATAAATATTTCAGGGGTACAAATTGGCGGTCGCCCTATCGCCCGTGGCGACTATGATTAAGTAAGGGCGACAATGCCGTCTTAGTTAGCCGTCCTGCTAGCGACAGTAGAATATTCCCTGAAATGCTGGCCCACCATCTACAACATCAAACACGAACATCAAACACCCACTGTGTCGGCGACATCCACAGTCAAGTGTTTTAAATTGTGCCTGTGTGTTCTTGATAGAGGCCAGCAAGTCAACACAGGTCATTGAAAGTGATGGTGGATGAACGTCGCCAAGACTGTCCCAGTGCTGTGTCAGCGTTAGATTGATAGTGTGTGTTGTGGTGGCTGCATGGCCTTCTCAGCTGGTCTCTTGGGATACCTGCCAAATCCCTGTATGATGTATGGAATGATAACGGAGGCAATATTTTTCATTTTATAAGTGGAGAATAATAAATTGTGTTAGAATGTGTTATGCAAAGTAGAACGTAGCTTATTTATTGAAAACAATTATAATGGATTATTTCAACTTCTAGTTTTGATAATAAATTTTGGAATGTAAAACCATCACATTTTTATAGAGCAATAATGACACTCATTCCGTTCCATATCCATGCAGCGCTCACGTGCTTTTCAGACCAGCGCGCTCTGCACGTGCCAGTCTATATATATAGGAGGGGATTTCCCAGCAAACACGAGATGTTTTCTCAGTGTTGTTTTAATGCTGGGCCAACGTCAGACCTACTGGCCCAGTATTAAATCAACATTGTGTCGACTTGTGGTGGGTGGTACAGCACATGATCAGATCTGGGCTAAACAGTACCGGTACAAAAAATATGCAGTGATTATACACAAATGGTGTGAATTAACAAACCAACTAGGCCAATCCCATCTTTTTTATAAATTGTAACTATAGAAAACTTGTCATGTACACATTTCTGATAGGGTGCAATCCGTGGCTGAAATATTCAGTTTCAGTCACGTTGAGGCTATAAATAATACCAGACATCCAAAAAAATTGGATAAAGCTCACCCTACCCTCCCACCCTCCCCCCTATCAATTTTTTTTATGGAAACTAATAATCATCAAAGATTATAATTTTTAGGGGGTTTTCCAATTTTTTATTTTCTATCTAAAATGGCCCTGGACCTACCCACCCACGTCCTAATTTTTTTTGGCTGTTTGGAATTTTTTTAAACTTTGCAACATCCCTAAGCCTATACCACACATGCAATAAAGGTAATCCTAGGCTATATATATATAGAAATTATGCGGACCCGTAAAAAAAAATACAGGTCAGATAACATGAAATTTACCAGCCTTGTTGTGCGATTAAGATTTTTTTCTAATTTTAATGCCTGAGTAGGGCCTACCCAGAATTTGCTTTCAGCCCCATGCAGCTTATCAAGTCTATAGGTTGCGATCGGCGCCCGGTCGAAAAGTGATGTTGAAATTTTTACTGGAGTTACCGGTGCAACTACATTATATCGCAAAAGAGGGCTACTATATTTTTAGCAGGGCCACTAAGATTTTAAAGTTAATGGCCCTGCTGGCCACCAATGATTTGCCTTGAAATTTTACCCCTGATATTTGATATTTAAATGCCCGTAACAGCACAGTAACGCTTCACCATGCCATGTTCACTATGTGTTCTAATCCGTAACGGATGATTAACATACTTGGATTATATGTTAACTATACACATAATTTACATACACAGGTTACATATGGATGATGTACGTGAACTATACAGATGATTTATGCACACACATTACATACAGATGTACATAGCTAACTCACTGCACATTATGCAGCTAATATCTAGTGTCAAATAATAAGTTAGAAATATTTGAATCTTCAGAGGCAAAGTTATTATTATTTTACACTTGCCAACATCATTTCTACATCTTGACTATGAGGTCGTGGTTAAGACTCTATATAGTCAAGATGTGGGTATTACACTCAGACTCACCTCTGCATCTGTCGCCAAACACTTGAAAACCCGTGGGACAGAAACAGGCTGGCGATCTTGACTCCACCAAACACCCGTGCTCACAGCTGCTGTCCGCACATGCTTCTTTGACAACAGGGTCTGCAAAAAAAGGCGTATAGTGAAAATGTATACTTTGCATGTTATTTGTTTTTACAAAGTAGAAAAGCATCTCTTATATTACACTGGACACCCGCTCTTTCTGTCTTAGTTCAAAGACTGGAATTTTGATGTACGCTATATTTTGTATAAATATTCTGCAAATATAAACTTCAGCTTCTAGTGAAAATGTCTAGATTAACAAGATTGTAATTTGTTAATTGCGGTATATGTAGATACAGCTATTCTGAACAATTAATATTAGTAACCATGGTAACGTGGAAGCAGCACCAAGTGCTGAGGGTGACTCACCGACAATTTCACAGGAATGTCTATTCTCAGTGAGATTGAATCCGTCATAACATGAACACAGGAAGCCGCCGTCGATGTTATCACACACTTGCTCACAGTTATGGCTCCCCAGACTACACTCATTATTATCTAGAATGCCACACAGCAAAAAATAATCATTCAACAATAACATAATGCTACACAATGTGTATAAAGAATGGAAACTGCTATAATTCACTTTAAAATCTCCACTATTAAGATTTCTGATATTGCTTTAGAAAATGTGATAATTTGAATCGATTGTTACACGATTTGTATACAGTTACTCTTGTTCTATGAAATGTCGGTCAATATTCATTTCACTTTCAGTCATATTTTATCTGGTTTGAAATTTGTAAGCGTAGAAGTGTATACAAACACAAACATATGGATATCATTAACTGTTACTGATTATATTATAATCTGACCTTTGCAGTCTGAGGTCCCGTTCAGTATATATCCAGGTTCACACGAGCAGCTGTAAGATCCATATGTATTCACACATATCTGCTGACAGGGGCCGCTGGTAGAGTTACACTCGTTAACATCTGTAAGCGGAATCATAACAGCTTGGTCATTCTGGATCAGAGGGAGATGATACTGCTGGGTTAGTTGATCACAGCACTATGTTAACCCTTTCAGGGCTGGGACCGTCTTTAGACATCATAATAGTCCATATTTTGACGTCTAAAGTCGGTCCCCCCACTGCAAGACTAAAATATTCACAATGGCCCATAATATAGGTATTCCAATGAAGCGGAAAAAAACTAACTAAGACATTTATGATGATTTCAAAAGCCTTTTGTCTCTATGGCTCATATGAAAAAAATTCCGTGCTGTAATGGTTAATATTTTCTTAAGGCTTATGCGTTATTATATGGGGTACATTTTAAGATAGGGTTATTTGGTCGAAAATGATATAGTGAATCGAGATGGGGAAGTGCTGAGATTTCGCATTGATATAATACACAGGGGCATGGATATGTTATGAAATGGGGTTTTTTAATTCACTTTTATTATTCCTTGCCCTCGGTTAATGAAAATAATTTCGAAAAAATGTCTTGCATGCTTGGAGTCTGATAACAGCTATGCATAAATGCAAAAATGATTCATTTTTTATCTCGGCCTGGTATGAAGATTGAAGGTGTTATGAGCAATATAGTTTTTGAATTAGGCAAATATATTGAAAACTTTTGCCCTCGGAGCCCTTTCAATAATTATTGATATCATAAAAATCAGCTTCATTTCTATGAAAGTCGCATTGAATAAAACAGTTGAATGAAGTGGCTATTCCCGCCTCTATTTCGTCACACAAAGTCGTCATGGTTACTTTCTATTTCGAAAATTGTTGTTAAAATATGCCACACATATTAGAGTGGACTGTTATTAGTACCATCCATACTTTATTTCACTATATTTCCTTTTTATTTGGGCCCATATGACAATTAAACTACCAACCAGGCATTTCATCCATGACTTATAGTTATATCATCAAAACACGGCCTCTTCAGATCTCTTCTAGACATAGCTATCACATTTATTCACCAATTATATATTTTCTAATAAAAACTATTACACTTAGATTGTTAAAGCGATGGTAAAAGTCAATAAAATATAGATATCAAGCTGCAGATTTTTTTTCAAGCAGTTGGAATATGCCAAGAAAAGACCGGAACACGCAAATCCCTTGTGTCTACTGATGGTCTCACCACCCCAAATGCCAGTCCCATTGAAACACATGTAAACTGCCTCAATTTCGCAGGCCGATTTCACCACTTTCAAACCTATTAGATATTTAGTGTGACATATCAGGATGAAGCTTAAGATGTCCTTGTTCGGAAACAGGCCCGCTATGGGTATGCTTACCAGACAGATTTTTAGCTACGCCCCTAGCGTGTAAAAAGATCACTACTTTTCAAGTTGGGCTAATATCCGTACTCTCTTTCACAGAACAGACACACATCATTTTAACCCACTGTATCTCTGCGAGATTTTCATCAAACAATTATATCTGATATCCTTGACAAAGACGATAACGTGTGCTTATTAAATATTCACAAAATTATGACTTCTATATATTTTATTTTGTTTGACTAGAGGTTGGAACAGCTGCATTAAAAATATTTTGTGTGATGATTCCATCATTAGTAGACACCTCCCTGGATTTCGGCCTATTTAGGGTGGTGAGACCTTAAAATGATTCATTTGAGTCGTTTATCCCCACGTCCGTCTGTTTGGTATGCTATCAGTTGTGTTCGAAGTGATTCATTTTGCGACGTTTATCCCCACGTTTGACTGTTTGGTATGCTATCAGCTGTGTTCGAAGTGATTCAATTAAGTCGTTTATCCCCACGTCCGTCTGTTTGGTATGCCATCAGCTATGTTAAAAGTGATTTATTTTGAGACGTTCCCCGCCCCCCACGTTCGACCGTTTGGTGTGCTATCAGCTGTGTTCGAAGTGATTCATTCAAGTCGTTTGTCCCCACGCTCGTCTGTTTGGCATGCTATCAGCTGAAGTGATTTATTTTGAGACGTTTATCCCCACATTCGTCTGTTTTGACGCAATATTTATGTTAATTTAACCCTTTAACCGCCAAATTATTTAATAGGAATTTTCACCCACTTGAAGCTGTCCCTCGCTGACGCGATCCACAAATTTGTAAATTTTTATATCTTGCTGATTCCTGTTTTATCTTTAACATGTTTAAATATGACATTTAAAGCGATAAAAAACAAGAATATAATCAGGACCGGCGGTTAAAGGTTGCCTGATTGGAAGGATTTTGCCTAAGCATAGTCCTTTACTCCAGACAACGCCCACACTGGTAACGTGACCAAATCACGCACGTGATTGGTTTGGAGTAGAGTACTACACTTCCCAGCAAACACGAGAAGTGCAGCTAATGTTGGTTGACTGTTGGGCCAGCGTCGCAGACGATGGTTCAACATTACACCAACATTGGTTCAATGTTTCGTGTTTGATAGGTTGCTCCAATATTTCTCTGTCTTTTGAACCTGAGGTTGAGTTGTTTTTACCTCCACAGGAGACATTGGCGATGTTGTAGAAGCCTTGTGGGCATTTTCCACAGCTATAGCCCCTCCCTGTCTGGTTATGATCCGCCGCGGACATATCTGTACAATCCTGTAGATCCAGGCAGGGCAGCGTGGCACAACCATCAGTGTCCTCATCACACGCATCGCCTGTAGAACAATACGGGATTAGATATAACGCTAATGACACCATCAAAACTTACACCCACCATGAAACATTAACAGTAGCAACACTTAGATATGGGGTGAAATTTGATTAGACACTTCACAATGAATGAATAGGGTTTAAGGCCACCTTTGTGCATATATAGGCTGAACTGGGATCCTGAGGATGGTGAGATGAATGAGATGACACTGCCCTCCAAACACAGGATTCGAAATTCGAGCCATGGCGGTCTGAGACCGAGCAAGCTACCTCTCGGTCACAGAGGCTCCCCACGATATTGAATATTTACGAGTGAGCGGGGAAGAAACATTTCGTTTCTTTGAAACTTGAAGGCCAGTTAGAGGTTCGAACCAGCGATCTCCGACTTTCCAAGAAGGCATATTTAACCACTGCACCAGGGCCCCTGCCCATACACTTTACTCTATTTGAGTGCGATATGGAACAATACAGCATTCGTCCAATAAGTAGGGTGTGAGCCTTTAGGCAATTACCTTATTCATTTGATAATATGCTGTATTTTCCATATATCACCTAAAATAAAAAAACGTTTGTGATTGTGGACCTAGGTTGAGATCATGTGATTGTGGACCTAGGTTGAGATCATGTGAATGGTGATCTAGGCTGAGATCAGGTGATTGTGGCTCTAGGCTGATATCATGATATTGTGAATCTAGGCTGAGATCATGTGACTGTGGACCTAGGCTGAGATCATGAGACTGTGGATCTAGGCTGTGATCATGCGACTGGTGACCTAGGCTGAGATCATGTGGCTGGTGATCTAGACTGAGATCATGTGACTGTTGACCTAAGATGAGATCATGGGACTGGTGACCGCTGAGATTGTGTCACATTTGACCTAGGCTGAGATCATGTGACTGTGGACCTAGGCTGGGATAATGTGATTGTTGACCTAGGCTGAGATCAGATGACTGGTGATCTAAACTTAGATCATGTGACTTAGATCACGTGGCTTGTGATCTAAGCTGAGATCATGTGACTGAGATCATGTGACTGTGATCTGGACTGAGATCATGTGACTGTCGACCTAGACTGAGATCATGAGACTGGTGATCTAGGCTGAGATGATTGTGGACCTAGGCTGAGATAATGTGACTGGTGATCTAGGCTGAGATGATTGTGGACCTAGGCTGAGATCATGTGGCTGGTGATCTAGGCTGAGATCATGTGACGGTGGACCTAGTAGTCAGGTCGCCGGTTCCAGAACCTTGCATTTTGGAAACCCCAAACTTTTTTTGCTGTTTTGATATGCTGAGATAGTCTACTTTAAGAATCCGCGTGGCGCAATGTGTGGTAGGTTGAGCATTTTGCATAATTTAACAAAATCCAAAATGGCCGCCGGCTACTATTATCAATTCATATTTTTGCTACTATTTGTGATAGAGCAACATATAATACTTCATTTCCGCGTATGAAATACCTGGTAAATCATTTTTGGCATTAATAATACAATTGAAGGTCAAGGTCACTGCGAAAGGTCACGGTCATGTGTAATAAAAATTACAGAACAAGATACTTTATTGCATTGATAGTGTGTACAATGAATGTACGAGCATATCGTATCGTAGCGAGGTAAAGGTTACAAAAAGTAAAATCTAAAAGTAAAATTTGACACAATTGAAAAAATAATGAAATGTCAATCAATTTCACCGGCCTCTTCATCATCGTCATCATCTTCTATATCTGATTTGTTCACACAATATGGATTGATCCACACATCCTGTACACTTGCAATACGTATGTGGTGAATGGTACGTTCTGTATAGGATAAAACCCTCGGAGCCGAGGCCTATTTCAGAGCTAAGAATGTAGAGCTCCGAGGGTTTTAACTGACTTAAAACACACCCGACCATAATGAGGATCCCTCACAGTCAACAACTCAGTCAAACCTGACTAATTATAGCACCATAGGCCTGCCATGATAATTGGTCTGTCTTGATCAACAAAAACTCTCCATTCCCGGCTTAGAATGTAGTGGTCGGACAAAGCAAATAATTTAGTGGTGTGTTTTAATTGATTGACAGCCACACGCTCCTCTGACACATGCCTGCTCTGACCTGCACCCACATGACAGTTCTCTCATAACTTGAGCTGGTGCTGCTGAGCATGTATGAATAGCCGGAGACACTACACCACCCCACACCTCCCACACAAACTTGCTGTTATCTGCAGCTTCATCACGAGGAGCTCTTTTATCTTCCCACAGCATCCCACAGCTTCCCACAGCATTACCTGAAGATGGGCATACTTCATATGTAAAGTAAAATTGAGAGAAGTGGGAGGCTAAGCCTTGATTGGAGGCATTTTTGACTTGCACCTCTGGTAGATTTTTAGTCTGAGGTTCTCACATGTGGAAATATGTCCATTTCTCCATAAAGATGTGAAGGTGTGGATAGTCATTGTTCCACAAAAGGCGTAGAGCATTTAATTTACCTTTGCCAAAGAAATAATAATTTGGATCACAGCCTGATACACTATGCAGTCCAAGAAACTAGGAACATTTGGGACCAAGCATGGTGGTAGATGCCTCCACATCGATGACCTGGCCATCAAAACGCGTTGAGTGTATGTAGATGTTTCCTGTGGGGTTTTTTTCTGAATGAAGTAAATCAACAGAATCAAAACATCTGTGTCATCAGCTGTAACGAAGACATTTTTTATCCCATTTGAAAGTTTTTCCAATGCAGAGCCGACCATTGTAATGCCAGCTTCTTCATGGTTATAATCTCTTCTCCCATGGGACATTTTGAGAGGAGTTCAAGAAAGACTTTCTTTTTGGTGGTGCTTCTCATGATTTGTTCTCGCGGCGGGGGTATTGTCGGGAGCATAAGCTCATATGCGGGGGGAGTATTAGCACTCTTGCGCTCATGACTCTTGGGACAACCAACAAGGTAACGATCCTGACACACAATAATTTTGTGGGATGACATTGCAAGTGGTGGCTGATAGTTAGTCGTACCACTGCGCAAACGCGAACCCATACTTTCTGCAATAACGGAGACTGTACCATTCTGTGGCCATGTAATGTGGTACAGCAGTGCATTTCCGTCAGCTATCTCTACATCTGGAACAGGTTGATCTGTGATGTAAATGGCAAGCTTTGCGGTCAGTAATGATTTGTTACCCTGCCTAAGGTCCCCATATTGGTCACTGAAGGAATCAGGCTATGCACACAGCTCATGGGACAGCATGATAGAGTCTTCGATTAGTATTTCTGACCAATAAGGATTGTGCGCTAGAAGAAGGAATCAATGTCATAAGCAGTTAGTTCGCCTCTTGATGGATGTATAGAACCTCTGCGGCAGTTTCGTGCCAATTTCAAGGTAGTTGTGTGAATTAACATTTTTACTAGCAGTGCTGCCATTGACAACATTCTTCAAGGGAGAATCTTGAGGCAGTGTAAGGGTTGAGGCGGTGTATGGGTTGACATGACTATCAATCTCACAATATCAATTTCCCGCCTTTTCTTTTTCCTCCTCTTTGTTTCAGGAAATTATTGGATGCCTCAGTAGTTTCCATTAAGTCAGTGGAATTTGCTGATGTGGAGTGATTACCAAGGATGGCTTTTTTATTTTCAACAAACATGTTCTCCACGAGCTTAACCATTCTCTGGAGTATAGGGTGAGTGACTACCCACGCAGGTCGTTGTTTGAGGGACAGGGTGCGTCACTTTAGACCATTCCTACCCTTGTCATACCTAATCATGGTCTACTCACCCAATTGATCTTGAAATACAGCATTTAACATTCCATCATTATGTCGGCATGTCTGCCTTTGACGAAGTTTGCCTTTATGCCTTCTTCAGCCAGCTGTCCTATCTCATGTACATGAATAACTATATACCTGACATAATTCCAATGTCCAGCAATAAAAAATATGGTAACATATCTCTGAGGCAGTAGTGGTGCAGTCTCCCTCTCGCTCAGCTCAAATACTGGTGAACGATGGTGACTGGCTTGATAAAGCAATCTACCCACAACCTTCCCGTTGATGACTCACTTGCCCTCTATAAGGTAGAGGTCATGGCATCGTCGGATTTATTTAGCATTGTCATCTACATGCAGAGCATCAATCATAGCTATGAGAACCAGACCATAAGACACCATGCGGAATCCCCGAACAGCACGTGGCCAGTTCTTTCCATTTAGCATGTTTGGTATGCCCTTTACATTAGACTGCTCGGAAATATTCTTCAAGACCTGACTCTTTAATGCTAGTAAAAATCGAGCCCAGGAATGAGGACAGTGTGTGCATGGCTCCAGGTCGCATTGCAAGGTTTAACCACCTTTTTGGATCCGACCACATGATCTACATGGCAAGTTTGTATAGTTGCATATCAGCTGCAAGGCAAATTTGCTTCATTTCCAAGTTCTTCAGGAATTCCTCTGTGTAGGTTATGCTTGTCAGGACAGTATCAACGTGGGATAATGGGCTATCAATCAGAGAGCCATAATGATATTGTGTCGCAGGAAGAAGGGTAGCAGATTCAGAAGATTCGCAAGCAATTTGAGACATGTATCCTCCCCATTCAACCCCTTATTCTCAAGACTTTTGACTCTAGTGTTTATCAACCACTTAACTTTTGTGCTCGTTCTACACTTTGTTGCACAGTATTATTCTCTGAGTATGACAAGAGGTCCTGGTCAGACAATGTCTGACCAGGTTTGATAGTATTGGGTATAGGTTTTTTGGGATGTGTATGGTGGAGTAAAAGAATTGCACAGTGTGAAGAAATATCCACCTTTGCAGCTTCTTATCTAGGCAGACGAGGTACACTCATGTCAAGAGCATTTTTTGTCAGGAAGCTACTCTCTAATATATTGGATTTTGCCGCTGTTGTCGAGTTAGTAATATGGTCTTCATCATACTCCATGTCAGTAGCTGGAATATGGACACGTGCACACAAATCTGGGGTGGTAACAGCACTGCAGGAACTGACACTGCCAGAATTCTCCATGAATTCGAGTGCCGTCAGATGGGTTTCACGACGCCCATTTGGCGTGAACACCATCAAATCAAAGTTATCAAACCGTGCTAAAATCAGACCATTCACAACTGGAGGGGGATCCTGGGACAAAAGCTGTTTCTATTGGAGGACGAGTACTGAGGATTGCTTAAACTTATGCAAACACAACTATGAAGCTATTGTAGCATCTTCTTGGGCCCAGTAAGGTGACATAGTTAGATGGCATGGCCCAATGTTACTTGGTCCAGCATCCTGTGACTAAATGTTGGATTGAATTGGATAAGCAAACAGCTTTTTTAGTGACCTTGCCGCTTTGTCATAAATAGTAACACAAATATGGAATGATAATAGTGGCCGGAGGCCATTTTGGATTTCGTTAAATTATGCAAAATGCTCAACTTACCACAAATTGCGCCACGTGGATTCTTAAAGTAGACCATCTCAGCATATCAAAACAGCAAAAAAACTTTGGGGTTTCCAAAATGCAAGGTGGAGTAACAATTGACCATATGGCAACCCGACTATTATATTACATGTAGTTTCAGGGAAAAATCCAAGATGGCCGTCAATTATACAGCAAGAACTATAACCATTTTTCTAAATGTCGTAGGAAGTAATTTTTGGCGCTTAAATAGTTTTCTGGTACAACAAAATTACACAGCATTAAAAAAACTCAACTTCCATGTTACATGTAGTTCCGGGGAATGCAAAAAATATGATTTAAAAAAAACCCACATCAACTATGAGGAAATTGCACAAAAGTAGCATGTGTTACTTTCATCACTGTAGCTACATAGGCTTGCCTACATAGGCTTGCTCAGATTTGCATGAATGCCCATCATCTTGCATGATGATAATGCTAGAATAGTCACCCTCATCAATATATTGATCATATATTTGTGCAGCTTCTGAATTGATGTAGCGACTCCTTGATAAGACGCCATTGGCTACTTTCTCGTGGTCCTAATTCACACTTAATCAAACTAACTGTGATAGTTCTTCAGGTTGAGCAGGAAGCTTTTACACGATAACTAGTTGCAGTTGGCCATCAATGAAGCTCCAACCACAATCTCATAGATGTTTATAATATTGTTATCTGGCCAGAGCTGTATTTATTGCTAAACAGGCCTAAAATACAAAGGAAACAATATCCACTTTTTGTGGCAGGGGTTATTGATGAAGAGGATACATTGAAATACTCCAATTGGCTTAAGTTCTAGTTCTGGGTGTTTATGAATTAACTTAATTGTCTTTCTTTTAGAATTGATGTGCTGGTGTTGTGGAAGCCATTGAGTGGTACGATAAATATCACCAGTTCTAGGTTTACACAGCTAGGCATTGCTATGATGAGTACGTTTCGAAAGCAGAATGAGCAGAATGAGCAAATTTACATCAGTTCCTACGACTACCACATTGTCAGTATCTGACAATTTGATTGCCGTAATAACATTTAACTTCCCATCACACTTAAATACCAGTGCTCGTTGAATAGTTGAGTGGCATTGTTCTTTACCAAAAGTGGTGAATTTGAATATTGAACTGAAACTGTATTGCCCTCCTCCTTGATTCTGTTATATATTCATCCGAGATAACATCGCAGTGTGCATGGTAATGTTTTTGATATAGGATACATGCGTCTTGCATAGATTATTAGATGATCAATGTTCATTACAAAAGAATATAATAGATAAGTAATAAATACTCTGTATGAATGATAATTATTCTACTATGTCCGGAGGAGACATACATTCATTAGGGACCTAAATATCTTCACGTCCATCATATGATTTCATCACATTATATATAGCAAGATTTATTGTCTTTAACATTGATACCTCTTCCTGCAAAATAGGTGGTCGCTCCCATACCACTTCAAGACACAACTGAACCTGCTGGGTTATTGTATATTAAGTGAGAGTGAGAGCTTATATCTGATTAGAAGCATGCATGACCAGAACCTACTGATTCCTCATACATTCTACCATATCACGACCACATCTAGAAAGTTTCTGTATTTTATGTTAATCGTCATAAAAACATCTTGATCGTGCTACGAACGGTATTATTGCCTCAATTACCACATATTCTGCATCATATCTTGTTGCAATAGTGTACCCAATAATCTTTGGTGACTTGTTCATGACACTCTATAGCATTTAGTTGCCAATTAATCACCTATGTCTGGAGGAGACATATAGTTATTAGGGACCTAAATATCTTCACGTCCATCATATTATTCCATCACTTTATATATGGTAAGACTTATTGTCTTTAACATTGATACCTCTTCCTGCAAAATAGGGTGGTCGCTCCCATACCACTTCAAGACACAACTGAACCTGTTGGGTTATTGTATATTATGTGATACTGAGAGCTTATATCTGATTAGAAACATGCATGACCAGAACCTACTGATTCCACATACATTCTACCATATCACGACCACATCTAGAAGGTTTCTGTATTTTATGTTAATCTTCATAAAAACATCCTGATCGTGCTACGAACGGTACTATTGCCCCAATTACCACATATTCTGCATCATATCTTGTCGCAATAGTGTACCCAATAATCTTTGGTGACTTGTACATGACTATGTGTCTATAGCATTTCTATAGCATTTAGTTGCCAAGACTAGGTTAGTTACTAACATCTTCTGAAGATGGTGTATGTTCATACTATATTTATAAAAATATTTTCAACATTACCCTAGCGTGTCCTCAACCATCAATCTTATATGCCAAAAACATATATAAGTCAACTTCTGCACAAAATTACAGATTTTCGATATCGTGTAACTGTATTTTATCATAGTTATTGATGGTGATATCATCTCATTCAACTTAGGGGAGTAGAAATATGTGTAGCCTACATTACGGTTTTGTGTGGATCTCTGAGCCGATGGTTGGGACTTTATTCGTTCAATTATGTCTGAAAACTGTGTTATCAGCGCATTACCAGGTTTTGTACGGTATCTCTTCTGATCAAAATTATAAAAATTATGATAATACTGTTATCATGATTATGTAAATTGTCAATCCGATTTACATAATTTGTATGTGATGTGCACGTTTTAACCAGCACAATATATCTAGTTACTAGAATCATAAATTGTTAAATTTAAACGACTTCTTGTCTCAATAGGAACGGAACATGTATGTGTGTCATTATTGCCATAGTTATGCAGACCACCTTGATGGATTAACTTAATGTTATGCTTAACCCTAGTACAGGGCTTGGGCAGGAGGGTGCCACCCGTGGCCAACGCACATTTAAATTATTGCTTTCTTCCTTACGGTACTGTTAAAACACGATGCAGGTGGATTTCACATAGGCCACATACTAATAGACCTAGTACGGATATATGGTGAGCGACAGGTTATCTAGTGCCGGATAGTAATCAACCATCATAAAATATTTTTTTGTCAATATTCTAAACATTTTTACAACATGCCGGATATCACGTTTGTTTCACTCGGCTTCTAAATGTAAAATAATGACTTTATTAAATAAATCATTGTTATTACACTGGCCTACGATGTGTCGTTTTCCTGGCGCAACATTTGTTTTTTTCCCCATAACTTTGTGTAATATTGATAATAGATGTTAGCACGGCTCTTAATTGATTTCCCGGGGGTGAGAAACCTATATGTAGACACCAAAAACACATCTCTACGTTATTTAGAAGCAAAGTTATAGTACATTGCCTTGCAGTGGCGGCCATTTTGGATTTTGTCCCCTAGCGGCAAACGCACAAGGTTAAATTTAGGGACCTTAAAATATGTTGCTCCGGTGGGTTTTATTACACCGAACTGATGTTTTTATGTTCATTGTAATTCAAGCAGTGATGTAAAGTTGTGACATTTTCACTAATTTTGGCGGCCATTTTGTTTTTGAATTTTGAGTAGGAAAAACACAAAATATAGCTTGGCATGGGGCAGATTTGGAATCAGCGCTCCCAAATTGTGTAAGAACAACTGCATGCCAAATTCTACTAAAAAATGCCTTACCAAGTCAGAAATTTCGAATATGGGCCCTGACTATTAGGTCCATAGGGAAAACATTATCCAAAGACACAAGCTCTGTCAGGCCTCAAATGTGAAATATTTGCGTTTTTTCAAAATGGCCGCCAAAACAATAAAATAGTTTACTATTTTGATGACTATTTTGATGCTATAAATAAAGTCGACATTTTTAGCTCAGGGATATATAAGAAGCATGTGTAAAAAAAAAAAAAAAAAATTATACTTTTACTATGAATAATTAAATTTAATAGAAAATAATGGTAAAAAACAATCGCAATTGGTACATCGTTTATTTTGCCTCGTTCCGTTTACAATAGATTAAGTATGATGCGAGCATGTACTTTTAAACCCACAAAGGGACATGCACAGCTGCCATTTGCAAGGGGCTTTGCAGTTTTGCATTGGCAAATTGTAAGTACTGGTAAATCCCGTGAAATTATGGGTGATGTAGTATACCGGAGCTGGAGCGGAGTCTGCCATAATTAAGTTTAATATGCCAGATATCTGCAAACCGTGCCAGATAGCTAGACCATTACAATACAACAAAATGTGCGATTACAGATAGGGATATGCCCTGAAAATGTTTATCTCGATCAAATTCAAAATGGCCGACTCTCGACCATAATTAACTTTAATGTGGCTGATATCTGACAAACCGTGTCAGATAGCTAAACAAGATGTGAGGTTTTAGGAAGGGATATGCCCTGAACAATTATCAACTTTATTAAATTCAAAATGGCCGATTATTATCCACAATTAACTTTAATATGCCTGATATCTTGCAAACCGTGCCAGAGAGTTTGACCATTACTATGAAGCAAAATGTGCGGTTTTAATGTAGGGATATGCCCTGAAAAATGTCAACTCAATCAAATTAAAAATGTACTTTAATATGCTTGATATCTCGTAAAACATGCCTGATAGATAGACAATTACTATAAAACAAAATGCCTAGTTTGATGTAGGGGTATGCCTTGAAAACTTTTAACTTGATCAAAATCAAAATGGCCGACTATCGGCCACAAATAATTTAGATATGCCTGATATCTGGCAAACTGAGCCAGATAGCTATACCAATGGAGGTGTCTCTTTAATGTTGGCATGGTACGTAGCCCAAGAGATCCATTCTCCATCTTCGTGATTATTTTTTCTCTAGACGTTTATTGACATCGTCCAACCACTGGAAGCCATGTTTGATAATAGTTTTGGTGACAGGCTGGGAAACTGGATATGAATGACTGATATTGATAGGAGGAATATGGAAAACTTCGTCATGTGACAGGGTGATATCTAGATCCATCGTTCTGTAACACGCATTGTGTTTCTGTTCCATTTCTATTGGATCTAGGATGTTATGATAATTTTAACCTTAAAAAGAAAAATACTGTTGAATGTTTGTGTATGTTCCATCGAGGGCAGATGTTTCTGTGGTCGATGATGGGTTGTGGTCGTATGATACACACAGTCCTCGTTGATGCATGGTTTGCAGTAGAGAAACACTGCCAATTTGAAGATGGAGCTTCAGTGCAACATATATGGAGATGCTGGTGTTTCTCTCGCTCTCTTATATGTCGAGGAACTCTATCCAGGGTTTTTGGACCTACGCCTCACAGAGTTGAATATAATATGTTGTCCAATGGACGCTGTAACGTTTGATTTGTCAGGTTCAGGTGGTCATTTGATCAATTCCCGATTCATCAAGCAGCATGTGTAAAAATGACTTCAAGATTGGTGGTTCTATTTCCTTTCACGTCGAGAACAGCTTTGCCGAGGTGATCATCAAATACAAGAGGCCAACCACGGTATGTTAATATTGATTTGATATCAGGAAGCAATATTTCAATATCTTCACGGATACGTGAGGTATTACACCGAATAGAAGAAAAGCCCAAACTGTAATGCGTTTATCATAATAAACATGGTTACTTTACATTATAAAGTAGTCATGTCAGCCATAGGTAGTGATTCTCCGAGTCACGATACTCTTCAAAATGATCAATTAGCTCATTCGGAACATGTGCTCTTGTCTTTTTTCGTTTCTATCTCTCAGTATCATCACATCCAACAGTTTCTACTTTCCTGTAAATTTTAGTCAAGCATGCTTGGTGGTAGACAGCATCGAGTGAGAGCATATCACCTGCAGCTCTAGTTGCCAAAATATGCTTGTCACCCAACAGCCGAGCACATTCCTTGACTTTTTTCATCTAAACCAAATGTTGCAGCTTTTCACATTTATTTTTTGTTTCCTACTTCACTACAGAAAAAAACATAATGGCTCACTGTATGATTTTGATGGTATATATGAAGTTCATGTTGCACCGCTGCTGAGACGCCGCGTTTTCACTGGGGCGATTGATTCTTCATGTTTTTTTCTTGCCCTCTCTACTATTTGGTTATCAATTGCATTTCTTCAAATTGTATGCCACAACACAGAATTAGTCATCATTAGCCGCATTACATCTTGTTTACCTTCACAACTTACTACTTCGAGAAATACCACCACTAAAACAAATTTTACCTAAGACCACGGAATCAGGCCGCTCGTCTAATTTGCTCAACTCCACAAATCAATATTGTCTTTCACTGCTTTGAAACATGTAATTATTAGTTTTATGACATTGACAAATGAATCACGACCTCAGTCCATCGCATCCATGGGGGCATTTGTAATTTCACACACAGTTGAAAGTCAATCAGTCTGCTATAACAAATATCACATAACTTTTTGTAGTTTTGTAGTCAAACAGGAATTAATATCACATAGATAAGCCTATTATTTGCAGGGATATTGCAGTGGTAGATCCACCTACTAAAGTGACTTGTCGACATAAGCATATTTGCTATTTGAAAGTTAAAAAAAAAATAGCATCATAAGCTTATGGAAGACATATTATGACGTTTTCTGTATAGACGTCATCAATTAATAATCGAATAACATCTTATTTGGAGCACAGTTCACAACAGATGTACACTGTGCATTTGACTATGCACTAGACAAAAAAGGGAGAAACATAGTGTCTTAAATTTCTTAATTTTTTTACCCGTATACGGCTAATTAGAGGGGAATAATGTTACCTTTAAGTCATTGGTGGCTGTGTGAAGCTAAAAATATCGTTCTGTACTTTCTTGTTATTATTTTATTTCGTTTCTTTTATATGTACATTTGGACACCAAATTGTAATTTTAAGCATGACATATATGCAAATTGCGATTGTTGTGTTTATTTGGCGGCCATTTTGGAAAAATGCAAATATTTAAAATACGAAGGTTTTACACCTAAAAATAGCCAAACATGAATAATAATTTGAATACATTCCTTTCGCGAATTAGTTTTATCTGTTGTTCTAGCTGACTCTTATAATCCCATGATTGATCGTAATTTTGCTTCAATTTCTGTTCTTTTTATCAAATATACTCCAAAACAGCATCATCCGCCATGAAATTTTAAATGTTATTTCTTAGTATATTCTTGATCAGCACAATTTACAATAAATGAATATGTCCTGTGTATAGGCCTATAAATCCATAAAAAAATCACTGGCTAATGGATAATAGGGGATAATAGGTGGTTAAATTTTCCATTACAGTCAAATCAGTCAGCTAGAAATATCGCCATCTTTAAATATGACATGTGAAATATCTATGCAGGATGTTTAATCCACCTTTTTTATTAGCTCCCGCCGTCACCGTAGGTGAGACGGAGGGAGCTATGGATTCTACCTCCGGTTTTTTTTTGCCTCTTCTTTTGCCTATAACTTTGTAAGAAAATAAGTTAGGATAACAATTTTTGGTATGTGGGTTACTTCCAGGTGGATAATGGACAGGTTAAAATATATTAAATCTGAATTCAATACGCAAGGTCGCAGAGGAGAAAATGATGATGTTACGGCGTTGGGCCGTTGGGCTGTCCGTAAACAATTCGTTTCCGGAGCATATCTCTGAAAGTACTTGTCCGATTGTCTTCAAATTTTACACACAGCACCCCTAGGGGGTCTTGATGTGCCTTTTGGGGTATTTGAACTTTGACCTACTTCTGGTTCAGAACTATGACCTATTTAGACGTTTTGATGCGCACTTCGTTTCCGGAGCAGATCTCGAAAAGTACTGGGGCGATGACAGTCATATTGCACATACATGTTCTCTAAGGTCCCCAGTTGTGCCTTTTCAGGTTTTTGGACCTTCACCTTGAAGTTGACCCAGCACTTTGACCTAATTTATAACATTGGTAAATCCGACTGAAAGATTTTGCGGAATATCATGAAAACCGCTCAAGATAGCTACACCATTACTATAAAACAAATTGTGAGGTTTCAGGAGAGGATGCATCTTGAAAAATTTCAAATCGATAAAATAAAAAATGGCCGCCTATCGGCCATTATTCACCTCGACAGGCCTGATATTGCGGAATATCATGAAAACCGCTCAAGATAGCTACACAACTAATATCAAATAAATTGTAAGGTTTCAGGAGAGGATGCATCTTGAAAAATTTCAAGTTGATAAAATTCAAAATGGCCGCCTATCAGCCATTATTCACCTCGACAGGCCTGATATTGTGGAATATCATGAAAACCGTACAAGATATCTACACCATGACTATAAAACAAATTGTAAGGCTTCAGGAGAGGATGCATTTTGAAAAAATTCAGCTCGTCCAAGTTCAAAATGGCCGCCAATCGGCCATTATTCACTTTCACATGGCCGTTATTTGGTAAACCGTGTTAGATGGCTAGACCATTATTATAAAACAAAATGTGTGATTTCAGGAGAGGATGCATCTTGAAAAAATTTGACTCGATAAAATTCAAAATGGCCGCTTATCGGCCATTATTCACTTTCACATGGCCATTATTTGGTCAACCGTGCTAGATGGCTAGACCATTACTATAAAACAAAATGTGTGATTTCAGGAGAGGATGCATCTTGAAAAAAATTGACTTGATAAAATTCAAAATGGCTGCCTATCGGCCATTATTCACTTTCACATAGCCGGTTTTTGGTAACCGTACTAGATGGCTAGACCATTACTATAAAACAAAATGTGAGATTTCAGGAGAGGATGCATCTTGAAAAATTTTGACTTGATCAAATTCAAAATGGCCTCCTATGGGCGATATTTGGTAAACCGTGCTAGATGGCTAGACCAGTACTATAGAATGAAATGTGAGATTTCAGCTGAGGATGAATCTTGGAAAATTTTGACTTGATCAAATTCAAAATGGCCGCCTTTAGGCCATTATTCACTTTCACATGGCCGATATTTGGTAAACCGTGCTAGATAGCTAGACGATTACTATAGAATGAAATGTGAGATTTCAGCTGAGGATGCATCTTGAAAAATTCTGACCCGATCAAATTCAAAATGGCCCCCTATCGGCCATTATTTACTTTCACATGCCCAATATTTTGCAAACTGTGTTAGATGTTAGTCCATTACTATAAAACAAAATTTGAGGTTTCGGGGGAAGATGCACCCTAAGTTTTTAACGAATTTATATCGAATTCAAAATGACCGTAAATCAGCTATTAGTTAACTCGATTGGCCTGATATCGGGTAAACCGTGCCAGATAGGTAGACCATTACTGGGATACTGATTAGGATCATTAATTTCAATGGAGGTTTGCAATCTCTGACAGACTGTCTAGTTCTTATCTTACTCTTAGACTGGGCTTCTTAGACCTAGTTGCCTTGCGTCTTGATTTTTGACCTAGACTAGGACTACATTAATAACCCTATACAAAATTGCTTAAATCAAATTCTAATTCGGAGCGGGAGTTCCTGGACTTATGTAGTCTTGTTCAAATTGTATACATTACAGATGATGAAATTATTTTCATAAAAATGTCTGAAATGAAAACTAAAATTCATTTGCAACATTATATAAAGCAGGGAGGGTAATATTATTTTACGCAAACATAAATCTTTAACCCTTTCAAGCCTAAATTTACCATCGTCATCTTCATCCACTACAAGCCGCCAATTGCTGTCACATATAGCTTTATATGTGAAGTCCCCGGAACTACTCTGCACAACGTAATTCTCATTACTATTTTAATTAAAATTGTAATGGCGAGAGTATGCTTTTCCGGATTCATAAAATTGTAATGGCGAGAGTGTGCTTTCCCGGATTCAAAATATAGGGGTGGAACTTGCCTTGTCTTAGTACATTACGCATATATACATGTAGATCTTAATGTACAGCGCATTTCCAAAATTTTGACCCAAGGCAACACAAAAATCGGGCTATCGCTGTTTACATACCGGAACAACGCTACAAATTTTGGTCCGTCACTGCTCCAGCTACTGGCCAAACTCACACATCCACTCCGTTTGAAGACGAGCTTAGTGAAATAGTTCGTGTACAGCCACACAAGAACACGATGCTGACCCGCTTCAATGTTGAACTTCTTATATTTGTATTTTCTATGTTGGACCTCTTATGTTTGGCAAAATTATTCATGTTCACTCTGGGCGGAATTTGTGTGTGACGTCATCTATTGAAACTCCATTCACACTAGAAAAAGTGTACACTTAATACTTGTTAATAACTAGTAAGCTATAGACTAAAATTATATGGAAATTATCAGAACTGGTCTCGACTAGGCCAGTGTATGGGCCTATGCTGCTACCAGCACTGTAACAGTCAAATTGATGTTCCTGCAAATTAGTTTATCCTGTTTGGTCCATTTTATTTTGTTTGAAACGGTAAACAAATAACACGTTATACTGGCCTGGCAAAACATCAATACGACTGTTATAGTTCTGGTAGCAGTATACACTGGCCTGGCCGAGACATCAATTTGACTGTTAGAGTTCTGGTAGCAGCATAGGACCCTACATTGGCCTAGCCGAGACATCAATTTGACTGTTAGAGTTCTGGTAGCAGCATAGGACCCTACATTGGACTAGCCGAGACATCAATTTGACTGTTAGAGTTCTGGTAGCAGCATAGGATCCTACATTGGCCTAGCCGAGACATCAATTTGACTTTTAGAGTTCTGGTAGCAGCATAGGACCCTACACTGGCCTAGCCGAAACATCAATTTGACTGTTAGAGTTCTGGTAGCAGCATAGGACCCTACATTGGCCTAGCTGAGACATCAATTTGACTGTTAGAGTTCTGGTAGCAGCATAGGACCCTACACCTGTACACTGGCCTAGCCGAGACATCAATTTGACTGTTAGAGTTCTGGTAGCAGCATAGGACCCTACACTGGCCTAGCCGAAACATCAATTTGACTGTTATAGTTCCGGTAGTTCTAGTTCAGTGTAGCTGACCGTATTGATTAACAACGTACATGTATTATATCAACCCAACATGTTTTTCGTGTAACTTAATTTCATATTCTATATAAATAGATCTAGATATACCTTCAAAATTAATTACACCGTCATCGAATTCATAATAATTTTAAGCGTATTGTTAATCTTTCAGATTAATATTCCGAGAATCACTTTGAAGAAGAAATAAAGATGACCAAGTGTTCGCCTGTGAATGACAACATGGACCAGTGCTATAGACTCATTTCTGTGGTGCTAACAAAGCAGACAATATGAGCTGGACATCATGCAAGTCGTCTACTGTACTTCACCCATAAAGTACTAATCACGTTTATAGCAATTAGTAGAGACCCAGGAGAATTTAAACACAAAATGAATTTTGGACAGTAGGTCTAGGCTATAAATAGAGGACGTCACCACCCTCGTGGAATGCCTTTAGGGTAGCCTTTAGTCAGGACCAGCTTAATGGGCGCCACTGTTCAATTGTAAATGTCGAAGTAGCTTTTCAGATGTAAGTTCAATGTCTTTTTATTCTTGGATTAATGACTAGTCCTGGGATTTCACCTCAAATATTTCAATACTACTAGGGCTGGCTGTTTTACTCACTTTAGTGCTGCAGCAGACCCACCAAAAAGACGTTATTTAATGAGCAACCTTCCATGAAAAAACAACATTAGTTATCTTATACCGCTGGAAAGCTTAAAATCTCAAGATTATGGCTAGGGGGGATAACAAGAACGAAATTTTGGACAAATCTGGCAAATTAACCCTTTGTGAACCAACATCACATATTTAGTTCATATTTATTTACTTGAAATAATATGCAGCCAACCATCTATCAGCACCAGACACATATATTTAACCGACCATTACGTAAAAATAAATAAAAAATATGAATTTATTATTTCAAGCACCCTTTCACTGCTAGAAAACACGCAAAAATAAATTATTGTTCTTAAAATTGTAAAAATGTTTTCTTCATAGAGATGTCAATCAATAATATGCAGTAAATAATTATTAATTACCATAAAGTAATGTTTCTACATCTCTTTGACAACATTTGTTTGTGAACATACGCTCATAGACAGACAATTTGATACCCAAAGTAGGCCTATTGAAAATCAGTATAAATAATAATGGTGAGTTCTTATATAGCGCACATACAATGCTCTGTGCGCTTCACACATATTACCCCTGGTCACTAGACCTGTTCATTCATGTACCATTTCAACTCCCTTTTTGGGGCATACAGCACTTGCAGCCATTTCGGCGCTAGGAACTAGTCGCACACATTGCCATCTCTGTCCTACCAGGTACTCATTTACACCTGAGTCAAGTGAAGCATGTGAAGGTAAAGTGTCTTGCCCAAGGACACAGCATCGAAATAATGTCCCAATATTGAGAGGGGAGAAACATGATATTTCTCTGAAAATCCTGCACCAAGCGGGATTCGAAACCGCACGGCAGGCAGTGACATTGGCAAAGCTCCGCGCTCTAGCCATTGCGCCACGTCCCTCTCTATGTAGTGCCTGAAAATAGGAATGCT
The DNA here is from genome assembly GCA_964017125.1 of Flabesymbios commensalis. Lineage (NCBI taxonomy): Eukaryota > Metazoa > Annelida > Polychaeta > Terebellida > Flabelligeridae > Flabesymbios > Flabesymbios commensalis. The sequence continues at coordinate 15,793,522 of OZ024903.1, forward strand.
CAAATACTCATAGATTTATTTGAATATGATAGGAAATACATTATTAAAAAAACATGATGTATTTTCACTATTTCATGTGTGTAGGAAAATAAAAAAAATTATAGAATAAATTTGCACACCCTTTGCGCGCTAAAAACTCTAATATTTTATTAAGAACAAACAAACTTCAAATTTAGATATAGTGCTGCAGCAGATCCACCAAAAAGGCGTTATTTAGAGGGCAACCTTCCATGGGAAAATAACATTTATTATCATATACCGTTGGAAAGCTTGAAATTTCAAGATTATGGCTAGGGTGGATAACAAGAACGAATCTGGCAAATTAACCCTTTGTGAACCAACATCACATATCTCGTTAAGATTATTTTCTGCTATGGTCATTGATATATACCTTAAATAATATGCAGCAAACCGTCACTCAGCACCTAGCACATATACTTAAGCTACCATGACTAAAAATATAGATATACATGATTTGATTATTTCAAGCACCCTTTTACTGCCAGAAAACACGCAAAAAATGTGATGTCATTAAAATTGTGAAAATGTTGTCTTCATAAATATATCAATCAATAGTATGCAGTAAATAATTATTAATTACCATAAAGTATTGGTTCTACACCCCTTTGATAACATTTGCTTGTAAACATATGTTCATAGACAGACATTTTGATACCCAAAGTGGGCCTATTGAAAAACAGTATGTGGTGTCTGAAAACAGAAATGCTTGAAGCCCTATAAATTTCTCTGGATATGTTGCGAAATACAATAAAACATAACATATTTTCAGTATTGCATGTGTGTCTGAAAATAATAAAATTATACAATAAATTGACACACCCTTTGCGCAATGGAAATTTTTATATGCTATTAAGAATAAATAAATTTAGATATATAGGTTAAATAATTATGCATAACTAAAACTGACTATGTCTGTTTAAATTTGTCGATAGTCTAAGTTAGCAATGGTGCTATTAATAATTTAATTAATTAACCCTTTCAGGTGGGATCATAATGGTAAGTGCCAGAATAATAAATAAAATAATGTATATTGAAATGCCGAGCCACACAGTCGCTGTAACATTGTCGTTTTTACGTCAGACAATGAATCTCTGATTGCCAGATGCGCAGCAGACGGCATATATATAAAATATAAATAAATTAACCCTTGAGTTGCTGGACCGTATATAATTAACTCTTGTGCTGCTAGGACCGTATACAGTATAATTAACCCTTGTGCTGCCGGTACCGTATATAATTACCTAATGTGCTGTCCTGACCGTATATAATTAACCCTTGTGCTGCTAGGACCGCATACTATTGACCATTGTGTTCCTAAAACCTTAATTAATTAACCCTTTCGTTGTTAGAACCGTATATAATTACCCTTGTGCTGCTTGGACTGTATATGCCGTCTTCCACCAGGAATATAGTGTAGAAGGAACACGGAAAATTCCCTTTGTGCCATCTTACACCACACTAATCTCCTTCTAGTGTAGAAGGAACACGAAAAGTGGTAGTAGTAGATAGTAGTAGTAGTCGTAGCCGTAGTAGTAGTAGTAGTAGTAGTAGTAGTAGTAGTAGTAGTAGTAGTAGTAGTAGTAGTAGTAGTAGTAGTAGTAGTGGTAGTAGTAGTAGTAGTAGTAGCAGCAGTAGTAGTATTTTTTAAAGTCCTTGGGCCCATAGTACAAAACAATTTCACATGCTATATACATACATAAATGCATAAGAGCTTTAAATAAATACAGTACACATTTGTGCAGGATATATCATTACATATTAGCTAGGTTTATCTGTATTAGTTTCTCTGTATGATATACAAATGACGCTAATTTCTTTATTTTATGTTCCCCAGTTTCTGTTAGTATTTTTAAAAAACTGCTGTAAGATGTATAATTCCATCTCAATTCTGTATAAGCAGGACATAACATTAAGAAATGACAATAACTTCTTTACAGAAAATGTACAATCTGCCATTAACAAGTTCTCATGTCGTCCTGCTTCAATTTGTAACATATGACAGAACATCTTAACCTGGATAATGCCTGTCTATTTGACTTAATAATTTAAAAATTCAAATACCTTTCTGGTTTAAATTCTGTATTGAATGTTGAATAAGTTGCTAATTTACTTATATTTCCTAGATCGGCAAAATACTTATTCTTAAAATGTTCCTGTAGCTTTGTTTAAATATAAAATTCCATAAATATATCTACATCCCAAACACCTTGGCTAATCCACACAAAACTAAAACCACATCTTTCTAAAAAAAACATCTAATATGAGACGCCCAGGTTATTCTACCCCTCTCATTCAGAGCTTTCAACATTTAATAACAGACTTTGAGATATATATGATCAGGTATACGTATAATTTTAAGCCAATATTTAATATAACTATAATAATAATAAAATGCTACAGGTTATTTCCTTATTTCTCCCATTATTGCTTGCTTAGGTGTGCATGTAATATCTTATCTAGCGTAGGAGGGACTCGGAAGTACCCTATATATCATCTCACACCACTCTAATCTCTATCTATTAGATATATAGGAGGAAAACCGAAAGTCCCCTTTGTGCTATCTTCCACCACGCTAACCTCTATCTATTGTAGACGGAACATGGAAAATGCCCTTTGTGCTATTAACACCACTCTTAGTCTCTATCTAATGTAGAAGTAACATGAAGTTCCCTTTATACCATTTTCAATCACTAATTTCCATCTAACACACATGGCGTCATCTATGCGATTTTGCACCATTCAAACCGGAAGTGATGGGAACGAGTGATTGTGAATACAGAATATATATTATTTTGGTAGTTTTAATAGATTTCGGGGATAATCGTATGATCATGTATGATTAATTTGCGTTTTAAACAGTGGCGTTTTAAACAGTGTCTAATGGACCCCTTGATGTCTATAACCTAATATATTAAATGTAACTTTGTTCAAATCTACCAAAAATTGACCAGAAGATATGGCAAATAACAGCATTTCTGCCCTTAGTACGCAAATAAGGCGGTTAAATTATTAAGCTCTTCATAAAAAAAACGTAGTTGAGAAAATCTTAACCCATATTTCATACCCCAAGATGACTTTCAAAATTTGCAGATACGGTCTAGTTTACGTGCATTACCCTCCTGACTATTAGTAGGCATAAGTTGTATTTTTAACAATTTATTTTAATTTGTTTTCGATGAAGACCACATTTTGTTAAAAGAGTTTAGATGCCAAGAAAATCATTTGAAGTAAGATATTCTTTTTGGCAAATATCAAATTTGTTTTCAGATATTTATATATGCGATATAGAATTGCAAATGTCTAAAAAATAGATCTAATACAAATAGAACGACATGCTTGTTGTGGTTTTGAATACAAATGGTTGTTTAGAATAATTTTGATGTATCTTATCTTATTTATCTTATTTTATGTACCTTATCTAATCAAAATATCAAAACCATCATAGCAAATTAAATACCAGCTCTAAATGCTGAAAAAATGTATTATGTACGTTTTCAAACAAATCAAAATAAATATATCTTGGAATTTTGTACACAAAGGGTTAATTTATATTTTTTATCTACTTGATATGTAAGATACATAATTCCAATGTGCATACTGTAATGCTAACTGGGATTTTGTATTACTTTTTTGAGAATTCAATATTCTATAGCTTACGAAATTGTAAAAATATAAACATTTATATTTTTGTTCTTTTGCAGGTAAAGGGTGGCTATATTGAACTGGTCTTTCTAAAGACCAGATTCTCATAATAATGATGTTATCGAGTAGATAACATCATGGGTGAGGCGTAAAAATAATCCTATTGTGTCTAATAAATCAGAATCTAATTAAAGAGGCAAATAATGGGCCTAGTATGCTGTGCTGTGGTACACTAAGGGTCATTCTTTTTACTTTCAATTCAATTATTTCTATAGTGAGATTATCTGAAAACATCTACAATAACAGTAATGAGGATTCTTACAACATATTTAAACACATGGTTACAATGTAAATACATTTAGAGCACTTTAAATTTCAATCATGTTGGTGCTTTGGAAGAGAAAGGGTCTTTAAATTTTTTTTATAATTTTTTCATTAGCTTTTCATCATATGGGATATTATCCCAACGAGTTAAAAAGCTAATAAGGATGCTGCTAGTGAATCTTCTGTTTGTTTTGTAAGGTATGAAATCCAAATATATAGGTCACATAATATGTTATACCATGGTGCACAAAGGGTTAAATTGCCAAATTTGTCCAAAATTTCGCGCTTGTTATCCCCCCCTAGCCATATTCCTGAGATTTCTAGCTTTCCAACGGTATATGATAAGTGATGTTGTTTTTTGTGGAAGGTTAACTCAAATTTTGGTCACTTTGCTGCTACACTTCTTTGTGTAATTCACTTTTTGGCACATGTCTGTGTTGTTTGAGAATTGGGTTATTTCTAATTATTGATGTTGATGGGTGCATTTGAACAAAATATTCAGGGAAGAATTGGACACTTTGAGAGTGTGCAAATCACCAAGAATGTACCTATTATTATATTTATCATGTAAATATCATTGTACTTATCATGTATCATTGTAATAATCGTGTAAGCAATTTTATATGCTAAGTAATATATATGCGAAGTAACTATTATGTCTTACCATATATGTTATCACTGATAATGGGGGAGACCCAGGAAGATCTGGACACAAGGTGTTTTTGGACAGTATGTCGATGATACTGATGTGATTCCTCTATATAAAAGGGAGAGTTTCAAAATTAGTGAAAAAATGGCTACCACAGCTTGGGGAGAGTAGTAGTTAATTATATCCACATGTTTTCTAATGAATAGAAACGTTGATTTTCAGGATTCTTTTTATTGATTCTAATTATTTCCAAATGCTCCCCAGCCATGTCCAAGTGCTCCCACACATAGGGGTGGATTTGGAATAATTTGATTTTCTTTTATATTTCCACGCATGTTCTTCTTCTCTATAAAATGTTAAAAATATATATGACATAATGAGTTCATCTCTCATTGGGGAAAAAAATGAGCTTTGCCACATGAAAATAGTCAGAGAAAAAGAAAAAATGGGTCTCCCCTGCTGTACTTGATCGCATATATTCGGTTTTTCATTTTTTATTAGCACATCAGGTACCACAGAAAAATGATAAAATGTGACATCAACCAGCAAGATTTGAAAAAAGTTGACCTCCATTTTGTCAAATCTGAATAATTTTCACTCACTGTGGGTGAAAATTCAAATTGAAGAATTTGGCGGTTAAAAGGTTGAACAAGAAAACAATGAAGGAGAATTGAGCCTTACATTTGCCAGAGGCAGAGTAGCATATGTTTTTATCCAAATCTTACGAATGCGAGCAATTTAATTTGATAATGTAGCGGGTTATGGTTTGATGTGGGCCCCTACTCCAAATAATAGGCAAGTATAGTGATTCACTACACTAACGTTTCCAGCTTTTACATCAACGGCCCATTGTAACATTTCTATATTGTAATGAAATAAAGTGAAAATTCATTTTATCATTAATAAAGGTTAACACTGGTGTATATTGTGTATTTTTATATTGTCTCACTTATTTATGTACAAACAATCGCAATTGTTTCTGATTGCGTGATATATAATGTGTTATTTTTTAATTTTAAACTGTATATTTATTTTGTATATTCATCTTCTGTATTTATTCATCTTCCTATTTATTAATCAGATATTTCGTCTGTATGTGAGTTATAGAACACGACCTGTCGTGGTGGCAACAAACTTGTGAAATCTGTATTCAAAAATAAACTGGCTGCCCTGTCTGAAACTTATATATTCACAATAGACGTGATCAAATTAATTGCTGTCAAATCAGGGTAGACTTTTCTTCATTGAATTAGATCTATATATAGTTTAGCTATTTTTTTCACCAAGTCTCACGTGTACACCTGGGCCACAAAACGAATATGCACAAGATTATTTTCTTAATTGTAACGATTACACTATGTAACGTGAATCAATGCTGGATACTATCTCTCTATTAATTCCACTGGAAATATAAATAAATCACCAGTGTTTAGGATCTCTAACATTACACATGTCGTACGTTGCTGTCACACATTAATGAAACCTCAAGATTGGAAACATAGCAAGCTATATTTATGTTATGATTTAGTCGATCATACTTCATACATATACATTGTATTCATATTTCTTACTTATTTATGGCTAAATAATCGCAATTGTTTCTAATTGCATGACATGTGTGTATTGTGCTATCATACTTCAAAGACACTTCACGATTTAACATGTTTAAAACATAGCCAGCTATATTTTTTCCAGTTTATTCGGACATATTTTACATATATTTTTATATTTCTTATTTATGTATAAATAATCGCAATTGTTTCTAATTGCATGATATGTGTGTATTGTGCTATCATACTTTAAAGACACTTCACAATATAAAACGTACCAAGCTATATTTACTATCTGCCTTGATCATATATTGTGTATTTTTATATTGTCTCACTTATTTATGTAGGCCCCTACAAACAATCGCAATTGTTTCTGATTGCGTGATATATAATGTGTTATTTTTTAATTTTGAACTGTATATTTATTTTGTATATTCATCTTCTGTTTTATTTCGTAATTAGTTCGTATAATTTGTACCTTTGCTAGGTCATATTGTGGGGGAACTTGCCTAAAAGTCACACCTTGAAGGATTGACTTCATTAATAGCCAACCTGTTACGTTAGGTACAATGCAAACTATAGCTGCTAAACAGGCCACTGTATATTATTAGTAGCCTACTGTTTTCATTTTGAAACTATTTTTCTGTAGTATGCCTAATATATGACCAGAAATCAATGTTTGCCCAAAGTAGTCGTTTTGGGAACGTTGTTCTTAAAACGCCCACAGCACAAAAAAACATTATCTGTTTGGATCACTAAACGTCCCCCAGTCAGTGCTTGACTCGGGTAAAGTGGTGGGTGAGCGTTTTGGGCATTAGGTAGCTGGTCAGTTTAAAGTGGTGGGTGAGCGTTTTGGGCATTAGGTAGCTGGTCAGTTTAAAGTGGTGGGTGAGCGTTTTGGGCATTAGGTAGCTGGTCAGTTTAAAGTGGTGGGTGAGCGTTTTGGGCATTAGGTAGCTGGTCAGTTTAAAGTGGTGGGTGAGCGTTTTGGGCATTAGGTAGCTGGTCAGTTTAAGGTTTATAAATGTTAGATGCCTTGGAGAAAATAGAAAACTTTTGTCAGACATCTATTACTCAGAAAAAAATGATGTATAGCTCATGAGGCTAATACACAAGGAGACAGAAAACCTTTTCATTGCGACAATGTTTCGTTGATTATTTGGTGCCCATGTCGCGCTTCAAAAATGTTGAAACGTTTTCACGTTTTTGTTTTTTGAGATGATTGCTGTCTCATCTTCAGCACTGTGTTGCTTTGTACAACAAAAGAGATGGCGTAATCTATCTGGAAATATCCAATCACGCGTTTGCCGCTGAGAAAGTTGTTGCTGTGTGTTTTAGGCAAGTTCCGCTACTGCTTGTGTTATGTTGATTCATGACAATTAAGAGGTACCGATTATTAAGGTTATTAATTTATGTTGATGGATACATAATTGTTTTAAGTTAACTTTTCTAACTCTAGCTTTGTAGCTATTTGTAAATCTTCATTTGTCCCTAAATCCTGATGTAAATATGTTTATGACAAGGCTGAATGAAACACAAACAACGTCAATGACATTAATTTAACATTAAACATTTTACTGGATATTTTGTGCATGTTTTTGGATATGTTGGCAATATAATGTGAGCTGAAAGAAAAAACAAAAGAAACAGAAACCATTTTATCATGTTTTATTGAACAGTCAGCTGGGTATACATGCACAAAACAAACCTCATATCGAAATATAATTATTATAACAATTATCACAGATAATTTCTTCAGCATTTTACCACGGTAAATTATTTATTAAAAATACACCAGCAAAGTGTACTGTACATGACCAGTTCATATTGTGCTAAACTTTTTGAAAAAAATTGAAGGAACTATATATATATACCATGTGATATTTACATTAGCGTTAGGCCTATTATTATTGTATTTGGATTTTTCCACATGGCAATTTATCCACCGACACAATGAATAACTGGAAAATGGGAGTTCCAGTATTTTCAAAATAAGCACTCTGGTTGAAATTTTCATTGCAATTGTTTTCGATCTGAAGAAATAGCCTATAATTTTATGTATGTCAGATTTTAAGTATAAAAATATAACTTCTAAATTTTACCATTTTTCCAGTATATTATACTTGCCGCTCTGTATGACGGAACTATCACATTATTTTGCGTGCGACAGCTCTGTTGTGTTTATTTGCGTTTCCTCAGTTCCTCAATCTAACTTTCACGTTTAAAATAAACTATATTAACCAAGTGAATATATATTTCATTACTAAAGCAGACCAAACTCCTTAAAAATAATGAATAAAACGTGATGTGGTGGTAAACAAAACGAAGTAATGCAATTTGTTATCATGTGGAATTATTCCTTCAGAAATGTTCAAGTTAAGCAACCCAGCCACATAAGAGGGGTGGGGATCAGATTTACACCACAGACCTGTGATGTAAGATTCCCACTGATTTTATGGCGTGGCTTACACGTACAAAACCAGCTGTTAATTTAACATAATATACGTGTAATAGATGCGACTCTTATGCCTATCTGCTTTACCGGGATAATTGCATTTTATCACGTGTATACGATAAATGCTGATCTACCGAGTGAATATACAAAGAGTATATATATGTTTGTAAGTCAATGTGAAGCCCTTCTTGTACAATGTGAATCCGAACACAGAGTCTGTCAACCCTTAACCCTTTAACCGCCGGTGCCGAATATATTCGGGTTTTCATTTTTTAATGGCACGTTAAGTACCATATTTTAAACATGTTAAAGATAAAATGTGACATCAATCAGCAATATTTGAAAACAGTTGACCTCCATTTTGTCACATCTGAATAATTTTCGCTCACTGGAAGTTGTGGATCGCGTCAGCGAGACACAACTTCGGTTAAAGGGTTATATCGCTGAAGTATGTTAGTATAAACCATGGAGAACAAAGGGTTTTTTCAATCTGAAATCATCATAAATGTCTGAGTCAGCTATTTCCGCTTGACTTGAATACCTATGTTATGGGTCTACGGCCATTTTATTTTTTTAACTATTTCCAAACTGAGACGGTTAAGACTAGAATTGTACAATTAAGGACTCAAAATAACAACATATTGTCTAATGGCTCACACATATTGCTACTCTTATCAATGAGTATACACAGGGAAGTTTGTGAATATGTATAGATAATAATGGTTATACATGAACATCATAAATGGTCAGCCTACACATACAAAGTATATGAAACACAGAAAGTGATCAAGAATAGCATCGATGTAGCTGTAATCAATAGGTATCGTGTGTTCTTCTGTGACTGCTTTGCCAAATTCTTTGTGGAAAACTTACATCAATTTCTGGACATTTACTCTGAAGTACATTAAAATAGAAGGATAAAGACATTACCAGTTGACACACGACATTCTTCATGATCCTAAAATTTAATACACTATTTAATAATGGCCTAATTGTAGTTATCACACTCATTCAACTAAAAGACGGTGTTTCACGTCATGTAGTGGTAAATTGTCAATCAGCGCCTGCCATTTAGTTTTGGAGTCGAGTACTACACTTGGGCCCTCCCGTCTCACACAACATCATAAACCTGGCCCTATCACATCATACCTGACATGGCCCGACCTATGTGTCAGACAAAACATACGAGCCAGTCCCAGCCGGTCATAATCTGCGCACCGGTACTGTCTCGGGACCTTGAACCATGTAAGTCTACACTGGACATGAGTGACTCGCTCCATGAGCCACTAGTGAAAATATAGATCTGAATATTGGACATGAGGGATCATGCTTTTTGAAAGATAACATTGGACAATGGCCAAAGTAAGTATTTTAAAAAACATTGTTCACAATTATCGCGTGAAGAGTGTATGACAAGTTAGTCTGCACAGCTATTTAAGGTCATTTCACACAGTCCCCGATAACTGTGAATCACATGAGAAAAAATATCGCCCCAGATTTAGCTAATTTACACAATCCTCTGTATTTGTAAGTCAAACCCTTACAACGCTGAATTATTTTTGTCTAAATCATGGAGACCAAAGGGTTTTCTTCAACTTAAAATTATCACAAATGTCTTGGCTAGCTCTTTCTGATTCATTTGAATACCTATATGTTATGGGTCTCCGGCCATTATATATTTTTACTCTTACAGCGCGGGGATCGACATTAGACGTCAGAATCTGACGTCTAAAGTCGATCCCCGCGCTGTAAGGGTTAATGTTGTGCCAGCGTCGCCAATGTTTTGATTGGTACATTTTGTCACGCGATATTTCAGAAAAATCGCTTCTGCTTCAATCTGAAAATATCGGAAAATATCGCACGAAAACGGGTACTGTGTAAACTGGTAAATGGATCATTAAGAAAAGTGATCACGATCCTGGGGCGATATTTGTTATTTCGCAATCTACGTTACAGCAAGGTTACAGTTGTCGAGGGCTGCATGAGAAGGCCTTTATACACATTGATACCACTCGCTGTGTGTGCCATTTGAAGATTGTGTTTGAGTGAAATAAATAGGTCGCGGCATACGGATAATGTAACCCCTTCTCCTAATACGTTGTCATCAGCTACTATTTTATCATACTTTTGAAGCTGGAGTTGCCAACATACATTACAACTTCAATTGACGAAATATATACATATATTTTGAAAAAATAGACATCTCTCAAACTGAATTATTTGATTAACTGAGTAACATTATCTGTCAGAAACTTTTTCGCGTCCTAGAGACATTTTGTTTTGATTGAAATTGTTTGAAGCCCTATATATTGGTCTCTAGCAGGACAAGGGTTATTACCAGAACAGGTAGAATCTTATTCCCCTATTCACGGTAGCAATATACCATACGTTGACCCAAATTTTGTTTTAATGTTGGGCCAGCGTCTTAGACGCTGGACCAACATTAAAACACCATTGGGTCAATGTGTTTGCTGGGTATTGTTGGAATATAATACACGTCAATCAATATACATTTGTATATTATTGTCCTTGACATTTGGATCAATTCCCATTTTTTTGTGGTTCCTTCTTCCCGCTAGACGTCTCACCTATCTTCGTCATAATCTGTGGATTCCTAAAATACAAATTTATCATTAGTACACTTCAGTGTTCGACAAGTAACTGGCATATTAAGTTATCCGCCTATGGCACCATCATCAGTATAAGTCACCAACTTATACGTAACATACTGAGGCACTCTTGAGAAATACCTTCAATTTAAAAGTGAAGACTGAAGCTGATCGATCTATTTATCGCATCAATACCATTTGCTCACCTTGTTGTTTCTTTGTTTATTTGCCAGAAGCTTTTGTTTCATTTTCTCGTCAGCTTGCCGTCTTTCTCGCTCACGTATTTGCTGGATCTGCTTAGATTTTTCTCGATGTTCTTGGAAAATCTCTCTGGCTGCATGTCGTTCTGCCTCTTCGTCCTGCCATGTGAGCATGTTAATAGTAATGTAATAACATTTTATTTTGGTTGTCTAAACCACCAACCCCTCGCTCTCTTTTAAGTCTTTAATTACTTACTCAGTCGGTATAATTTGTGTTAACTACTGCACTTCATTTTGACACCTTCTTACGTCAGCTCTTGCTTCTACATGTGCCCATACCCCTTGTACAATTTCAGCATTATCGGCCAAACACATATACTATTATAAGAGTCTCACACTAACACATGCCAAACACACATACTATTATAAGGGCCTCACACTAACACATTGCAAACACACATACTATTATAAGGGCCTCACACTAACACATTGCCCGGCCAAACACACAGACTATTATAAGGGCATCACACTAACACATTGCCAAACACACATACTTTTAAAAGGGCGTCACACTAACACATTGCCAAACACACATACTATTATAAGGGCCTCACACTAGCACATTGCCCGGCCAAACACACATACTATTATAAAGGCCTCACACTAACACATTGCCCGGCCAAACACACATACTATTATAAGGGCCTCACACTAACACATTGCCAAACACACATACTATTATAAGGGCCTCACACTAACACATTGCTCGGCCAAACACACATACTATTATAAGGGCCTCACACTAACACATTGCTCGGTCAAACACACATACTATTATAAGGGTCTCACACGAACACATTGACAAACACACATACTAATATAAGGGCCTCACACTAACACATGCCAAACACACATAATATTATAAGGGCCTCACACTAACACATTGCCAAACACACAGACTATTATAAGGGCCTCACACTAACACATTGCCCGGCCAAACACACAGACTATTATAAGGGTTTAACACTAACACATTGACAAACTCACATACTATTATAAGGGTCTCACACTAACACATTGCCCGGCCAAACACACATACTATTATAAGGGCCTCACACTAACACATTGCCCGGCCAAACACACAGACTATTATAAGGGTCTCACACTAACACATTGCCCGGCCAAACACACATACTATCATAAGTGTCTCACACTAACACATTGACAAACACACATACTATTATAAGGGCCTCACACTAACACATTGCCAAACACACATACTATTATAACGGTCTCACACTAACACATTGCTACACACACATACTATTATAAGGGCCTCACACTAACACATTGACAAACACATATACTATTATAAGGGCCTCACACTAACACATTGCCCGGCCAAACACACAGACTATTATAAGGGCATCACACTAACACATTGCCCGGCCAAACACACATACTATTATAAGGGTCTCACACTAACACATTGCCAAACACACATACAATTATGAGGGCCTCACACTAACACATTTACAAACACACATACTATTATAAGGGCCTCACACTAACACATTGCCCAGCCAAACACACATACTATTATAAGGGCCTCACACTAACACATTGCCAAATACACATACTATTATAAGGGCCTCACACTAACACATTGCCACACACACATACTATTATGAGGGCCTCACACTAACACATTGCCCAGCCAAACACACATACTATTATAAGGGCCTCACACTAACACATTGCCAAACACACATACTATTATAAGAGCCTCACACTAACACATTGCCCGGCCAAACACACATACTATTATAAGGGCCTCACACTAACACATTGCCAAACACACATACTATTATAAGGGCCTCACACTAACACATTGCCACACACACATACTATTATAAGGGCCTCACACTAACACATGCCTAACACACATACTATTATAAGGGCCTCACACTAACACATTGCCACACACACATACTATTATACGGGTCTCACACTAACACATTGTCCGGCCAAACACACATACTATTATAAGGGCCTCACACTAACACATTGCCAAACACACATACTATTATAAGGGCCTCACACTAACACATTGCCCGGCCAAACACACATACTATTATAAGGGCCTCACACTAACACATTGCTAAACACACATACTATTATAAGGGCCTCACACTAACACATTGCCACACACACATACTATTATGAGGGCCTCACACTAACACATTGACAAACACACATACTATTATAAGAGCCTTACACTAACATATTGCCCGGCCAAACACACATACTATTAAAAGGGCCTCACACTAACACATTGTCAAACACACATACTATTATAAGGGCCTCACACTAACACATTGCCACACACACATACTATTATAAGGGCCTCACACTAACACATTGCCAAACACACATACTATTATAAGGGCCTCACACTAACACACTGCCTGGCCAAACACACATACTATTATAAGGGCCTCACACTAACACATTGCCAAACACACATACTATTATAAGGGCCTCGCACTAACACATTGCCCGGCCTAACACACATACTATTATAAGGGCCTCACACTAACACATTGCCAAACACACATACTATTATAAGGGCCTCACACTAACACATGCCAAACATACATACTATTATAAGGGCCTCACACTAACACATTGCCAAACACACATACTATTATAAGGGCCTCACACTAACACATTGCCCGGCCAAACACACATACTAATATAAGGGCCTCACACTAACACATTGCCGAACACACATACTATTATAAGGGCCTCACACTAACACATTGCCAAACACACATACTATTATAAGGGCCTCACACTAACACATGTCAAACACACATACTATTATAAGGGCCTCACACTAACACATTGCAAAACACACATACTATTATAAGGGCCTCACACTAACACATTGCCAAACACACATACTATTAGAAGGGCCTCACACTAACACATTGCCAAACACACATTGCCCGACACACATTATTATAAGGCTATCACACATTGCCAAACCAAACACATATACTATTATCATCACAATCTAGCTTTATAACGCATCCACCACATGATGTGCTAATCATGGCTCAGATGACTATATCACCATTTACGCCCGGTAGGAGTGTGTGAACATGTTAATAATGTGTGTTGACTCACCCGCTGCTGTAGTTTCCTGCGTCTAACATACTAATAATGTGTGTTGACTCACCAGCTGCTGTAGCTTCCTGCGTCTAACATACTAATAATGTGTGTTGACTCACCCGCTGCTGTAGCTTCCTGCGTCTAACATACTAATAATGTGTGTTGACCCACCCGCTGCTGTAGCTTCCTGCGTCTAACATACTAATAATGTGTGTTGACTCACCCGCTGCTGTAGCTTCCTGCGTCTAACATACTAATAATGTGTGTTGACTCACCCGCTGCTGTAGCTTCCTGCGTCTAATATACTAATAATGTGTGTTGACTCACCCGCTGCTGTAGCTTCCTGCGTCTAACATACTAATATTGTGTGTTGACTCACCCGCTGCTCTAGCTTCCTGCGTCTTACATGTTAATAATGTGTGTTGACTCACCCGCTGCTGTAGCTTCCTGCGTCTAACATGTTAATAATGTGTGTTGACTCACCCGCTGCTGTAGCTTCCTGCGTCTAACATGTTAATAATGTGTGTTGACTCACCCGCTGCTGTAGCTTCCTGCGTCTAACATACTAATAATGTGTGTTGACTTACCCGCTGCTGTAGCTTCCTGCGTCTAACATACTAATAATGTGTGTTGACTCACCCGCTGCTGTAGCTTCCTGCGTCTAACATACTAATAATGTGTGTTGACTTACCCGCTGCTGTAGCTTCCTGCGTCTAACATACTAATAATGTGTGTTGACTCACCCGCTGCTGTAGCTTCCTGCGTCTCGCCACCTCTTTCTTCTTCGCCATCTCTTTACGGTCCAGGTAGCTCTTAAGTAGGTCGGCGAAATTCTCCTTGGTCAGATCCTCGCCTTGCTGAGCCATCTGTAGCTCTTCAAAGAAGTCATCGTCAAATTTGTCGTCCAGTTTCTGCTCGAGAGATAATAATAATGCGAGATTCATATTCGTTCGATTGGTATAAAACAAGTGTATGTCTCTATGTAAGGTGACAGATATCTCCTGGGAATTGCTACGAAATATTGCACCACGTTTTTTATACGGTACATTACTTGACTGTCAGCAAATATAGGACACTGATCCAATGATGGCTTAATGTTGGGGCATCGTCTACGACGCTGGCCCAACTTCAAGCCAGCATTGATCAATATCCCGTGTTTGCTGAAGTTGTAGATTCATCAAATTAATTTTATAATGGTACATGTTACTTATATAGTATGTCCCATTTTGTAGTTAATGGAAATAATAATAAGAATATTAAAAAGAAATAGAAATATCAATTGATGTTTTTTTTTTAAATCAACCTATCTAAATTATTCTTGTAACTTATAACTTTTAAATTGTGACCAAAAATATTGTACTCACTTTTTTAGAAGATCGCTTTGAAAGTTTCTGCAACAGTAATATAAATTATAATCTATGATACTTTCACCCCAAACACATCACGTATCAGATTACTGGTGTATAAATTATCATAAAATATACACGTTAATAATAAAGTAGTGCAAATATACGCTACCTACTGTGTATCATTTACGTCACCTATTATCGGGAGGTAAATGGTCCTACCAGCCACTCAATACAGTAGCAGACAGGACTTATTATGCAAAGGCGACGAATAATGAATCAGTAAAATTGTTGGAACCAGTGTTGGTAAATACAGTATTTACCATATTATGACTTGCTATAAATTGTAGTAGACCCTCATATTATAAGTTATCTGTTCCGCAAAGCTAAAAGGCAATAACTACTAGCAAGAATAAGCAGTTACTATTGACTTTTGATTTGCGTCCCTCAGTTACATACCTGTTTTTCCATCATGGCGCTCGCTAGTTTTGCCTGCAGTTTATCGTCAATCTTCCTCTTGCCAGACTCCCGCTGTCGTATAAGTTGTAACCTCTGATGACGATGCTGCTCCATCAGCTCATTCAGGGCGTCCTCAGTCAAATCATGCTTCTGTCTCGCAAGGGCTTTTTTGAATTTCTGATCTAACTCATTCAAATCCTCGAAAATAAAATAGTAAAGGTTATAAGTAGTTGGCAAAGCTTACAAAACTAATAAAAAATACAGGATATCACCTAATATTGATAAATGATAGACTGTGGTTAAATCCTCGAAGCTAAAGGGTATGCTACTCTACTAAGTAACCGATAACACATTGTAGCTTCTGCCACTCTACTAAGTGACAGATAACATATTGTAGCTTCTGTCATTCTACTAAGTGACAGATAAAATATTGTAGCTTCTGTCACTCTACTAAGTAACCGATAACACATTGTAGCTTCTGCCACTCTACTAAGTGACCGATAACATATTGTAGCTTCTGTCATTCTACTAAGTGACAGATAAAATATTGTAGCTTCTGTCATTCTACTAAGTGACAGATAACATATTGTAGCTTCTGTCACTCTACTAAGTAACCGATAACACATTGTAGCTTCTGTCACTCTACTAAGTGACAGATAACATATTGTAGCTTCTGTCATTCTACTAAGTGACAGATAACATATTGTAGCTTCTGCCACTCTACTAAGTGACAGATAACATATTGTAGCTTCTGTCATTCTACTAAGTGACAGATAACATATTGTAGCTTCTGCCACTCTACTAAGTGACAGATAACATATTGTAGCTTCTGTCATTCTACTAAGTGACAGATAACATATTGTAGCTTCTGCCACTCTACTAAGTGACACATAACATATTGTAGCTTCTGTCATTCTACTAAGTGACAGATAACATATTGTAGCTTCTGCCACTCTACTAAGTGACAGATAACATATTGTAGCTTCTGCCACTCTACTAAGTGACAGATAACATATTGTAGCTTCTGTCATTCTACTAAGTGACAGATAACATATTGTAGCTTCTGTCATTCTACTAAGTGACAGATAACATATTGTAGCTTCTGTCACTCCACTAAGTAACCGATAACACATTGTAGCTTCTGTCATTCTACTAAGTGACAGATAACATATTGTAGCTTCTGTCATTCTACTAAGTGACAGATAACATATTGTAGCTTCTGTCATTCTACTAAGTGACAGATAACATATTGTAGCTTATGTCACTCTACTAAGTAACAGATAACATATTGTAGCTTCTGCCACTCTACTAAGTGACAGATAACATATTGTAGCTTCTGTCATTCTACTAAGTGACAGATAACATATTGTAGCTTATGTCACTCTACTAAGTAACCGATAACACATTGTAGCTTCTGCCACTCTACTAAGTGATTGATAACATATTGTAGCTTCTGTCATTCTACTAAGTGACAGATAACATATTGTAGCTTCTGTCATTCTACTAAGTGACAGATAAAATATTGTAGCTTCTGTCACTCTACTAAGTAACAGATAACACATTGTAGCTTCTGTCATTCTACTAAGTGACAGATAACATATTGTAGCTTCTGTCACTCTACTAAGTGACAGATAACATATTGTAGCTTCTGTCACTCTACTAAGTGACAGATAACATATTGTAGCTTCTGTCATTCTACTAAGTAACCGATAACACATTGTAGCTTCTGTCATTCTACTAAGTGACAGATAAAATATTGTAGCTTCTGTCACTCTACTAAGTGACAGATAACATATTGTAGCTTCTGTCATTCTACTAAGTGACAGATAACATATTGTAGCTTCTGTCATTCTACTAAGTGACAGATAACATATTGTAGCTTCTGCCACTCTAATAAGTAACAGATAACATATTGTAGCTTCTGTCATTCTACTGAGTGACATATAACATATTGTAGCTTCTGTCATTCTACTGAGTGACATATAACATATTGTAGCTTTTGTCATTCTACTGAGGAACAGATATGGTGTAGCTTCTAAGTGACAGATAACATATTGTAGCTTCTAAGTGCCAGATAACATATTGTAGCTTCTGCCACTCTACTAAGTGATTGCTAACATATTGTAGCTTCTGTCATTCTACTAAGTGACAGATAACATATTGTAGCTTCTGCCACTCTACTAAGTGACCGATAACATATTGTAGCTTCTGTCACTCTACTAAGTGACAGATAACATATTGTAGCTTCTGTCATTCTACTAAGTGACAGATAACATATTGTAGCTTCTGTCACTCTACTAAGTGACAGATAACATATTGTAGCTTCTGTCACTCTACTAAGTGACAGATAACATAGCGTAGCTTCTAAGTGACAGATAACATATTGTAGCTTCTGTCACTCTACTAAGTGACAGATAACATATTGTAGCTTCTGTCATTCTACTAAGTGACAGATAACATATTGTAGCTTATGTCACTCTACTAAGTAACCGATAACACATTGTAGCTTCTGCCACTCTACTAAGTGATTGATAACATATTGTAGCTTCTGTCATTCTACTAAGTGACAGATAACATATTGTAGCTTCTGTCATTCTACTAAGTGACAGATAAAATATTGTAGCTTCTGTCACTCTACTAAGTAACAGATAACACATTGTAGCTTCTGTCACTCTACTAAGTGACAGATAACATATTGTAGCTTCTGTCATTCTACTAAGTGACAGATAACATATTGTAGCTTCTGTCATTCTACTAAGTGACAGATAACATATTGTAGCTTCTGTCATTCTACTAAGTGACAGATAACACATTGTAGCTTCTGTCATTCTACTAAGTGACAGATAACATATTGTAGCTTCTGCCACTCTACTAAGTGACAGATAACATATTGTAGCTTCTGTCATTCTACTAAGTGACAGATAACATATTGTAGCTTATGTCACTCTACTAAGTAACCGATAACACATTGTAGCTTCTGCCACTCTACTAAGTGACAGATAACATATTGTAGCTTCTGTCATTCTACTAAGTGACAGATAACATATTGTAGCTTCTGCCACTCTACTAAGTGACATATACAGATTGTAGCTTCTGTCATTCTACTGAGTGACATATAACATATTGTAGCTTCTGCCACTCTACTAAGTGACAGATAACATATTGTAGCTTCTGTCATTCTAATAAGTAACAGATAACATATTGTAGCTTCTGTCATTCTACTGAGTGACATATAACATATTGTAGCTTCTGTCTTTCTACTGAGTGACATATAACATATTGTAGCTTTTGTCATTCTACTGAGGAACAGATATGGTGTAGCTTCTAAGTGACAGATAACATATTGTAGCTTCTAAGTGCCAGATAACATATTGTAGCTTCTGCCACTCTACTAAGTGATTGCTAACATACTGTAGCTTCTGTCATTCTACTAAGTGACCGATAACATATTGTAGCTTCTGTCATTCTACTAAGTGACCGATAACATATTGTAGCTTCTGTCACTCTACTAAGTGACCGATAACACATTGTAGCTTCTGTCATTCTACTGAGTGACATATAACATATTGTAGCTTCTGTCACTCTACTAAGTGACAGATAACATATTGTAGCTTCTGTCATTCTACTAAGTGACAGATAACATATTGTAGCTTCTGTCACTCTACTAAGTGACCGATAAAATATTGTAGCTTCTGTCACTCTACTAAGTGACCGATAACACATTGTAGCTTCTGTCATTCTACTAAGTGACCGATAACACATTGTAGCTTCTGCCACTCAATAAGATCTAAGATGTTTACATTTGCATTAATCGTATCTTTGTACATATTCGAAAGTGTGGTAAGTGTGCCTGCAATTTTAATTTCAGAAAAATATGAAAGCAGTGTAAAATATTTCACACAAATTGTCAAAAATTTATTTCAACATGCAAGTTATATTCTGATAATAAATTATTGTTAAGACAGATCAAGTATAACAAAAAATATTTTTGTATGTATGTGCCTTACTTCTTCCAGATCAATGATCTCTTCTTGATTAAGCCCCTGACAAACAAAAATCAAATAAATATATAATATGTATACAATTTTTTTAATCAAAAACAAATAGAAGTATAATTTATACATACTATTTGCTTAATCCAATAATAATCGCGAAAAACATTGTTCTACTATACACAGTAAAGTAAAGTAATTATTATTATTATTATTATTATTATTATTATTATTATTATTATTATTATTATTATTATTATTATTATTATTATTATTATTATTATTATTATTATTATTATTATTATTATTATTATTATTATTATTATCCTTTTCAGATGAACATTTCTCATGTTATAATGTCGACAAAATATGTTTGGTAAATATATGCACACCACAGTAAAAAAAACAGAAAGAACATGTGGTTGTAAGGGGGAAGTCAACATTCATACCTGATCATTTACGGATGGTCGTTGGGTAACATAACCGCCATATTCATCACCATCTGATTCATCCCCCGCTACCATTTCTTCGTCAATGTCGTCTTCATGACCTCTACCATTACGATTTCTCATTTTAAGCCTCATTTTTTCGTCCATCTTCTTTTTCTCATTTTCCCGCTGCTTTCTTAGTACGGCCAGATTCGCCAGGTGGCCGTCTACTAGGCGATTAAAGTCTGCATCAGTCATGTTATCCTTGTTTTTGAGAATGTTTCTTTTTAGTTCATTTTCCTCAGACTCCACTTCCTGTCACCATAAAATACAACGGAATCCTTAACCCTTTGCCTGTTAGTGACGTATATATGTGAGCACATTAGCTTGCATTAACAAATGTCTATATTTGTAAACGCTAAAATTCTCCTTAACATTTAGAGTTAGAACAGCAACTGTGCAGATATACACGGAATAATTCTGTGTATATCTGGTCAGTTGAGCTGAGGAGATATACACAGAATTATTGTGCACTATCACACACAAACCATAGGCTGATGGCGATAGATGTAGATGGAGGTAGAGGTGAATGGTACATGGTACATAGTTATTCACATTTATAAAACTAAAACAAATAAATTTGGGTAATATTTTTGGGTGATATATTATAATAACTACAAAAAAATTCTTATATGTTTAGATATTATAGTATATAAAAATAAAGTGAAAATTATATCTAAAACCATAGAGGGATATGTGCATGAATATAGCTGGATAAGTCAAGTGTACTCCGCGTTGGGATTGCGATCATAGTGAAGAAATCATAGTAAAGTGATGATAGTAAAGAGATCATAGGTAAATGATCATAGTCAAGTGATTATAGTAAAGTGATCATAGTAAAATGATCATAGTAAAGTGATTAAAGTAAAGTATTTATAGTAAAATGATCATAGCAAAGTGATCATAGGGAAGTGATCATAGTTATGTGATCATTTACCCAAAATTTATTTGAAAGAAATATAGTTCTAAGTATTTTAAAGAAGTGTATTGAAGAAGTATGTTGAATCTATCAAGTAAAATATTAAGCTTAATGTTGAAATTGCGGCTGATGCGTCTTAATTATAGCTTCTATATTATGTGAAAGTCATTGTTAAGACGTTTACAAATATTTTTAAATTCAGTTCTTTCGTTTTTCTCCTTATATATATATAAGGAGAAAACGAAAGTTTTGAATCTAAATATATTTGTAAACGTCTTAACAATGACATTTAAATAATGTAGAAGCTATAATTATGATGCCCTATATTAGTCCTGTCCCTGCCATAAAGACCCGCTTACAACTCCCATAATACGGCATGTCCCACCTGATTTTGATCAAATAATGCCATCCGAATAAAAATGACGAGGGTAGACATTTCAAAGCCGGGGCGAGTAGCTCTGGGACGCCATTTTAAAACCACTAATAGTAATATATGCGGAACAATTTTGTCTATTATAATGATTAATATGCCTAACTATATGTTTTTTGGTATTCTGAAGCGAATAAAATACCTTTCAAAGCCGGGACGAGTAGCTTTGGGACGCCATCTTGAAAAATGGCCGCCAACGAACGTATTAAAAACAATAATACTATATATTTCAGGAACCCTTTTGTCTATTTTAATGATTAATATGTCTAACTATATGTTTTTCGGTATGCTGAATCAACTAAAATAACTTTTAAAGCCGGGGCCAGTAGTTCTGGGACGCCATCTTGAAAAATGGCCGCCAACGGCCAAACGGCAATATTGAAAACACTAATATCACTATCTCCCGACCCCCTTCGTCTATTTTAATTAATAATATGTCTAACTATATGTTTTCCGGTATTCTGTATCGAATAAACTATTCAAATGGTATTTATCTTCGTAGATAACATGTTTTATTGTGAGAACCCATACCCGAAGATAATTTAGTGACTCATATCATGTAACTTATTAACTAATAATACCTTCTGTCTTATTGTTGGGGACCCACATGCATGTCCACCCTTGTGACAACAGATTACACAATTAAATCCAGCACCCTTACAACCACATCATTCGTCACACTTGCCAGAACACTGACACAATCTGAGAATGTTCGGTGACATCTCATTATACATTTGGAAGGGAAAGTAACCTCAGAATGTTCTTCACATCCATAATCAAGAAGGTTTAGACTCTCATTTCGGTTTTCGTCTAGAAGGTTATCTATAGACATTCTGACAAAGAAATATGCACAACGTTTGTGTCCATGCACAACTGAACTTGTAGGGGGTAGCGCATCAATAGCCTACCCTTGGATGTTGAAGAGTTAGTATAAGTCTCTTCGAAGATCGTTTAATGTAGTTACAGCTGTGTTTGATTTAATACCGGCGCATACTTTCACGAAGCATGCTTTGCGAGTGTCAAATCTTGTCTGCTAAACTATCCATTTTTCGCAAAATTTGATATATATCGAGCAGGGTCACATTTCAAGCCAGCGTGCTTTGAACTCATCTTACTCATGCAATCACTCCCCGAGAGAATGTGGAATTTTAGTTACATTTTTGGCAAGCGAAACACCCTGGCTTGGAACAAATTCGGGTAATCAAAGCATTCATCTCTTTTCACCAGTTCAAATTTGAAGCCACAATTGCTTCATGCTCCTGCTCTATTACATTTGGAATATAGTGTAAGAGGAGGGCCACAGTGTCAGTGTCGTTGGACAACACGACTACGTTTCACAGCCGTGGCTTAATTATATCCCAAGCTACACGAGGAACAATTTTAGAACCTCCCTCTTCAATCAGTTTTTCTAATTGTGTAGTGCAATAACGTTTTCAGGGTGGCGGTAAAAACGAACTAACAAAGACATTGTCATATCTCCTTCACAAGTTCACGAGCCAATAGATGTGGGCCTAAGCCCTGCTTTTTCTGTATTGATGCCCAGAATGTGTGAGAACAGTTTCGGTCATAGAGAGAAGGTCGATGGGAGTAATATTTGATCTCCGTAACTAGTTACCCTCCTTCAGTGACATCTCAGAGTAGGAGTTAAGTAGGCCTATGACATGCAACAACTCATTTTCACAAGCATGTTTTGCTGAGGCAATTACTTGGCGAGTGACGCCACCAATTGTACTGTAGTTAGATAATTGCATTTGTCTTAGTTTTGACATAAAGTCCAAAACAACGATGACCAATTATTTTGACTCAGATGCTGTTCAATCTCTGCCAACATCCTAGATTTGTCTGCTTTGGCAGGTAGATCAAAATCAAAAATAGAAGAAGAATGCAAGAGGTCATGTAAAATAATCTAAAAAATTCCCATACCTCGTTGTTTGGCAATGATTTGCAACGTCTTCTAAACTGCTTCTAAACATGTTTACAATGTACTGGTATCACACTAGAAAGGTAGTGAGAGTGAATGATTCAACACGCACAAGAGGAACCCTCAGAGTGGTGGATATCATTGAAGTATGGTCGCCACTTCATGAGACAAAGTACACGGTAGAACACTTAGTCTGGTAGAGCCATTGGTACAAGACTCACCATCAGTACAATGTCCATTATCAACATCATCGGTTTAATGTCCATTATCAATATCAGCATACTCATAATTCTATCCTAACCCAGTAGCCCATAAACTAGCACTAGTTGCGACTTTGTGAAGTAAATTTATGTGTTTATATTCTTTATAATTCGAAATCACCATCTTCATCATTTGTTTTATATATATTCGTATCATTGGTATTTTAGATTATTCCCAGTTTATTTCAGCTCTGTACTATCACAAAATTTATCCAAGAGCTTGAGCTCACAGAACCAAATTATTTCTTCATAATTGATCCTGCATGTATCCGCATCTTTGTAAGATAAATATACACTGACTGCTTAATGATAAGTTATTGACAAATCATTATATTATGATACCACCACTGTAGAAATATACATATCGCTAACCCATGAACAAAAAAATAAAGATAATACATATTTATGTGTAATAAGTGCATTTATATTACGAAAAAAATCGTTCTAGAAGACATAGAGTGTCTTCTTATATTAGTTTCTAATCCAATGTCACACTTCACAAATTATGAAGAAGATGGGTATATGATTTAGTAATTTAACCACTAACTACCTAGTCACAAATTTCAGATTCTCCAGTCACGGAATGAAACACATATGATTTAGTAATTTAACCACCAACTAGTCACAAATTTTAAATACTCCGACACGGAGTCAAAGAATCAAATAATGAATATTTCAACATAAAAATCTTTAAGAGAACCTAGCATATAAGATAGAAGTGACACATTTTCAGATGGCTAAAACCTCCATCTTTTGATAGAAAGAAGATCTAAAATGTAATTCAGCTGATACATTCATTTGGCAAGAGTAAATCACAATATTAGAGTTGTAATTACGCATATCAAGGTAAATGTGCACTATGACTGATGGCAGTCATCTTGGTTATCGTGCTCCAACAACCCACAGCCACAGACCAATCAGCTTTAGCGGTTTTACGCCGACAATTTCGAACAATTAATAACCTCTTGAAATGTCTATGTCTAGGAGTACATAAATAATCAAAAGAGAAACTTGCTGTAGGCTACATGCAAGTAAAATGTGGGGTATGTAGAGCTCGCCTGAAAGAATAGTGGATGTAGGGCCTACTTCAATCCGTTCAAAACTACGATATGATTGATGGAGATCTGATTGGTGTCGATTTTTTATTCCACTATATATTAACATGTAAAACACAATGTAATTAGCATGGTAAAAGAGCTTATTGCAGCATTATGTAAATATGTTTGATTTCAATATGTGTTTATATAATCGACTGTTATTATCTTAAGTTAATTAGCTGTTTTGATTTTGAAAATGACTGATAATCCATTACATTTTATTACAAAGGGCTGTTTAAAAATATATCTATAAATTACTAAATGCATTCTGCGTCAATACAAATGTTGGTAATGAGGTACTTCATATGTTCCCAAGTCAATTGCTTTGGAACTAGCCTACGACATGGCAGTTGGCGGCCATCTTAGATTTTTTTACTCAGACGGCTTTACACCACAGGGCACAAATATAAGATAACACGTCAACATGATAAATAGAATCAAACAATGATCAGATGATCTAGGCGAAGTATCAATCAGAATTTGTGATGGACAATCAGTGGAGAAGGTGATTTTAAGATTGGCTGTAGTATATTATCATTTATAAATGGATAATATCCGCCATCTTGGATTTTAGCAATGGGAAGACCTCCAAATTGTAATTTGACCATAAAAATGAGTTTGGTAGGACAAAATCACATGGAAAATTGTTATCACACATACATGTGTGTAAGTTAATTAGTTCAAAAGTTATTTAAACACTAAGGTCGTTGGCGGCCATTTTGGATTTTATGCTTTTAGCGGCGTTATACCACCGATTTTGCAAAATCATCTCCTGAAATATTAATGTCCAGTGTTTGTGCATCACGAATCAAACGAGAAACTCTCTAAACTCACAATTTTATGGGCCTGTAGGGAAGATCCTGGTCTATGTGTGCCCACTGGATATTATGGAGTCTATTGATATATGCTTGGGCTTACGGCAGCTGAAATATTATGTATTTTGTATTAAAAAAAGTTTGTTTTTTCTCTGATCGCTATAAAACATTGCCCGAACAATTTTTTGATAATAAAAACATACTACTTGATATATTGGTCGCCTGGAGATGATAATTGGTTCAAGAGATAATAATAATCGTATTCTTACTATGGGCTCTGGCGGCCATTTTGAAAATTGCTTTTCATTACTTCTCGCCCCGGCTTTGAGATGTCTACCCTGGTCATTTTTCATTAGAGGGGATCTAACTACAAGAATCCGAAGTGAAATTCTCTATTATGAGATCTGTAAGCGGATTTATATGGCGGGGCTATGATCATATAGCGTTATATTTGTGTAGTATTACATTTGTCGATTAGCTTTAAAATACTAATAAGTTCATTTGTTTTACGTACGACATAAGATTACGTTTTTATCTGCTAACTAAATGTAAGCTATATTGTAAACGCGCACCAAAATATGACATGCAGTTTTATCTGGTTGTTTCAAATCAGTTTATAACTGTCTGTTAAATGGAGATGTAGAAGGAGGTTCCTAGGTATCTGACACTCATTGAAGTGGCAGATATCACTTTTTAAATGGAGAAGGAGGGCTCTAGGTATCAGCCGCACATTGGAGTGGGACTTGAACCAGGTACCTCCACACTCCCCAGTCAAACCGAATGAACCACCGCGGAAGACGATGTTATGAAGAAAAGAACTGCTAATTATTTAAGTAGAAATATATGTGCAATTGTGAATCTTGACAGTCTGTATTAGAATAGCTATGTGTATATAAAATCATCATTATTGAGACTAAGTATATACAGTGATTGATCTACGTATTTATAGTGGGTGATGTCAGTGTTGTTTACACTTATTAACCCTTGTCCTGCTGAATCGTTAGTTGGTATTCCGGCTTCGAATGAATGAAAAATAGTTATATTTATGAAAAAGACACATCTCCCCGATATGATTATTTGACCAACCGAACATCCAACAGAATAAACAATTTTACAATTTCAGTGGCATTTTATTTGGTTTACTAGCTCTTATATTTTCCGAATATCTAACGACCCAGCAGGTGAAGAGTCAACACTTCTGTACTGTTCTATAAATTTATGGGGCCCAACAGGTGAACAGTCGACACTTATGTACTGTTCTATAAATTTATAAGGCCCAACAGGTGAACAGGCGACACTTATGTACTGCTCTGTGAATTTATGAGGCCCAACAGGTGAACAGGCGACACTTATGTACTGCTCTGTGAATTTATGAGGCCCAACAGGTGAACAGTCGACACTTATGTACTGCTCTATGAATATATAGGGGATCAGCAGGCGAAGAGTCAACACTTCTGTACTGCTCTGTGAATTTATAAGGAGACATCAGTCAACACTTCTGTAGGCCCTACTGCTCAATGAATATGTAAGACCCAGCAGGCTAAGAGGCTCAATGAATATATAAGGGGCCAGCAGATGAACAGTCAACACTTCTGTACTGCTCTATGAATATATAATTAAGGGATCAGCAGGTGAAGAGTCAACACTTCTGTACTGCTCTATGAATATATAAGGGGCCAGCAGGTGAACAGTCAACACTTCTGTACTGCTCTATTAATATATAATTAAGGGATCAGCAGGTGAAAAGTCAACACTTCTGTACTGCTCTATGAATATATAAGGGATCAGCAGGTGAACAGTCAACACTTCTGTACTGCTCTATGAATATATAAGGACCCAGTAGGCGAAGAGTCAACACTTCTGTACTGATCTATGAATATATAAGGGGCTATCAGGTGAAGAATCAACACTTCTGTACTGATCTATGAATGTATAAGGGCTAGCAGGTGAAGAGTCAACGCTTCTGTCCTGCTCTATGATTTTGTATAGGTGATGTTAGTATTCTGTGAAGACAAAAGACAATAACTGTGAGCAGTTACTGTATTTTGTTTTTGATTTGCAGAGCAGTATTGTTCACCCTTGTTAGCGCCTCCGTGTTGCTCGCCACCTCAACCCCGCGCAGAGCCTCGGTTTGGGTGTCTCTGCTGGATGTACCCGCGCCACTGTATGACGTAGACACGTGCTGTCGGCAAAATCATACTTATGCATCTATTTCTCATTTATTTGTCAGATTCAAAAGATAAAAAAATATTTCTATTGATGAAAATTAAATATGTCTCTAGGCATAATGTAATTATTTGAATGCTGCTATCTAATTGAATTGTCTACAGACTGCTAATTTCAGTGGTCCTTTATTTGATATGAAACGTGTGCCAGAATAAACACACCAATATACGCCTACCACTGCATTAATTAATTTCCTTGGAATCTGTTTATTTATGTTTATAATATCGTATAAAAGGCCTAACTCATTGTATTCGCGTTGACAATTATCTAAACATTAAAGGATACGTCACTCGCAGATGGCAGATAGCTTCGAATTATCGGTCATATAAGCTTTAAAGGTGATAAATTCCCTTTTATCGTGATTCGATTATTTGACACATTTTTAATTAAAACAGCTATCGTTCTGAAACAACTCAAAATCATCCACACATATGAGGCTGGCATGATAAGTACGTTATTGTCAAGTGTCTGTAAAATATCGAATCTATTTTTAAATAGAATACAAATACATATACTAAGTTTGAAGAGCTGTTAGTAATCAGTTCAGTTCAGTAATTGTATATATATATCATTGAATTTCAGGAATTTTGATTTTAAAAATATGGCATCCGTGTTACTTAAATAGTGACTTCTAGTTATTACTAACTTTAAACAGAGATTGTTTATTAACCATTTTATCCTTATTCCCTGGGTTAAAATACGGTAATTATTAGGTGGGAGTATAAACACATAATAAAAGAATATTAGAGCACATTGTGGCATTGCATATTTTAATTTTTCATTTTATCTACTAATTCTGGTAATTAAACATATCATTTTGCCTTATGTTACACCATTTAGTCCAAAATTAATCAAAGTCATTGTAAGACTATTTTGTTAATTATCCTCTATGACTTAAGTTGTTATTTGATATTTTCAAATATTTTAATCTGGAAATTGGCTACACCGTCTACAACTGGAATTTTTAAATTTGTGTAAAATGTAATATTTGTTATTCAAATTTGAGTAAACCCTAAGCAAAGTTGATTAAACGTTAAAAATATTGAAACGCTTCGCAGCATTAAGTTTTATTCGATCAATGTCTAATCCAAAACTGTAATTTACCTTTTTGGCATTCTTGTGTTCCTCTTCTACGTCGTGAATATGAGAGGAGAACTCTTCACGTGAAATGTTCCGTCCCAATGGTCGCCTCCCGCTATCCAGTTTACTCCACAGATCTTCCTCTAGCGTTATTCTCATCTTCTCTTTTGCAGCTTCGTCCTAAAACAACACAAGAAGGCTTGCATTAATATATTGAGCCCAACCGATCAATTTTAATGAATCAACGTTAGATCGACTCAATGGTAATACAACCACATGGGTATGATAAAACATAAAAAAACCTCTCTGAAACAGATATAATCCAATATCATAGGTATATCCAGGGTAGGCCTACTGGTCAGAGGTGTATACAGGGTACTGGTTAGAGGTGTATCCATGGTACTGGTCAGAGGTGTATCCAGGGTACTGGTCAGAGGTGTATCCAGGGTACTGGTCAGAGGTGTATCCAGGGTACTGGTCAGAGGTGTATACAGGGTACTGGTCAGAGGTGTATCCAGGGTACTGGTCAGTGGTGTATCCAGGGTACTGGTCAGAGGTGTGTCCATGGTACTGGTCAGAGGTGTATCCATGGTACTGGTCAGAGGTGTATCCAGGGTACTGGTCAGAGGTGTGTCCATGGTACTGGTCAGAGGTGTATCCAGGGTACTGGTCAGAGGTGTATCCAGGGTACTGGTCAGAGATGTATCCAGGGTACTGGTTAGAGGTGTATCCATGGTACTGGTCAGAGGTGTATCCAGGGTACTGGTCAGAGGTGTATCCAGGGTACTGGTTAGAGGTGTATCCATGGTACTGGTCAGAGGTGTATCCATGGTACTGGTCAGAGGTGTATCCAGGGTACTGGTCAGAGGTGTATCCAGGGTACTGGTCAGAGATGTATCCAGGGTACTGGTCAGAGGTGTATCCAGGGTACTGGTCAGAGGTGTATCCAGGGTACTGGTCAGAGGTGTGTCCAGGGTACTGGTCAGAGGTGTGTCCAGGGTACTGGTCAGAGGTGTATCCAGGGTCCAGGGTACTGGTCAGAGGTGTATACAGGGTACTGGTCAGAGGTGTATACAGGGTACTGGTCAGAGGTGTATCCAGGGTACTGGTCAGAGGTGTATCCAGGGCACTGGTCAGAGGTGTGTCCAGGGTACTGGTCAGAGGTGTATCCAGGGTACTGGTCAGAGGTGTATCCAGGGTACTGGTCATACGTGTATCCAGGGTACTGGTTAGAGGTGTATCCAGGGTACTGGTCAGAGATGTATCTAGGGTACTGGTCAGAGGTGTATCCAGGGTACTGGTCAGAGGTGCATCCAGGGTACTGGTCAGAGGTGTATACAGGGTACTGGTCATAGGTGTATCCAGGGTACTGGTCATAGGTGTATGCAGGGTACTGGTCAGAGATGTATACAGGGTACTGGTCAGAGGTGTATCCAGGGTACTGGTCAGAGGTGTATCTAGGGTACTGGTCAGAGATGTATCTAGGGTACTGGTCAGAGGTGTATCCAGGGTACTGGTCAGAGGTGTATCCAGGGTACTGGTCATAGGTGTATACAGGGTACTGGTCAGAGGTGTATCCAGGGTACTGGTCATAGATGTATCTAGGGTACTGGTCAGAGGTGTATCCAGGGTACTGGTCAGAGGTGTATCTAGGGTACTGGTCAGAGATGTATCCAGGGTACTGGTCAGAGGTGTATCCAGGGTACTGGTCAGAGGTGTATCTAGGGTACTGGTCAGAGATGTATCCAGGGTACTGGTCAGAGGTGTATCCAGGGTACACGAGAATCCCTTGATTTCCAGAATGATGATTTTCCACCTCATACATTTTCGAGGGCATACCCCCAGACCCCTCAGCAGGAGGGGTCACGTACCTTTTAGATTACTTCTCACTTATTTTATTTTTAGATACGCCACTGAATATTACTATTAGGGATTTACAGGTTTGTAAAAATCAAACCAAGAGCTCATTTTCTGCCATGATATGTTATTCTGGACAATTATGTATATATACATCGGAAAAGAAAAAAAAAGAAAAGAAACAGAAAAAATCTTACCTCTGAGCCACTTGAGTCGAAGTCGTCAGAATAGTTCTGTGAAAAAAACCGTTATTATTTTATATTCTATGACCTGCTAGAATACATATAGTATTTACAAGAAATTGCACATGTTTCCAGTCAAAATAATTTACTGAACAATTTTTTATTGTAAATTTTATTTGACTTTTGTAAAAAAGGGTACAATTTTTTTTTTTTTTTAAAGCAGCCAAAACGGCATCAATTTTGGTTGACGGCAACAGGTCTAGAGGGTGGCATACATAGATATGATGTATTATCCCGCACAAAAGCCAGAGATAAAATAGCTACAATATGTACTGCACCTTGCAGGGAAAGTAAAGTCTGAAAAGCGTATTCGTGCATAGTATATAGGTGAGCATGATTTTGGAAGACACACGGTGAGAGGTTCCTCCCGTCTCAAACCCAGTTAGTACAGATACAGGAATACAATTACAGGTGGGTCTCTCAAGTGCACACAAATTATACAATGTTTATATTTTGTACTCTGATGGTCAAATTCACGGCGGAGGGGACACGAGTGTTGCAACTTCAGATTAATTACGATAATCATGTTATAATTCAGTGTTAATTGTTGTTCAATTTTCTAAACAAATTCTAAAATAGTTACAAGAAGAACGGTATACAATACAGCAAAGATACAGATTACAAAGATCATCCTGTTCAGCTTAGCTTTATTAAAAATTACCAAAAGAATCAAATTAACAAGAAATAAGATGATTTCTGAGCGATCAGGTGGTTATCGTTTGTGTGCAAGCAAGCGTAAGGCCCATGGTAATTTTATTGTCTAACCAAGGGCGTTCATCTCACAAGGACCATAGATGTTCTTTAATCTTTAAATTTTACACTTCGCAATCCTCCTCAATAGAGTATCAGGCGAAGGTTATAAGGTTAAATCTTATCCAGATCACCATTGCTGGTTGTCGTTTGTAGGCATCCTAGCATGGAGGCGTCACTTACACCTAGGTGTGATTGTTCTGTCTGAGATCCAAGGAGCTAAAAAAATTGAGCCTTGAGTGATGTCCCAGGTGGTCCGCTTAGCGAGGTTGAGAATGTTTTGGTGCCAAAAAAGTCGTCCGAGTCCCGAATAGCGGGGGTGGTCCGCTAAGGGTTAATCCTTAACTCTTTAAGTGCTTCATTACTACTTAACATTTTCCTTTCATTTGAAGTTGGCATTGCTCACGCAATTGCCAACTTCAAATGAAAGGAAAATACCTCCTCACTTAAAAATTAAACCTGCTAAATTTCACAATGGGGACTTTACTCAAGATTTATACATGCATATTTGTTCAGTTTCTGTCAAATTTTAGTTGTGGAAAAACAGTATGAATGCGCTTAAAAGCGTCGCCCGCACTCAAAGGGTTAAGCATTACGTTAATGGGAAAAACTTTGGAACTGGACAAAAGTGGTCTGAGACGCGAGGTGATCCGGAACCGAGGTTATAATGTATCCACTAATGTTGGTTCAATGACCAATAATACCCCTATTTATATAACAATGGAATGACTGCCTATGATCAGCTGATTCCGTCATGTGACTGTGGTATTGTCTTTTCCTTAGATTGTCCCAAATGTCTATACTATTTATGAGAAGATCTGTATGTGTAAATCGTTGTTTTCTTTTGGTTTTGTGGTGATTTTTTTTAATTTTTAAAAAACGATTTGTACAATTATGTAATCTTTATTCTAAAATAGAGCGAAACGCATAAGAATGATGGTCACAAAATCAATATTTTATTATATTAAAGGGGATTGAAACTGATTCTCATGCATGCGCGCAATCACTCTGATAATGAGGCAGAGAGCAGATAACCCTATACTCAGGAACCGGTATCAGTGTAGCCTACATGGGCGTACACATGACCGCTCCCCCTTACCATCGGTACATATCATTGTAGAGATAACCCTATAGGCCTACCCAGGAACCCATATCAGTTTACATGGGCGTACACATGACCGCTCTCCCTTACATTCGATACATGTCATTGTTATTGTGCCATGTCACAAAAAAGTTTCCCACCCCATTAAATGTATAAAGAATTATCTAGCAATCAAACATAATTTTTAAATTGTTGCAAAATTTTTAAAAACAATGATAAATCAACGACCAATGCCATCCATCACAAATGGTCACTTCGTAGCTAAACTGTCCTATTTGCCACTCTTTAAAGTAGCAGATTAGGCCCTTTAGATTCGATGCCTTAGAAATATGTATACACCTGTATTTTTATTTCATAAGATTTTAGATGATAAGGTAAAAACACTGAGCTTAACTGAACAACACAGAACATTCTTCTAGAAACTAAAATAAATTAGAAAATTAATCTCAAACAAAATCAGTGATGAATCGTGAAAGTACGCTTCTCATTCAAAAATCAATACAATCAATGACAAATACACACCATTATTTTGATAAAATACCATCCTTTGTGATAAAAAAAAACAACATTTAACATGACTTGCCTCTCGGTCAGCCAAAGAAGCGATGACTAGATTCTGCAGAAATATAAAATATTTAAATGCAGGTAACTTCAACTACTTAAAAATGCACCAACTCTATATTCCCAAATAAAACAAATATGACATGAAATTGTATGTAATTCAATATTAAAAATCATCGAAATAATAAACTTTTCATGTTTGTTAATATTGATAAATGTGATCAGCCAGGCCAAACTATCATAAAAATTATTTGCAAGTGCGTATTTGCAGAATGTTAACACAGAAGCTGTTAGATCTACTATACAAAATAAAAAAAAATAATATACAATTGGTAGATTATCAGTTTAATCATTGGTTAATATTAAATAATAAATGTTAATTATATTAATCAGTTCATAGCTATTCAACAAGTGTTTGGAAATAAACTGAATTAAATTTTCCAGTAATGCAAGTTATAAGACTATGTGAGTCATATCTTAACATGATCTTGAGAATAATAAACGTTTGCTCTGTAATCACTTTTTTGTCTGCCTGAAAGATATCACCACAGACTGTGTTTTTGGTGTTATGATTGTGTGAATCATACATTGTTGGTGAATTACTTGGTCCAAAGATAAAAAAAATGTGAATAAATAAAAAACGTGCCATGTCTTCACATTCATGTGAGTATGTTAAATAATGATTTTGATTAACCCTTTAACCGCTAAATTATTCAATCTGAATTCTCACCCACTTGAAGTTATGTCTCGCTGACGCGATCCACAACTTCAAGTGAGTGAAAATTATTCAGATTTGACTAAATGGAGGTCAACAAATTTCAAATCTTGCTGATTAATATCACTTTTTATCTTTAACAGGTTTAAAAGCTGATATGTAATGTGCTACAAAAAATAGTTAGAGAAACAGTCCCAAACAGACAAGGTACTTAAATGGTAACAGAAACAGCCCCAAACAAACAAGGTACTTAAATGGTAACAGAAACAGCCCCCAACAGACACGGTACTTAAATGGTAACAGAAACAGCCCCCAACAGACAAGGTACTTAAATGGTAACAGAAACAGCCCCCAACAGACAAGGTACGTAAATGGTAACAGAAACAGCCCCCAACAGACAAGGTACTTAAATGATAACAGAAACAGCCCCAAACAGACAAGGTACTTAAATGGTAACAGAAGCAGCTCCAAACAGACAAGGTACTTAGATAGTTAGAAAAACAGCCCCCAACAGACAAGGTACTTAAATGGTAAGAGAAACAGCTCAAAACAGACAAGGTACTCAAATGGTAACAGAAACAGCCCCCAACAGACAAGGTACTTAAATGGTAACAGAAACAGCCCCCAACAGACAAGGTACTTAAATGGTAACAGAAACAGCCCCAAACAGACAAGGTACCTAAAATTTAACAGAAGCAGCTCCAAACAGACAAGGTACCAAAATAGTTAGAAAAACAGCCCCCAACAGACAAGGTACTTAAATGGTAAAAGATACAGCCCCCAACAGACAAGGTACTTAAATGGTAACAGAAACAGCTCCCAACAGACAAGGTACGTAAATGGTAACAGAAACAGCCCCCAACAGACACGGTACTTAAATGGTAGCAGAAACAGCCCCCAACAGACAAGGTACTTAAATGGTAACAGAAACAGCCCCAAACAGACACGGTACTTAAATGGTAAAAGATACAGCCCCCAACAGACAAGGTACTTAAATGGTAACAGAAACAGCTCCCAACAGACAAGGTACTTAAATGGTAACAGAAACAGCTCCCAACAGACAAGGTACGTGAATGGTAACAGAAACAGCCCCCAACAGACACGGTACTTAAATGGTAACAGAAACAGCCCCCAACAGACAAGGTACTTAAATAGTAACAGAAACAGCCCCAAACAGACACGGTACTTAAATAGTTAGAGAAACATCTCCAAACAGACAACGTACTGAAATGGTTAGAGAAATAGCCCCAAAAATTTAAAAATTAACTAGTAAAGTGTTTGGGTAAAAAGCGTCACCCTGATTTGACACAAGAAAGAATCGGTATGTCACCCTAGAGAAATTGTGGGAAGAAAAGTTCCACCGTGGAACGGATTTTATGGCTGTTGATTTGCAACATCCTTGATATCCATGTGGTGGTTGCAGAATGTAAGTGATCGTAAATGGTGCCTTATTCAGCCGTCCTAATGAAGTTATCCTCTCTATAAATATTTGATACTTGAATATACACACCTTATACTCGTCTTCTTCAGAATCAGAGTTGTTGAATCCGTTGCTTTTCCTGGTGGAATCCTTGTCGGACTCGCTGGACCCCGTCCAAGGCCTCTCCTCGTCCTTCGCACCCTTCTTCCTCTTCTTCCCAGTCGACCCTGAAGACCCTGTGGATCCGGTCGAGTTTTTTCTCGTCTTCCCATTCTTGTCTTCGTTGTTTTTCAGTGTAGTGTATGTGAGGCCACCCACTTTGATTGAATGTATGTTGCTTTTATCATTGTCTGTTATACTTTGATTTTGTTGCCCTCTTAGTTTGTCGTTCTGTCCTGCCTCTTCGTTTTCTTCTGTTTGCTGCTTCTCAGCTCTCTTTTTCAGCAGCCGTTCCTGAAATCGTTGTTTCTCCATACTTTGCCGTTTCCTCAGAGCCTGCATGTGAAGGGAGTGTGATCGCAGTAGACGCTCCATGTCCTCTGCTGTTGGTGTGTCGCTGTCTTGGAGCAGCTCGTTAGTGTACGTCTCAGAAACTTGGGATTCCTCCTGGAATAAAATAGAAAGAGACTGAGGCACAATTTACAAGCTCCGATGATCATTATTAGAAATCTGATCAGTTAGTTTACACAGTTAACAGCATTGGTCAAATTGACCAGAGGCTCGCCGACATCGCGTGGGAGCGTTCCTAATGTACGGGTAGTGGGGAGGGGGGGGGGGGGGTTGTTGGAAGCATTTTGAAAAGAACCTAGGTACAAAATCGTTGGCCCCCACCTCATAAATGTACAAAATCCGTGACATCCCCCCCCAAAAAAAAAAATATATATATCATACAAAATCCGTGATGACCCCCTATCTCCCCCCCCCCCCCCCCATTAGACTTTATCATCATTTCAATATTATTTTATCGCCATTATTTTATTTTCATGATGTTATTGTCATTTTATCAACATTTGTGCCTTATGTAAACTGAATGAACCCCACCCCTTCCAGTACTACGTACATAATTAATGATTCCACTTGTACTTTAAGTACAAGTCTGACATGTATAAATCAATATCCCCCTTTAGAAGCCTCTCAGTCCCCCTCCCCCCCCCCCCTCCCCCCACCCATATATTATGAACGCTGCCTAACATTCCTGTACTAAATCAATATTCCATGTGATTTATGAATCACTTATTTAATGATTGATTTTCATCCTTGTGAATGTATGAGTACCTATAAACAACATTCATTTGTGAAATGTATGTAGATATAGTTGACTGCTCTTCCTGCTCTTCTAATGAATTACCCAATGATAATGCCTAAAATAAGGAAAACTGAGAAAGTCCTTAACGTGATGTGGTGCATTAATGTGTAGAGGGAGGTGAAATGGCTAGATATATCGTGCATTAATGTGTAGATGGAGGTGAAATGGCTAGAAATATCGTGCATTAATGTGTAGATGGAAGTGAAATGGCTAGAGATATCGTGCATTAATGTGTAGATGGAGGTGAAATGGCTAGAGATATCGTGCATTAATGTGTAGATGGAGATAAAATGGCTAGAGATAACGTGTTTTATTGTGTGGGGGGAGGTGAAATGGTTAGAGATAACGTGTTTGAATGTGTAGATGGAGGTGAAATCGTTAGAGATAACATGTATTAATGTGTAGAGGGCGGTGAAATGGTTGGAGATAACGTGTATTAATGTGAAGAGGACGGTAAAATGGTTAGATATAACGTGCATCAATGTGTAGAGGGCGGTGAAATGGCTAGATATAACGTGCATAATTGCTAATAGTATATGTGCAACGTCTAACAAAGGATTTAAGTGACAAATCTGACCTGGTCGTGTTTTTGCTTGAGCACAGCATCCAGCTTATCTTCGTCTTCCTCTTCCACGATGCAAT
Source organism: Flabesymbios commensalis (assembly GCA_964017125.1). Taxonomy (NCBI): domain Eukaryota; kingdom Metazoa; phylum Annelida; class Polychaeta; order Terebellida; family Flabelligeridae; genus Flabesymbios; species Flabesymbios commensalis. The sequence continues at coordinate 15,831,777 of OZ024903.1, forward strand.
CCAGGCGGTGGTGAACCTCATCGTCCTCGTTATCATCCGCTCCTCCACCCGAGGTCGCCGGTGATCTAACATCTGTGGAGCACGAATATTGGGGCGTTCATTTATAAAAAAATAAAATTGCTCATCACCATCTTCATCATCGCCTAAACATCATAACTTGGAGCAAACAGAAAAAATCTGGCAGAAAACTTTAGTGTTGCAGTAACGAGATCTCCTATATCTACAATATCTACAATATCTCCTCAAAGATTCTTTCTGGGAAAATGACCACTTTTAAAAGGGAGGAGGTACAACTACGTTTGCGAGAATTTAATAGTATATGGTGTCGCGTGATGATAACAGCACTGCTGTCAGATAGCTGGTACACTATTTGTATATTTATTCACTTTGTATTCACGGTAGCAAGATTACAATTTTTGACATATCGACAATCTTTCTTCTGTTTAAAGGCATGTTTCCATTGTTAAGACTCCACCTGCGCAGTTGCGACCGCGCAGGTGGCATATTATCTAGCCTTTTTTAAATCCATGTATCATTTCCATTCACGCGGATCCCGCACGGGTAATTGCAGCGCGGGTAATAAGCCAACAATGTTTGATTTTTTCCGCACCACATGGCAAATCCTTATGGCTAATCCGCATGGGGAATTCCAAGAAATGACGTCACACAGACGGGCTTTCCAATGTTTCACAATTTGTGAAGATAAACCTAATTTGGACATAAAACTACCTGTTAATATGCGAATAAGGCAAACAAAACCCAATCTTTAACACCATTAAAAATGGAAGAGCTCATACACCTTGTTCGGCAGAGCTCTGGGGTTTGTTAACACCACTACCACACCACAAACACAACCACCATCATCACCCCCGCCACCAGCACCACCACCACTACCAACACCATCACAACCACAACTACCACACCACCAAAACAACCACCATCATCTCTACCGCCACCATCACCACCACCACAGTGACACCACCAACACCACCAACACCACCACTACCACACCACCAACACAACTACCATCATCACCACCGCCACAATCACAACCACCATAACCAGCACCATCACAACCACCACTAACACACCACCAAAACAACCACCATCATCACCAACGCCACCATCACCACCACCACTACAAACACCATTACAACCACCACCACCACACCACTACCACACCCACCATCATCACCACCGCCACAATCACCATCACCACTACCAGCACCATCACAACCACCACTACCACACCACTACCACACCCACCATCATCACCACCGCCACAATCACCATCACCACAACCAACACCATCACAACCACCACTAACACACCACCAAAACAACCACCATCATCACCACCGAGACCCGCACCACTACCACTACCAACACCATCACAACCACCACTAACACACCACCAAAACAACCACTATCATCACCAACGCCACCATCACCACTACCACTACCAACACCATCACAACCGCCACTATCACACCACCAACACAACCACTATCATCACCATCGCCACCATCACCACCACCACTACCAACACCATCACAACCATCACTACCACACCACCAAAACAAGCACCATCATCACCACTGCCACCATCACCACCACCACTACCAACACCATTACAACCACCACCATCACACCACCAACACAACCACTATCATCACCATCGCCACCATCACCACCACCACCACCAACACAACCACCATCATCACCACCGCCACCATCACCACCACCACTACCAACACCATTACAACCACCACCACCACACCACTACCACACCCACCATCATCACCACCGCCACCATCATCACTACCACTACCCACACCATCACAACCACCACTACCACCCCACTACCACAACCACCATCATCACCACTGCCATCATCGCCACCACCACTACCAACACTATCACAACCATCACTACCACACCACCAACACAGCTACCATCATCACTACTGCCACCATTACCACCACCACTACCAACACCATCACAACCATCACTAACACACCACCAGAACAACCACAATCATCACTACCGCCACCTTCACCACCATCACTACCAACACCATCACAACCACCACTACCACACCACCAACACAACTACCATCATCACCACCGCCACAATCACCACCACCACTACCAACACCATCACAACCACCACTAAAACACCACCAACACAACTACCATCATCACCACCGCCACCATCACCACCACCACTACCAACACCATAACAACCACCACTAACACACCACCAGAACAACCACAATCATCACCACCGCCACCATCACCACCACCACTACCAACACCATCACAACCACCACTAACACACCACCAAAACAACCACCATCATCACCACCGCCACAATCACAACCAACACAACCAACACCAGCACAACCACCACTAACACACCACCAAAACAACCACAATCATCACCACCGCCACCTTCACCACCAACACCAATACCACCAACACCGCCACCACTACCACCCCACCAAAACAACCACTATCATCACCACCGCCACCATCACGACTACCACAGTGACACCACCAACACCAACACCACCAACACCGCAACCACCACTACCAAAACCACCACCATCATGACCACCACCATCATCACCACATGGTCCACAGCCGAGGTGAGTATTACCATCTGCACGGGTGTCACATGCGGCTTTATATCAATACCACACCTAGTAATTGAACATCGCCCCTTCTGTATACATGGACTACATAAGGTTGGTGTTTCCTTTTCTACTAATACAGCTGCTTATTTCAAAATAATAAGCTAGTATGACGATCCCATCCATATGAACCTCCCCCCCCCCCCCCCTATTTTACAGCCTGCATTTTCTAGTCTAAGTTGGGCGCAGCCACATGGTTTAGCGTCGGAGCTGAGCAGGACAACGAAAGCTGTCACTGTATGCTGGTGACCAGTCTATGCTAAGGTTAATAATAGCAGGACAGCGAAAGCTGTCACTGTATGCTGGTGACCAGTCTATGATAAGTTCAATAGCTGAGCAGGACAGCGAAAGCTGTCACTGTATGCTGGTGACCAGTCTATGCTAAGGTCAATAGCTGAGCAGGACAGCGAAAGCTGTCACTGTATGCTGGTGACCAGTCTATGCTAAGGTCAATAACTGAGCAGGACAGCGAAAGCTGTCACTGTATGCTGGCGACCAGTCTATGCTAAGGTCAATAGCTGAGCAGGACAGCGAAAGCTGTCACTGTATGCTGGTGACCAGTCTATGCTAAGGGCAATAACTGAGCAGGACAGCGAAAGCTGTCACTGTATGCTGGTGATCAGTCTATGCTAAGGTCAATAGCTGAGCAGGACAGCGAAAGTTGTCACTGTATGCTGGTGACCAGTCTATGCTAAGGTCAATAACTGAGCAGGACAGCGAAACCTGTCACTGTATGCTGGTGACCAGTCTATGCTGAGGTCAATAGCTGAGCAGGACGGCGAAACCTGTCACTGTATGCTGGTGACCAGTCTATGCTAAGGTCAATAGCTGAGCAGGACAGCGAAAGCTGTCATTGTATGCTGGTGACCAGTCTATGCTAAGGTCAATAACTGAGCAGGACAGCGAAACCTGTCACTGTATGCTGGTGACCAGTCTATGCTGAGGTCAATAGCTGAGCAGGACAGCGAAACCTGTCACTGTATGCTGGTGACCAGTCTATGCTAAGGTCAATAGCTGAGCAGGACAGCGAAAGCTGTCACTGTATGCTGGTGACCAGTCTATGCTAAGGTCAATAGCTGAGCAGGAAAGCGAAAGCTGTCACTGTATGCTGGTGACCAGTCTATGCTAAGGTCAATAGCTGAGCAGGACAGCGAAAGCTGTCACTGTATGCTGGTGACCAGTCTATGCTAAGGTCAATAGCTGAGCAGGACAGCGAAAGCTGTCACTGTATGCTGGTGACTAGTCTATGCTAAGGTCAATTACTGAGCAGGACAGCGAAAGCTGTTGCTGTATTCTGGTGACCAGTCTATGCTAAGTTCAATAACTGAGCAGGACAGCGAAAGCTGTTGCTGTATGCTGGTGACCAGTCTATGCTAAGGTCAATAGATGAGCAGGACAGCGAAAGCTGTCACTGTATGCTGGTGACCAGTCTATGCTAAGGTCAATAACTGAGCAGGACAGCGAAAGCTGTCACTGTATGCTGGTGACCAGTCTATGCTAAGGTCAATAGCTGAGCAGGACAGCGAAAGCTGTCACTATATGCTGGTGACCAGTCTATGCTAATGTCAATAGCTGAGCAGGACAGCGAAAGCTGTCACTGTATGCTGGTGACCAGTCTATGCTAAGGTCAATAACTGAGCAGGACAGTGAAAGCTGTTGTGGTATGCTGGTGACCAGTCTATGCTAAGGTCAATAGCTGAGCAGGACAGCGAAAGCTGTTGCGGTATGCTGGTGACCAGTCTATGCTAAGGTTAATAGCTGAGCAGGACAGCAAAAGCTGTCACTGTATGCTGGTGACCAGTCTATGCTAATGTCAATAGCTGAGCAGGACAGCGAAAGCTGTCACTGTATGCTGGTGACCAGTCTATGCTAAGGTCAATAGCTGAGCAGGACAGCGAAAGCTGTTGCGGTATGCTGGTGACCAGTCTATGCTAATGTCAATAGCTGAGCAGGACAGCGAAAGCTGTCACTGTATGCTGGTGACCAGTCTATGCTAATGTCAATAGCTGAGCAGGACAGCGAAAGCTGTCACTGTATGCTGGTGACCAGTCTATGCTAAGGTCAATGGCTGAGCAGGACAGCGAAAGCTGTCACTGTATGCTGGTGACCAGTCCATGCTAAGGTCAATAGCTGAGCAGGACAGCGAAAGCTGTTGCTGTATGCTGGTGACCAGTCTATGCTAATGTCAATAGCTGAGCAGGACAGCGAAAGCTGTCACTGTATGCTGGTGACCAGTCTATGCTAAGGTCAATAACTGGGCAGGACAGCGAAAGCTGTTGCTGTATGCTGGTGACCAGTCTATGCTAAGGTCAATAACTGAGCAGGACAGCAAAAGCTGTTTGTTGCTGTATTCTGGTGACCCGTCTATGCTAAGGTCAATAGCTGAGCAGGACAGCGAAAGCTGTTGCTGTATGCTGGTGACCAGTCTACGCTAAGGTCAATAACCCTTAGCACACTGATGTCGACTACAGTTGACTATAGTATTGTTTTCTCATGTTTTAATTGTCTTGCATAACCAGGTTTTAAAAATTAAATATGTCTCATGTCTGTGATAATCACATACATTTTGCAAATTGAACTAATTTTTAGTCACTTGAAGTTGTGGGTCGCGGTAGCGAGACACAACTTCAAGTGGCTAGAAATTTAAATTTATTGGCTCAGTGCTCTAAGGGTTTAATCAATGTGAGTGTAACCTGTTACGGGACCAATACAATTAAATTAAATGGAAATGAAATGATACATTTATAAAAACAGGACTGTCAAGAAGACATCATTCCAATGAATCTTCAATTATCAAGTAATATTTAAACAATAATAAAACTATCCTTAATCCATTGCTCAACTGAACGGATGTGCAGAGTCTGTTATTATGGACTAGCAATTACAGAATCTGTACAGCATAGAATATCTACATATGATAATTGATAATCTTGTGAAAAATTAGCCAAAACAACTTAACATGCTGATACCTCAGTAGTTACCTGTTATAGAGGTACAATTTTTCAATAACCCAATCCCGTGGAATAATCTCTGTATAATATGTGTATAATTATATAGTAAAATATTGTTGTATAAACTGGTAAATTATACCAATTGTAGAATATATACAGGAATATTGATTCATTCACTGTCCAAATGTAGACCGTCGCCGAATATACATCAAAACAAACGCGAACAAAGTTTATGATTCTAATGCCACAGCAATTGAGACGATCGCATTCTTTTAACCGCCAAATTATTCAATATGAGTTTTCACCCACTTGAAGTTGTGTCTCGCTGACGCGATCCACAACTTCAAGTGAGTGAAAATTATTCAGATTTGACAAAATGGAGATCAACTGTTTTCAAATATTGCTGATTGATGTCACATTTTATCTTGTACATGTTTTATATGTGGTACTTAATGTGCTAATAAAAATGAAAACCCGAAGCTGTGCGGCACCGGCGGTTAAAGAGTTACCTAAGGGATCATCATAACTGACAGCATCTATGTATATATATATATAGTTCAATGCAATTATTTCTCATTGTAAACTCTATGTTATTTTGTTACCACGTGAGCTTCTGGGGCGTCTGTCCTTGGGGTTTGCGCCCGGGAAGGCGGTGCTGGCTCCCGCCACGCTCATGGTGACCGGGTCCACCAGCTGAGTCACGTGGTTCTCCTGCAGGGCGTCTTCTTGCAGGTTCAGCTTCTCCTTGTTGTCTCTCAGGTGCCTGAGACTTCTCACCGCCAGCGGGTAGATGTTCTCATACTCCTCCAGGCACTGTGAAGATAAATACAGTGATGTGATTAACCCTTGACCGGCTAGAGCCGCGTATATTATGCCTTATGTGACAAATTATGCCTTATATGACATGTCTTGAATAAAATTAATGAACATGATGAAAGAGTTTGTGAAGAGCCTTGCATTGTAGTTTCAAAGGTAGCATTAGAAAATCTGTTAAGTTTACCATGGTAATATACTAAAACAATTGTACCGTATGTAACAACTGAGGTAAAATACTAACATGTATGTACCGTAGGCCAATGTAACAAACGAAGTAAATTACTAACACATATTAACCCTATGCAACAACTGAGGCAAAAATACTAACACGTATGTATTGTATGTAACAAATGGAGTAAAATATTATCACATATGTAACAACCGAGGTAAAATTCTAACACATATGTACTGTATGTAACAACCGAGGTAAACCACTAAAACATATGTACTGTATGTAACAACCGAGGTAAAATACCAACACATATTTACCATATGTAACAACCGAGGTAAAATACTAACACATATGTACCGTATGTAACAACTGAGGTAAAATACTAACACGTATGTAACAACCGAGGTAAAATACTAACACGTATGTAACAACCGAGGTAAAATAGTAACACATATGTACTGTATGTAACAACTGAGGTGAAATAATAACACGTATGAAATAACCGAGGTAAAATACTAACACGTATGTACTGTATGTAACAACCGAGGTAAAATACTAACTCATATGTACTGTATGTAACAACCGAGGCAAACATACTAACTCGTATGTACCATATGTAACAACCTTGGTAAAATACTAACACGTATGTAACACCCGAAGTAATATACTAACGCGTATGTAACACCTGAAGTAATATACTAACACATATGTACTGTATGTAACAACCCAAGTAATATACTAACACATATGTACTGTATGTAACAACCGAGGTAAAATACTAACACGTATGTACCGTGTATAACAACCGAGGTAAAATACTGACACGTATGTAACAACCGAAGTAATATACTAACACATATGTACTTTATGTAACAACCGAGGTAAAATACTAACATGTATGTACCGTATACCGTATGTAGGCTACACAATGTAGCAATTGTGATGACTCTAAGATTTACTGTTGAACAATCTACCTACTTTTAACACATATATGCACATAGAAATATTTGACTTTAAAAAATAAAATGTTTCGCAATCGATTTTATTTTTCGAATGCAACGAGTACTAGACTGAATGTGTGCCATCAATAGTGTTTTGACACTAGCTGAGCTCAGCTCTGATTACGACGTAACCAGAGCTGATCTCAGCTGGTGTCAGAATAACCATTATGAGTGTCATATTAACCCTTACAATGCTGAATTAATTGTGTAGAAATCATGGAGACCAAAGGGTTTTAATCAATTCGAAACCATCATAAATCTCTTAGTCAGCTATTTCTCATGCATTTGAATACCTATGTTATGGGGTTACGGTCATTATAAATATTTTTACTCTTTTAGCGCGGGGATTGACTTTAGACGTCAGAATCTGACGTCTGCAGACGTCAGATTCTGACGACTAAAGTTGGTCCCCGCGCTGTAAAGGTTAAATACAAATCACAGCGACTGCGCTAGTAGTTAGTAGGAAATATCCTACTGAAGAAAAAGTGACAACATTATCATAGTTATGGAATTTACGGAGCTGTCACCTTGAGATCTGGGTCGTCCTCGGCCAGCATGGCCTCAATCCTCAGCAGCTCGTCCTGGAGATGTCCCCTGAGTCCAAGTAACTCCTTGATCCGCGTGTGATGCTCAGCTCTTTCTGCGCTCTGTGTGAAGCCTCGAACCTTGTCGTCCGTCTCTCCCATTCTCTGTCAACAACATCACATTAAACTCCAATTATTATCACTATGTACGCCCCGAGCAATTAGTCTAGTAGGACTAGAATCTCCCAAGTTAGGAATACACATTGCCCTCCATACACGTTATTGTTAACCTTAAGTTATCACATCGCCCTCCAGACGCGATATTGTAGATATAAAAATGAAACTTACGTGGATTTGTGAAATTCAAGTCTTAACGACTGTTTCAAGATATTAGTTGGTTTTAGTTTTTTTACTTTTAACAAATGATTACATAAGTACAAATAAACAATCAAAGAGGCTACTTTAGTCGACATCAGTGCAATAGGGGTTAAAAGTGTAGATCGTGATATCACATCTATATGACTGGCGAGAATATTCAGAATACAATCTGGCTCGCACCATTTCTGTATAGGCCTATTACAGTGAGCTTCAGTGCCCCTACTCAGTGCAATCACTGTGATGGCTCGCACCATTTCTGGATATTACACGGAGCTTCAGTGCCCCAACTCAGTGCAATCACTGTGATGTCTCGCACCATTTCTGATATTACACTGAGCTTCAGTGCCCCCACTCAGTGCAATCACTGTGATGTCTCGCACCATTTCTGATATTACACTGAGCTTCAGTGCCCCCACTCAGTAACGTACAATCACTGTGATGACCCGCACCATTTCTGGATATTACACTGAGCTTCAGTGCCCCTACTCAGTGCAATCACTGTGATGGCTAACATCATTTCTGATATTACACTTAGCTTCAGTGCCCCCACTCAGTGAAATCACTGTGATGGCTCGCATCATTTCTGGATATTACACTGATCTTCAGTGCCCCCACTCAGTAACGTACAATCACTGTGATGGCTCGCATCATTTCTGATATTACACTGTCATTTCTGGATATTACACTGAGCTTCAGTGTTCCCACTCAGTAACGTACAATCACTGTGATGGCTCGCATCATTTCTGATATTACACTGTCATTTCTGGATATTACACTGAGCTTCAGTGTTCCCACTCAGTAACGTACAATCACTGGCTCGCACCATTTCTGATATTACACTGAGCCACAGTGTCCCCACTCACTGTGGTGGCTCGCACCATTTCTGGACACCTGTGGTGTCATGTGGCAGCACGAGCCACTCACAGATCACATATAGGTGGAGCTCAATTATCCAACCATGATTTCATGATTTTCAGTACATCAGTTGAACAGATACAGCACTGTAGACGAGTGTAGTAATACTATGAGGTTTATGTTTATCTGTTGGTATAACTATTACGTTAGCCCTTTAACCGCCAAATTATTCAATCTGAATTTTCACCCACTTGAAGTTGTGTCTCGCTTGAAGTGAGTGAAAATTATTCAGATTTGACAAAATTGAGGTCAACTCTTTTCAAATAGTGCTGAGTGATGTCACATTTTATCTTTAACATGTTGAAAAGGAGGTACTTAATGTGCTAGTAAAAAATGAAAACGGCGGTTAAAGGGTTAAACTAACCCCAAGGAACTCGTCAGCTGAGAGTATTCTGGTGAGCACCATGTCCCTCTTGCTGTCCCACCGCTGCATGTCCGGTCGACCATCAGGATGCTGGGGAGGAGGCTGTTGCTGTTGAGGGGGGTACTGGGCCGGATAAATGTGACGTCCCTGTGGGGCTTGCTGTGGGTCTCTGGTAAAATTAAGCACACTACAAACATAATAACAAACATAATAAGTGTTGTATCAGTTATGATAATAACAAACATAATATATGTTGTATCAGTTATGATAATAATAAACATAATATGTGTTGTATCAGTTATCATAAAAAACATAATATGTGTTGTATCAGTTATCATAATAACAAACACAAGGAGTGTTGTATCAGTTATGATAATTATCATCCTTCCTTTGGCGACTCACATGTGAGTAGGGCGGCATGATGCCTTGTCAGTCTGACCAGCCTATCATACATATTGAGTTAACCTTCACGCAACATTGGGTGAGAGTCTCAAGCTTGCTGGGTGACAACAACCCCTGAACTGTCTGTGTCTGGAGAGACGTACATGACTTCAGCACTGTGAAAGATTTATATGCCATCAGCACTGTGAAAGATTTAAATGCTTTCAGCACTGTGAGAGATGCATATGCCTTCAGCACTGTGAGAGCCATGCCTTCAGCACTGTAAGAGATGTATATGCCTTCAGCACTGTGAGAGATGTACATGCCTTCAGCACTGTGAGAGCCATGCCTTCAGCACTGTGAGAGATGCATATGCCTTCAGCACTGTGAGAGCCATGCCTTCAGCACTGTAAGAGATGTATATGCCTTTAGCACTGTGAGAGATGTACATGCCTTCAGCACTGTGAGAGCCATGCCTTCAGCACTGTGAGAGATGCATATGCCTTCAGCACTGTGAGAGTCATGCCTTCAGCACTGTAAGAGATGTATATGCCTTCAGCACTGTGAGAGATGTACATGCCTTCAGCACTGTGAGAGCCATGCCTTCAGCACTGTGAGAGATGTATATGCCTTCAGCACTGTGAGAGCCATGCCTTCGGCACTGTAAAAGATGTATATGCCTTCAGCATGTGAGAGATGTATATGCTTTCCGCACTGTGAGAGCCATGCCCTCAGCACTGTAAGAGATGTATATGCCTTCAGCATTGTGAGAGCCATGCCTTCAGCTCTGTGATAGATGTATATGCCTTCAGCACTTCGGGAGATGTATATGCCTTCAGCACTGTGAGAGTCATGCCTTCAGCACTGTGAGAGATACCTTACGCAGGATTAATTGTGTTAGGCTACTGCACACATTTTAATAGCCAGGAGAAGGTCAGTCCGGCCAGGTATATCATGCTGCGGGCTCGGATGTGAGACTTCACATGAGAAGATGTATAATCATGTAGATTGAGTGAGACATGAGGCTGCATATTATATGTGTATTAACCCTTCGTCCAATAGGACTATCTGAATATATCGTTATAAATATTTTCATTCGTTTAGAGGTGTGAATTATTACCGCAACTCACATCTCTCAGAGCAAAAATAAACAATCTAATGAAATATCCATTAATTCCCATCTCACCGACCAAAAATATAGCAAACTGAGTTTAATGGTTGTTAAACTTCTGTATTAAATTACTTTCATTAAAATAATTATGACAGATGACACTTGCGTCACTAGAAGGTAAAGGGCTGGCGTCTTAACGTTGTAGCTGTGCTTCGCTACACTGATCCAAATAGGTACAGTGTAGTGAAATAGTTTGCATTAGTCTGTTTTAATTAAAATGTGGATAATTAATCAAATGTCACAATAATTTCATTTTCAAATTCTTATTTTGAAATACCAATATGATAAAAATGGGCTGAAACAACTCAAATCATTCACCTTCTCGATTAAAGAATACATTATATAATATTATACATTGACTAATAAAAATGTACACAAATGTTTAAATAAAAAAACATATCATCCCATTGGATATTCAAAGGTATATATGCCACTTTGCAAAGTAACATATATATCCTTTCATCTCCGGGGGGAGGGGGGGAAGGGGGGGTCGCACATGGAGGTCAATTATGGTTATGATTCACACAGACCAGAAAACTTGAATCTACATCTAGAAGCACATATTCCTGAAATAATACATCCATGAATAAAATAATTATTCATTACGTTTATTAAATGAAGTATTATGAAATTAATGGTTAGACGATCATGCGTGTTACGTGCACAATCAAAGTGACAAACTAAGTGACAAGCAGAGTGTTAGTACTTGAACCAACAGACACTCCATATAGCTAAGTCCTCCTCAATTGTTCGATGTCATTTCTCATTGATTTAAAGCTGACATTTCTAGATAGATTTTAGCTTCAAATTACCAAAATATTCATATTTATTATTAAATTGTTTAAATAACGAAGCATTTACAGCATACAATTTTGTTTCAATGACATCGTATTAGGTTCCAAACTAGCTTGACTATTAGCGGACATTATTGATTATCGATTGATGTTCCGTGCCAGATAAATAAATAAATATAATAAATAGATATATATCATATTTTGTGTTTGCTTTGAAATGACCCTTATGCTTGTGTCTAAATGTAACATGTGACGTCATGTGACAATATTGTCACATCATTATTAAAAATCCACAATACCGACATAATTATACTGGCCGTCAGATTATCATGATCATCAAAATACAGTACACAGAACACATTCACCGTGAAATACCAAATCAACAAAATGACCGCACGTTTATAATGTCCCGTCAACCATTGACGTCAGAGTGATGTTCAGATCAAAGTGTATTTAGGGTCTAAAGACACTATAATTCTGAGGGGACGATATGCTTTTATTTTCATTTTTCCAACACCCTGCCTCAAACAAACTATGTATTTCACGTTCTTAGAATTTGTTTTTTCCGACTACAAAGTATAGGATCCCAAACTAGCCTTAGTATTGATCTGAAGGTCAAAGAGCCGATTAAGTAAGTAAGTAAGTAATTGCTTATTAAAGAGCCGAGCGAAGCGTGGCTTCACAAATTGAAGGGTCAAATATTTACAGCACTTATTTCACAATTCTTTTTTTTATAATATTTAATGACAGTCCCCTTATGGTTTTCCAGGCGGATGGGATTGACATTTTCCCCCCAATATACCCTAGCCAATGTACCCGCCATAGATCGACAAAATCAATTAAGAACAGAGTATGTGATAATAAATGTTGGGGAAAGTGAGGAAGTCCCTTCCTTTCTAATGAATAATTCCAATCTAAATTTACGATCGGTGATGTCTAGCAAATGGGCACGGTGTAATGCTGGATTAATTTTGGGCCAGCGTCGAAGACGATGGGCCAATAGGTAACTAGCATTGGATCAGTGTTTGCTGGGTCACAATGAATACAAAAAAAACCACCTTCACCCATTGGTTAGCTTCACCACAATGACAATATCACCTTCACCCATGGATTCAACACAATGACAATATCGAATGATTAGATGGGGTGTAAAACAGGCACATTAGGGGTGGGGGTGAAACTAAATCATGGACCGCCACCAAAAAAACTACCTCAATGGGACAGAAAGTATCATGCATTCATGTGATTTCACAGTGCACATGGGAATAATAAAAAAACACGTAAGGACGAAAATAAATCATTAAATTTTGTGATTAGAATCATCCACAACCGTGCATCCAAAAGTGCTGCCGCGGCGGAGACGTCGGACCAACGTCAAGCCACCGTTAAACCAACGTTATTGTCTGTCTGGAATACAGGAGAGCTGTGTAAAGCCAGACAGCAGCAATTACTGCCTTCTGACCTCTGATGTGTTATATATGTGTTATGAGTTATGTGTTAATACAAACTATATCACCGTCATCCGTTTATATTATTCGCTATATAAAGTCACCCGGGAAGCATAGGGTCACAGCAGTTAGCTACACGACCCTTTGGTTCCCAGTGACGCTTTCTTACGGATCTGGTGGTTACCTTATCATCTGGTTCATTTGAGCGGGGTGTGCCGCGTAGCAGTACCTGTGTAACATTGCAAATACACATTTAACCGTTGTCCTGAAAGCCTCATATAACATAACTATATACGTTTTGAAGGTATTTTCAAAACCAAATAAAATGCCACTGGAAGTGAAAACTATTTGGATCTGTGTATTTTCCAGATTTAGCCCCACAGTTATTGCATTCCAGTTATTTCAATTCTTAATAGCTGATGGATGTTGAATCATGGTCTTTGACGCTGGCCCAACATTAAAACAACAGTGAGTACGAAATTCACGTATTTCTTATTTTTGACATGGTTGTCCAAAATTAGCAATCAGGAATTTCGTCTCTATATCTAGCCTAACTGTTGAATGCGCAGCACAAAAATTACAAAACTTTTGCAGTTCTAGTCTATGGACATGTTTAAATCATATGGTCATATTAAGAAGCCAAAATAAAATCACCGATTTTTTTGATGATTTTAGCCTGGGCCAGTCCCTTTAACTTAAATTTTTAACCTAAAATTCTATGTTTCTTATCCAACGTGGATATTTGGGCTTATTGACATTATATAAACATAGCATACGCAATAGGCCTATTCAACTATCAAACTGTGCTGCTGTCAGCATTGTCTGGTGAGATATATTTACTATCCCGGTAGAGTTAATAGAGAGCCCAGAAAACACAACATGTTGATTTTATGTTGGGCAAACATCGTAGATGGTGGAGCTCCAGCAAATCAACATTATTAGGCCTACGTAGGCTACCACACACACAAATTAAGAATCATGACTTAGCGCTGAGTTCATGTTCATCCACAGTCTGATACGCTGTCCCAACATTAAACAAAGCTTGGTTGATATCGTCACTATATATTTCCACTGCTACACTGTTATATTAGGCACACAAACAATTCTGCAATAAAACAAATGAAAGACGCAGATCCAATGTTGCTAGGCCAACTACAATACAACACAGGTAATGTTGATTGCGTGTGTTTGCTCTGCATAATAGTACTATGCCTACTTGCCAACCATGATTATGTAAACATAGTCCTTTATACAAGAAAGCTACGAACTAGACGTAGTTTTCTGGGTCAGATGTGGGTCACCATAATGTTGGACGCCATATCAGGAGACAGAATTTAAACCAAGTAACAGAGCAGATTATTGATGTCCCAAATAATGCTTGACCGGGCTAGGGCCAAAGCAGTGTGCCCACTGCAATTTAAATAACAACTGAATGACGGTAAATGATCAGCTCATCCCGCTTCACGTTCGCATAAAATAATCTCCGTAGTATCTCGTAATAAAACAAGAGTTTGCTGTTGTGTTTTCTGTGCCTCTAAACCTAGTTTGCCATTGTGATTTACGAGCCTTTAATCCTAGTTTACCATTATGATTTATGTGCCCTTAACTCTAGTTTGCCATTGTGATAAGATTTATATGCCTATAACCCTAGTTTGCCATTGTAACTTACGTGCCTCTAACTCTAGTTTGCCATGGTGATTTCTGTGCCCTTAACTCTAGTTTGCCATTGTGATTTCTGTGGCTCTAACACTAATTTGCCATTGTAATTTACGTGCCTCTAACCCTAGTTTGCCATTGTGATTTCTGTGCCTCTAACCCTAGTTTGCCATTGTGATTTCTGTGCCTCTAACCCTAGTTTGCTAGTGTAATTTACGTGCCTCTAACCCTAGTTTGCCATTGTAATTTACGTGCCTCTAACCCTAGTTTGCCATTTTAATTTACGTGCCTTTAACCCAAGTTTGCTATTGTGATTTCTGTACCTCTAACCCTAGTTTGCCATTATGATTTCTGTGCAACTAACCCTAGTTTGCCATTGTGATTTCTGTGTCTCCAACCATAGTTTGCCATTGTAATTTACGTGCCTTTAACCCAAGTTTGCCATTATGATTTCTGTGCAACTAACCCTAGTTTGTCATTGTAATTTACGTGCCTCAAACCCTAGTTTGCCATTATGATTCCTGTGCCTCTAACCCTAGTTTGCCATTATGATTTCTGTGCCTCTGACCCTAGTTTGCCATTATGATTTCTGTGCCTCTGACCCTAGTTTGTCATTATGATTTCTGTGCCTCTAACCCTAGTTTGCCATTATGATTTCTGTGCCTCTAACCCTAGTTTGCCATTATGATTTCTGTGCCTCTAACCCTAGTTTGCCATTATGATTTCTGTGCCTCTAACCCTAGTTTGCCATTATGATTTCTGTGCCTCTAACCCTAGTTTGCCATTATGATTTCTGTGCCTCTAACCCTAGTTTGCCATTATGATTTCTGTGCCTCTAACCCTAGTTTGCCATTATGATTTCTGTGCCTCTAACCCTAGTTTGCCATTATGATTTCTGTGCCTCTAACCCTAGTTTGCCATTATGATTTCTGTGCCTCTAACCCTAGTTTGCCATTATGATTTCTGTGCCTCTAACCCTAGTTTGCCATTATGATTTCTGTGCCTCTAACCCTAGTTTGCCATTATGATTTCTGTGCCTCTAACCCTAGTTTGCCATTATGATTTCTGTGCCTCTAACCCTAGTTTGCCATTATGATTTCTGTGCCTCTAACCCTAGTTTGCCATTATGATTTCTGTGCCTCTAACCCTAGTTTGCCATTATGATTTCTGTGCCTCTAACCCTAGTTTGCCATTATGATTTCTGTGCCTCTAACCCTAGTTTGCCATTATGATTTTTGTGCCTCTAACCCTAGTTTACCATTGTGATTTCTGTGCCTCTAACCCTAGTTTGCATTATGATTTCTGTGGCTTTAACCCTAGTTTACCATTGTGATGTACGTGCCTCTAACCCTTAACCCTCAAAGCGCTCAATTATTTTTGTAAAACATGAGGACCAAAGAGTTTTTTTAATTTGAAATCATTATAAATGTCTCTGTTAGCTATATTTTATTCATTTGAATACCTATGTTATAAATATTTTTAGTCTTACAGGGCGAGGGTCGACTTTACTAGACGGAATCTGACGTCTACAGACGTCAGATTCTGACGATTCCGACGACTGAAGTCGATCACCACGCTGTGAGGCTTAATGGTGTGCTAATTACGTCTATAACTGTTTCAGATCTTTTATTTTCCCATTTCCAAACAAGAAAATCAGAAAGACAGATAAGTATTAAATTTGTTAGGTTGACAAATGTTTTGATTCAACTTGTACATAGGGGCCTCTAATATTTAAGTAATTGTGACCCACTCGAAGTGGGTGGTAGCGGTAGCGAGACACAGCTGCAGGTTGATGAGAATTTGAATTGCATAACGTCTATAATAAGGGTTTATATCAAAATTTAGTTATTATTACATACAAGACAGCTACTCAATCATCTTAAATTACTTTAAGCAATATTGTTATTGTTGAATCTAAGCTCACCCGTAGCCGTCGGGTCTCA
The DNA here is from genome assembly GCA_964017125.1 of Flabesymbios commensalis. Classification (NCBI taxonomy): domain Eukaryota; kingdom Metazoa; phylum Annelida; class Polychaeta; order Terebellida; family Flabelligeridae; genus Flabesymbios; species Flabesymbios commensalis. Next base: position 15,848,985 of record OZ024903.1, read on the forward strand.
CCAGCACGGGGTATGTTTCGTGAGGATAATTCACGTTGCCAGCGGACCTTCCACCCCTGGGGATCTGTTTGCTGCTTCCAGAACCCATGTCTCAGTCACTGGTCAGCAACCTGCGGGCAAAACAAAATCAATTCTTATCAGTCCGACAAAAAATTACCAATACATGTGTAGCGTGTGCTTGTGGACAATGCGTTATTTTGATCCCATGTGGACATTTGATTCTGTATATTTACCATTTACAAAATCACATATTTTAGAAATGTATTGTATTGTTGATTGTATAACAGGGCACATATTTAAAAAAATAGCATCTTTGCTGATATGTATACTCCCTGTATAAATGTATTTTAATTATTAAAATAAATAAATAAATAAATCCCAAGCGCGGGGTTTTAAATAGATCTGGTTGGCTCCGATCACCCACAGAGGGATTACAAATTCACACATCACCCACCCATGTTCTTATTACCATCCAATCACATTCTAGCTTTTAAAACATATACATGTAATATAGATTTGATTAGCATGGTTCAAATGGCATCAGCTTCATTTAGTTATATTGGTTGATTTACTTCAGTTAAACAGTAGGTCTGGGCCTACAGAAAATAACATGATAATTATAATTACGGCCACCCAGGGTTTTTTTTTAGGTTGCCTGGAATCCCCCCCCCATGTCTGAAAAAAATATTTGAGTTTGTGTGGACCTCCTATTACCTCGCCACCTCACCTCGCACACAGCGTCTCACTCCCAATAAGTTATGAAGCCTGGTTTTATCAATTAACTATATAATATCAATACATATTATCCAGTTATCATGGTTATGGTGACCATGGAAAACAACAGTGCCTTAGGTTGCAGGAGAAAACCTTTGGAAAATTCAAACATTTTCCATGTGGGTGTGCCCACGAACCCATCTAGAGTGAACATTCTTTCATCATGTTCAAAACCCATTGAGGGGAGTGGGGGGGGGGCTCAATGAAAATCTAGATCTGACCCTGGGATTTCCTGCTCTGCACTCTTTTTTGATAGCATTGGTGTATCAGAAAACGACAGAAGCACAAAAATGAATCTGTCACCTACTTCTCACAGCATCTATTAGATGATGGTCACTATGTACTGTAGCTGTGGAATTGTTATCCCCACTATGTTGCTGTCATCTACCATGATTTAATTATATATGGTGTGGTCCAATGATCACGACGTCACGGTTAATCTGGGCAAGTGATAGAACATTATATCATTACATATTTCGACCCCCCCCCCCCATTATAATCCTGGGCACGCCCCTGCCACCATACTGGTCACCCGGAATAAAACCACTCTTATTTAAGGTATGGTGAGTGTTCTGTCTATAGTGGTCCATATGTACTTTATTTCATCGTGGGAACGACACTATCATGATAGCACCCATACAGATTAGGCCTATGTGTCCTTACATATCTTGGAATATTAATGAATTGTCTCCGTTTTGAGTGAGACAGTGACAAAACAGAAATTAAGTCATTTGGATGGAATGGAATTTATTATCCATCCATCAAGTTTAAAAAAAATGAAATCAATCGGGCATTAGGCCACTTTTGTGCACATACAGGCTAAATTTGGCCAGGAGAACCTACTGAGGATGGTGAGATGAGTGAGATGACACGTACAGGCTAAACTTGGGCCGGGAGAACTCCTAAGAATGATATTATTGTCGTTGAACACTGTGCACTTTTACGTAAAAAGCCTCTTCTACTATAAATGATTTTTTAGAATCTGAGTTTTATTTAACGTTAAATAATATAATGTTCATTACGATACATTCGCTGTAAAATTATGTACTATTGTAAGAATCGTGTTAGCTTATACATTCGCGAATTAAACAAGATTTAATGACACAAGTAGCATAGTCCATAACATAATGAACCATAAAATAACATAGCATAGGGCCTAGCCTATCAGTAAAGTGAACACAGATGATTTATATTTACTTGCATTTTATTGTATAATGCTAACCAGTTACTCACTGATACACGAACTATGCATTCACTATTTATGCAGTCACTAAACCATACTCGCTCTATGCAGTCACTATACCAATACACGCTCTGTGCAGTCACTCAACCCATACCGTCTCTATGCAGTCACTATACCATACATGCTCTATGTAGTCACTATACCATACACGCTCTGTGTAGTCACTATACCATACACGCTCTGTGCAGTCACTCAACCCATACCGTCTCTATGCAGTCACTATACCATACACGCTCTATGTAGTCACTATACCATACACGCTCTATGCAGTCACTCAACCCATACCGTCTCTATGCAGTCACTATATCATACATGCTCTATGTAGTCACTATACCATACACGCACTATGCAGTCACTATACCATACAAGTTTTATGCAGTCACTATACCATACACGCTCTATGCAGTCACTACACCAATACACGCTCTGTGCAGTCACTCAACCCATACCGTCTCTATGCAGTCACTATATCATACACGCTCTATGCAGTCACTAAGCCATACACGCTCTGTGCAGTCACTCAACCCATACCGTCTCTATGCAGTCACTATACCATACACGCTCTATGTAGTCACTATACCATACACGCACTATGCAGTCACTATACCATACACGTTTTATGCAGTAACTATACCATACACGCTCTATGCAGTCACTACACCAATACACGCTCTGTGCAGTCACTCTACCCATACCGTCTCTATGCAGTCACTATATCATACACGTTTTATGCAGTAACTATACCATACACGCTCTATGCAGTCACTATACCATACATGCTTTATGCAGTCACTATACCATACACGTTTTTTGCAGTCACTATACCATACACGCTCTATGCAGTCACTATGCCATACACGCTATATACAGTCACTATACCATACACGCTCTATGCAGTCACTATACCATACACGCTCTATGCAGTCACTATACCATACACGCTCTATGCAGTCACTATGCCATACATGCTCTATGCAGTCACTAGACCATACACACACTATGCAGTCACTATACCATACACGCTCTATGCAGTCACTATACCATACACGCTCTATGCAGTCACTATACCATACACGTTTTATGCAGTAACTATACCATACACGCTCTATGCAGTCAATATACCATACACGCTCTATGCAGTCACGATACCATACACGCTCTATACAGTCACTACACCAATACACGCTCTGTGCAGTCAATCTACCCATACCGTCTCTATGCAGTCACTATATCATACATGCTCTATGTAGTCACTATACCATACACGCACTATGCAGTCATTATCCCATACACGCTTTATGCAGTCACTATACCATACACGCTCTATGCAGTCACTATACCATACACGCTCTATGCAGTCACTAAGCCATACACGCTCTATGCAGTCACTATACCATACATGCTTTATGCAGTCACTATACCATACACGCTTTTTGCAGTCACTATATCATACATGCTTTATGCAGTCACTATACCATACACACTCTATGCAGTCACTATACCATACATGCTTTTTGCCGTCACTATACCATACAAGCTCTATGCAGTCAGTCTACCATACACGTTCTATGCAGTCACTATGCCATACACGCTCTATGCAGTCACTATACCATACATGATCTATGCAGTCACTATACCATACACGCTCTATGCAGTCACTATACCATACATGCTTTATGCAGTCACTATACCACACACGCTCTATGCAGGCACTATACCATACATGCTTTATGCAGTCACTATGCCATACACGCTCTATGCAGTCACTATGCCATACACGCTCTATGCAGTCACTAAGCCATACACGCTTCATGCACTCACTATACCATACACGCTCTATGCGGTCACTATACCATACACGCTCTATGCAGTCACTATGCCATACACGCTCTATGCAGTCACTATACCATACACGCTCTATGCGGTCACTATACCATAAACGCTCTATGCAGGCACTAAGTTTTACACGCTCTATGCAGTCACTATACCATACACGCTCTATGCAGTCACTATGCCATACACGCTCTATGCAGTCACTATACTATACACGCTCTATGCGGTCCCTATACCATAAACGCTGTATGCAGTCACTAAGCTTTACACGCTCTATGCAGTCACTATACCATACACGCTCTATGCAGTCACTATACCATACACACTCTGTGCAGTCACTAAGCCATACACGCTCTATGCAGTCACTATACCATACACACTCTGTGCAGTCACTATACCATACATGATCTATGCAGTCACTATACCATACACGCTCTATGCAGTCACTATACCATACACACTCTGTGCAGTCACTATACCATACATGCTCTATGCAGTCACTAAGCCATACACGCTCTATGCAGTCACTATGTGCATACACGCTCTATGCAGTCACTTCACCATACACGCCCTATGCAGTCACTAAGCCATACACGCCCTATGCAGTCACTGAGCCATACACGCTCTGCAGTCACTATACCATACACGCTCTATGCAGTCACTATACCGTACACGCTCTGTGCAGTCACTATACCACACACGATCTATGCAGTCACTTCACCATACACGCTCTATGCAGTCACTATTCCATACACGCTCTACGCAGTCACTAAGCCATACACGCTCTATGCAGTCACTATACCATACACACTCCATGCAGTCACTATACCATACACGCTCTATGCAGTCACTAAGCCATACACGCTCCATGCAGTCACTATACCATACACGCCCTATGCAGTCACTAAGCCATACACGCTCTATGCAGTCACTATACCATACACACGCTATGCAGTCACTATACCATACACACTCTATGCAGTCACTATTCCATACACGCTCTACGCAGTCACTATTCCATACACGCCCTATGCAGTCACTATACCATACACACTCTATGCAGTCACTATTCCATACACGCTCTACGCAGTCACTATTCCATACACGCCCTATGCAGTCACTATACCATACACGCTCTATGCAGTCACTATTCCATACACGCTCTACGCAGTCACTATACCATACACGCCCTATGCAGTCACTAAGCCATACACGCTCTATGCAGTCACTATACCATACACACTCCATGCAGTCACTATACCATACACGCTCTATGCAGTCACTAAGCCATACACGCTCCATGCAGTCACTATACCATACACGCCCTATGCAGTCACTAAGCCATACACGCTCTATGCAGTCACTATACCATACACACGCTATGCAGTCACTATACCATACACACTCTATGCAGTCACTATACCATACACGCTCTGTGCAGTCACTATATCATACACGCTCTATGCAGTCACTATACCATACACGCCCTATGCAGTCACTAAGCCATACACGCTCTATGCAGTCACTATGCCATACATGCACTATGCGGTCACTATACCATACACACTCTGTACAGTCACTTCACCATACACGCTCTATGCAGTCACTCTACCATACACGTTCTATGTAGTCACTATACCATACACGCTCTATGCAGTCACTATGCCATACATGCTCTATGTAGTCACTATACCACACACACCCTGTGCAGTCACTATACCATGCACGCTCTATGTAGTCAGTATACCATACACGCCCTATGCAGTCACTATACCATACATGCTCTATGCAGTCACTATACCACACTCTATTGTGTAATGTTAACCCTTTACCTGTCACTAGCAGGTAGAGGGTTAATCTCGTCTGTCAGCGCATACACACTCAGCTCACACGCTATTGTGTTATATTAGGTGTATCCAATTAAAACTATCTGGCTTCTAATAACGTATATTTATATGCGACATTCGACATAATATTTTTAGTACAAATATTCTACTATGTTGGATAGAGCTTTAATTTCAGATGTCATACTTTTCAAATTTTAATTTTGGGCAATTTTAATTCCCTTTTGGTTTGAATTGCGAGAGAAGTTCATATATGTCTAACCCCAGGCGAACTACCACATATTAATCATCACAGATGAAAATAGTTGGCTCGCTTGCGCGATTCCCAACTAAAAATACCGAAAAAACGTCCTTAAAACCCATTTCCAAATAATTAAAATATATGACTCGATAAGAAAAGCTCCCCTTGAAATTTATAAATGGGAATAAAACGATTAGGATCGTGGGGGTCTCGTGTGCCTGAACTTGCATCATTCCTCGTCTCCACTTCAACTTTTCTTGTACCGCTAATAAGTATGATATAAGACCAGTATATGATCTATTAATACACGTACTATATGATAAGCCTATTATAATTTATTATAGAACGATACATGTACCAGAAAGAGAAAACCTGCATGTGTGTAATATTACACAAAAACAGAAAAGCTTGACATTTTAAAAACTATTATCTTTATAAACAAACAACTTATTTTGTAAATCCTTCATCATAAACATAATTATAACAATTGATGAAATACAGGTTCTAACATAGCACTAGGCGATCTAGGTTGATATGTCAGTAAATGTGGTTCCGTGGGTATTGCATGTTAATTCTTGAAACATGTGTTCAATTTGACGAAAAAATAATACTGAACAAAATAATAGGAACATTTCCGGACCTTAAAAACACACGGGAATTTTTTAACGTTTGTATATCGAGGTAACATAGTCATGTAATATATCTAATTAAAGGAAATTTGCCCTAAAAAGACAAAATTAATCATTAATAAATATTCTCAAGAATCAATTAGAGGTCATTTCCAGGCTCTTGAAGGTCGTAACCCTGAACACACATGTGTATATTTAAAAGCTTTTGTAATTCAAAACAATGTAGTCATGTAATACATCAAATTCGAGGACATAATGTAGCCTAATCATGACTAAAACTGGTGGTTAACCAATAATTATATTCTGGTTTTTTATATCTTAGGCTTGTCCTCGTTCTCATATATAGCAATTATTGAACCAAGTTTATAAAACTATAGTTTTTACATGATGAAGATAGACAACACGATGCAACATTATATGACCCAGCTTTTCTAATTCATATATGAGATTAAAATGGCTAACATCCTTGTTCCTAGTAATTGCCTTTGACAACTAGGCCTGGTGTGAAGAATGCCTTCAGTGATGATTGTGATAGGTAATATATATAATATATATATTATATATATATTATATGACCCAGCTTTTCTAATTCATATATGAGATTAAAATGGCTAACATCCTTGTTCCTAGTAATTGCCTTTGACAACTAGGCCTGGTGTGAAGAATGCCTTCAGTGATGATTGTGATAGGAAAGATAAGATGTAAAGTTATCAGTGATCATCTTATCTGAAAACAGATCACTTACAGATACGTAGAAATAACATACCAAGGACAAAGATAATATTAAACGATGAATCCATTCATAGTCACTTCCTGTTTTAACAGACCCTCTGACGTGCTAACTAATCCATCGAACATACGATATGGACCTATGTTGATTTAATATTGGGCTACCGTCTACGATGTCGGTCCAACAATAAATCAACATGTGTGTTTTCCGTGATTGAGTCCTGACGCAGGTGGTGATTGTACCCCTTGTTCAGATGTTGCCGAATGACGTATACCTCTTTGTAGCCGTGATTTATAATCATGGGAGGACCCCTTATTTACCTGACACACGTCAGACAATCTCATGTCTGGACTATAACGTGGAGATCTGGGGCTTGTGTTACAACCAGATATGTTTGTTTGTTTGCTTGTTTGTTTGTTTGTTTTTTGTTTGTATACTGAGCACAAGGGTACCGGCTCAGGGTGCTATCGCACCACATGTGTGATATAAATTACGCTCTTCTCCATTTTTAACTTTATGAAACATGGATGCACAAACACGAAACGTTGAACCAATCCTGAATGAATGTTGACCCACCGTCTGCGACGCTGGCCCAACATTAAATCATCATTGGTTCAACGTCTCGTGTTGCAATCGTAATACGGTTAGCAAGTGTGGGTAGGCATACAAGTAAGAAACTATCATGTGTGGAGCTGTGCTCTCACACGATCTTAAACGTTAACATGATAGTTAGGTCAATCCTAAACAGTAGCCTACACTCATGATTGTGGTGATTCAACAGGAATTAGCTCATAAATCAACTGCTAAGGACGTCTGAGATCATGGCCCATAAGGTTTATGTTAAAAGGAGGTCTCATTCTGCGTGGTATCAAATACAGAAGTATTGTAATAATGTGCTGTACACAGCTAAAATGCATATTGTGGCGAATCACTCAACGACATCGATTCTCCACACAGGGGTTGAGGGGAAAGAAAAATGACCAATCGTTAATTATACACAGATTAATGTGGGGTTTTTCACTGATTGTATTTAAGTAAAAATCCTACCTGTTTTTCTGAGTGCCGTATATTCACTAAACCTTTAGATTAGTGAAATTATCAGTTCAGTATGTTGAAACCACATGGTAGGTCAGCTGCAGGCTCAATATGTAGCCTGTCGATGGACAACACTAAGTTATAACAATAATAGATTCAGAATGCAAGCAGATGACAATCAAACGGTAACTTTACAAAGATATGTAGCTGAAGTGTTGTTCTCATCACCTCATCCAATGACGGACGATAATCATATCACGTGCTGGTAAACTCCCAATCAAACGCCGTCACTTAGATTCAACCATCTCGACCTATCCGAAGCCTACGATATATCGTAACTTGTACGAGAATACGGGCCCAGTATTATACACTGCTATGTTAGGGGTTACTTTGTAGGGCTTGCTCCTGGTAGTGTTGTCATTTTGTTCAGTATAAGTGAGATCCTGCACGCGTGTGTGGCTTCACCTGTATCCCTACCTGCAGGTATATGGTGAGTATATAATACTGACGAGCGTCCTCAACAACAGGGACGCCATACGAATATTGATCTGTGATAGAAACGGTGAACCTTGTCCAATACGGAGCACACACCCCCCTCCCTCCCAGACACGACTCTGTTGTGGTGCGGACTGAGCAAACACCCCACCACGGAAACACCACACTCTCCCACACGTAGGCTTCCTAACAAACACGTCAATAGTGGAGCTGTTTACTGTTTAGGAAAAAATCGTTCACTTTTTTCTACCATTATGAAACTTGGCAGTTTGATGGTTGGACAGACGTGGCACTGCCGCCCACTGCCAAACAGCAGTAACTACTCAGGCTTACTTTTGAAGTCGGAAGTTACTGTCTTTCGGTTTGCATTATGGACATACACGCTATCGACCCTACATCGCTGGTACAACGGGTGGATTAGTTTGTTTGGATTGGGGGAATGGTAATCCTGCATGCATACGTAATGGTTTATATGTGGGAGCTTGTGCAGGCCTACTTGACGAGGCCTCCACGGCGCAATGTAATATGCATATATATTCGCCTCCAAACAAATCATTTGTCAGATTTACTGTGTGTTTATTCATTTAATAATGCATATTTATATAGGTTAATTCAAATGGTTTTTCTGAAGATTACAAACATCAATACTGACACACAAATTGTTTGCCTAGTGTATCTACGTACAGACACACACACAGACACACACATACACACACACACACGCGGACACACACACATACACACACACATACATACATACCTTAGTATGTCGTATCATAGCACCAAGTGGAACTGACAACGATGGGCACGTGGTATTAATATTATTGTTTGAGAGTACAACAAATATCAAGACATCCTATGACGAATATCAAGGAAATTACTATTTACTAGGAACTAATTTTACAATTTTTCTCATTTATCTTCGTTTAAAAACTAACACTGTAAGCCATACAAAATTGATAGTTTACTTAAATCAACAAATGCACATACAATTGATAAATTTATGATGCAGTATTATTACTAATGAATTCCGCGACATAGTTTACAACAAATATATCATCTGAACAGTTTGATTGTTCCTCAATATTTTCAATATGTTTGAAATGTAAATATTTTTAGTTGCTTAGTGGTACATGGGCTAAAGTCTACATACAATTAGGCCTAGGCTACACAATTATGTCTCTTTGTTAACATCTAGGCTTCAACTTCATGGATGATAATAAAATGGAATTGCGTTGTATAAAATTAGTGATAATATCTATGTTATGTGTTAAACATAATTATGTATTGATCATAAGCTAAATATACTAAAATTTAAAACGTAATAACGCTTACTCTAAACAAATTGTTCTTTACGCAAAATCACTATGGCGACTGTTTATTATCATCTGATAACTCACAATGAAAGCTTATTAGAACATTTGCGACGCTGACCCAACATTTAAACATCACCGTTTCAACACCGCTAATAATGACTATACCCAGGGACATAGGTGTCGGGGAACACAGGTAGGCCTACTAGGGAACATAAAGATTGGGGAACATAGGGACCGGGGAACATAGGACCGGGGAACATAGGGATCGAGGAACATAGGACGGGGAACCTGGAGACTGGGTAATATAGTTAGGCCTACTGGGGAACATAGGACCGGGGAACATGGGAATCGCAGAACATAGAGGCTGGGGAACATCGGAATGACCCCCTTTCAGCGTGTCCTCTAGGGATAAGTCACCGTCGTATTTCCAGACATCACGTCCGCCTTTTTCCTGAACTTCTGTCAGATTTGGATCGTCAAGATCAAGTACCAGCTCAAGAGCAACGTCCACCTTGCCTGCCTTGATGGCATTCTTCACTGCCTTGCTGCTCATGGTTCTGCCGTCATAATTATTGTAGGCTATTTCTTGTCTGGTGTATACAGCCGGATGTTTACTTGTCATGTAGGCCTACACCCCGCTACCATGTCTGGCATCACCACGTCGACCACCAGTTCCCTGTAGGGACTTCCGCATGAAACCACTGTCTGGAATGCCCTCTGCACCTTCTCTTGTGGTGTAGTGATACTTTTCTTTCTGGCCATGGTTGATGCTTTATCTGCTGAAAATAAATATAAAAATATAATGAAAAAAAAAATTTTTAATAATCATGATAATGTAACTACCTTTTAAAATACATCATAGTCAGAAGGTCAAAATATTATTTTGGCTTGAACTAAAATTATGCCAGCAAACAAGAGGCATAGCCACAATGTTGGAGCAATGTTGGCTCACCGTCTACGACATCGGCCTAACATTGGTTCAGCATTGTGGCTATGTCTCGTGTTTGCTGGGATGGGATATTTTTTCTCTCCGGATTTCCAGAAAAATATTATGGAAAAAGCTACCTGTCTAAGGCATATTGTGATTGCAGCTGTGCTCTGTTGAATGAGTCATGGCGTGGTGGTAAAGTTAAAACATTAACGACTGCGACCTCGGGAACAGCGAGCCTTGAGTGGGAGATGGGCGTCCAGTGGTAAATGGTAGATGAAATCATATTGTCATGCCGTTTTGTTAAATTAATCCTCTGACCGCAACAATTATTTAATTTGAATTTTCACCCACTTGAAGTTGTGTCTCGCTGACGCGATCCACAACTTCCAGTGGATGCAAATTATTCAGATTTGACAAATGATATGATAGCCAATCACCCCATATAAGGACATAATTATTCATACCATATAAGGGGTGATAGATCACCTTTAATATAATATTCGACCGAGATGTATCAGACCATTTATCGGGTTTATCAGAAACAACACATTTCCCACCTGCATCTATCACTCCCGATAAGCGCCGTGTTGAAGAAACGCTGCAAACTAGCTGTCATACAAATTAATCTTGATAGTCACGGCCAAACTATTACTCATTGTGTCAACAAAGACACACAGCGCAGCAGATACGAGACGTTGAGCCAGTGTTGGGTTAAGACTGGGCCAATTTTAACCCAATATTGGGTGAACGTCTCGTGTTTGCTGGGAACATGCCCGATTATCATAGCTCAATGTTCACTCCAGCAGGGATTCGCCACATGGCACTTGTTAGTCCGGCAGATGTTTCCAACTTTTTCATAGGACCTCGATTTGGTTTCTTAAGTTTTTTTCCAACTGATCTCACTTCTGGGGGTGATATGGGTTTAGAAAATGGCGGGTGCCAAGATAATTTAATAGCACCTTTGAGCATTTTTTTATTCCAGGCTTAAGAGGGCCATTGAGAAAAATGCTATTATTTATCAATAAATGTAACACTTTTCTTCTTAATTTTAATAAAGAAAATGCTCAAGGGTACCATCTTGGCACCCGGCATTTTTTTAACGAATGTAACCCCCAGAAGTCAGATCAGTTGAAAAAAAACTTAAGAAGGTAAATCGAGGTTCGTGTTCAAATCTGCCAGACTACAATGAGAGATCTAGAGAAGGTGTTGTCTACAATGGCGGATCTAGAGAAGGTGTTATCCACAATGGCGGATCTAGAGAAGGTAATGTTGTCTACAATGGCGGATCAAGAGAATGTGTTGTCCACAATGGCGGATCTAGAGAAGGTGTTGTCTACAATGGCGGATCTAGAGAAGGTGTTGTCTACAATGGCGGATCTGGAGATGGTATTGTCTACAATGGCGGATCTAGAGAAGGTGTCGTCCACAATGGCGGATCTAGAGAAGGTGTTGTCTACAATGGCGGATCTAGAGAAGGTGTTGTCTACAATGGCGGATCAAGAGAAGGTGTTGTCTACAATGCGGATCTAGAGAAGGTGTTGTCTACAATGGCGGATCTAGAGAAGGTGTTGTAAACAATGGCGGATCTAGAGAAGGTGTTATCCACAATGGCGGATCTAGAGAAGGTAATGTTGTCTACAATGGCGGATCAAGAGAATGTGTTGTCCACAATGGCGGATCTAGAGAAGGTGTTGTCTACAATGGCGGATCTAGAGAAGGTGTTGTCCACAATGGCGGATCTAGAGAAGGTAATGTTGTCTACAATGGCGGATCAAGAGAATGTGTTGTCCACAATGGCGGATCTAGAGAAGGTGTTGTCTACAATGGCGGATCTAGAGAAGGTGTTGTCCACAATGGCGGATCTAGAGAAGGTGTTATCCACAATGGCGGATCTAGAGAAGGTAATGTTGTCTACAATGGCGGATCAAGAGAATGTGTTGTCCACAATGGCGGATCTAGAGAAGGTGTTGTCTACAATGGCGGATCTAGAGAAGGTGTTGTCCACAATGGCGGATCTAGAGAAGGTGTTGTCTACAATGGCGGATCAAGAGAATGTGTTGTCCACAATGGCGGATCTAGAGAAGGTGTTGTCTACAATGGCGGATCTAGAGAAGGTGTTGTCTACAATGGCGGATCTAGAGAAGGTGTTGTCTACAATGCGGATCTAGAGATGGTGTTGTCTACAATGGCGGATCTAGAGAAGGTGTTGTCTACAATGGCGGATCTGGAGACGGTATTGTCTACAATGGCGGATCTAGAGAAGGTGTATTCTACAATGGCGGATCTAGAGAAGGTGTTGTCTACAATGGCGGATCTAGAGAAGGTGTTGTCTACAATGCGGATCTAGAGATGGTGTTGTCTACAATGGCGGATCTAGAGAAGGTGTTGTCTACAATGGCGGATCTGGAGATGGTGTTATCCACAATGGCGGATCTAGAGAAGGTAATGTTGTCTACAATGGCGGATCAAGAGAATGTGTTGTCCACAATGGCGGATCTAGAGAAGGTGTTGTCTACAATGGCGGATCTAGAGAAGGTGTTGTCCACAATGGCGGATCTAGAGAAGGTGTTGTCTACAATGGCGGATCAAGAGAATGTGTTGTCCACAATGGCGGATCTAGAGAAGGTGTTGTCTACAATGGCGGATCTAGAGAAGGTGTTGTCTACAATGGCGGATCTAGAGAAGGTGTTGTCTACAATGCGGATCTAGAGATGGTGTTGTCTACAATGGCGGATCTAGAGAAGGTGTTGTCTACAATGGCGGATCTGGAGACGGTATTGTCTACAATGGCGGATCTAGAGAAGGTGTATTCTACAATGGCGGATCTAGAGAAGGTGTTGTCTACAATGGCGGATCTAGAGAAGGTGTTGTCTACAATGCGGATCTAGAGATGGTGTTGTCTACAATGGCGGATCTAGAGAAGGTGTTGTCTACAATGGCGGATCTGGAGATGGTGTTGTCTACAATGGCGGATCTAGAGAAGGTGTTGTCTACAATGGCGGATCTAGAGAAGGTGTTGTCTACAATGGCGGATCTAGAGAAGGTGTTGTCTACAATGCGGATCTAGAGATGGTGTTGTCTACAATGGCGGATCTAGAGAAGGTGTTGTCTACAATGGCGGATCTGGAGATGGTATTGTCTACAATGGCGGATCTAGAGAAGGTGTTGTCTACAATGGCGGATCTAGAGAAGGTGTTGTCTACAATGCGGATCTAGAGATGGTGTTGTCTACAATGGCGAATCCAGAGAAGGTGTTGTCTACAATAGCGGATCTAGAGAAGGTGTTGTCTACAATGGCGGATCTGTCCTGATTATACAGACAGCGTGTCTTACTCCGCTGTGATCAGGTCTGTTTTGGTGGGGAAGCAATATATATAAAAAAAAACTTAAGTCCTAAATAACTGGAGCAGTAAAAAAAATAAATAAAACACCATTCTCCATGGATTAATCTTTTGAATAAAATAAACAAAACAGTTATGCAGCTTTAATATGCGACTTACACGACTCATTTTGCCAGATCGGGTCACATATCACAAGATGCCTGTTTAGCTAAATGTAGAGACAAGAATTAGCAAATTAGGCGGCCATTTTAAAAATTGTTATGATGATACATCAATAAAAACTTCTTTTACATATCCAATTGTGTTATTTTGTACAAAACACATACGTATGGATACAAAAAACTTGTTTATGGCATGCTGCAAAGAAAGTATTCACTGATTACAAGATTCCCCATTCAGTCATGACGGCCATTTTGAAAATTGTGCTTTCGGTCCTTCCTCCAACGAAATTTTTGGTAAACTTTTTTAAGAGGCAAGTACATAATTATACTCACGAATCCAGTAATTTTGTTGAAGCTTGGTACGATTTTGGTCTTCAATACATGCATTATATTTTGATGGTTCACATAAACAGAATAGCGATTCTATTTCTGTATTGTAATTATACAAATATTGTTTTGATTTGCTCTAGATATGTTGAAAAACAATATTATCTACTGCTGGAAGTGTTTTGTAAGCATAGAGTAGAAATTATTGCTTTTATTGACTGATTTCGAATGTCGTTCGAGGTTATTCCGAAGACATAAAAATTGTAAATAAATGATATTTTGGTACCATTTTATTTGTCTCTTGTATCATACATATTTATTTTTTATTAAAGCAAGTGTCCCCCATTCTTAAAATGACTACTATTACATGGAACTGATAGTAACTGATCACTACATGTGTGTCCTCGAATATATAGTAACTGATCACTACATGTGTGTCCTCGAATATATAGTAACTGATCACTACATGTGTGTCCTCGAATATATAGTAACTGATCACTACATGTGTGTCCTCGAATATATAGTAACTGTTCACTACATGTGTGCCCTCGAATGTATAGTAACTGATCACTACATGTGTGTCCTCGAATATATAGTAGCTGATCACTACATGTGTGTCCTCGAATATATAGTAACTGTTCACTACATGTGTGCCCTCGAATATATAGTAGCTGATCACTACATGTGTGTCCTCGAATATATAGTAACTGATCACTACATGTGTGTCGTCGAGTAACTGTTCACTACATGTGTGCCCTCGAATGTATAGTAACTGATCACTACATGTGTGTCGTCGAATATATTATAACTGTTCACTACATGTGTGTCCTCGAATATATAGTAACTGATCACTACATGTGTGTCCTCGAATATATAGTAACTGATCACTACATGTGTGTCGTCGAATATATAGTAACTGTTCACTACATGTGTGTCCTCGAATATATAGTAACTGTTCACTACATGTGTGCCCTCGAATATACAGTAACTGATCACTACATGTGTGTGTCCTCGAATATATATACTGTTCACTACATGTGTGTCGTCGAATATATAGTAACTGATCATTACATGTGTATCCTCGAAAATACAGTAACTGATTCCAACATGTGTGTGTCCTCGAATTATAAGAACTTTTTTCCACATGTGTGTCCTCGAATATATAGTAACTGGTCACTACATGCATGGCATCTGATATATAACAACTGATCTCTACATGTGTGTCCTCGGTTGTATGGTAACTGGTCACTACATGTGGTCGTCCATCAATATATAAGAACTTATTTCTACGTGTGTGTCCTCGAATATATAGTAACTGATCCCTATATGTGTGTGTCCTCGAATATATAGTAACTGGTCACTACATGTGTGTCCTCGAATGTAAAGTATATGATCACTGCATGTGTGTTCTGGAAACTCGTGTGTCCTTGAATATATATTATGCACTCCCTACATATGTGTGTATCCTCTAATATATATTAACCATTCCCTAATGAGCACCTCAGCTGGGAGCAGCTGGGAGCAACGCAGCAGATGTTGGGAGCACCGCAGCTTCTACAGTGAGCACCGCACCAGCTGCTGTGGGGGGGGGGATCGCAGCAGCCACTGGGAGCACCGCAGCAGCTTATTGGAGAACTACAGCAGCTTATGTAAGCACCGCAGCAGCTGCTGGGAGCCCCGCAGCAGCTAATGGGAGCACCGCAGCAACTGCAGCTGGTGCTGGGAGCACCACAGTAGTTGTAGCAGCTGTTAGGAGCACCGAAGCTGCTGTTGAACGCACCGCAGCAGCTTGTTGGAACAACGCAGCAGCTATTTATCTATAATTACATATAGTTGACACATACTACAATATAATTTCAAAATTGTTTTAATATGGCTTGTAGTATAGATAGTGATGTGGAAAAAAAAGTGGTAACTCCTGTGCATAATGTCCGATATATGTAACAGTGAAAATGAACACACGCTATAAGAGAGATGCTTCCATGGTGCTCTAATGGGAAGTTGTGTTTTTCTAGATGTATATCTTGGGTAGAGTATCCTTATCATAAAATATATTGTACACCCACTGTTTATGGCGGGGTTTGCTATCAAAATATTTTCAAAATAGTAGCATAAAACACATGAACCTGGAATAAAATTGCAGAAAGCCGATTTTTCAGAAATGATTCCTTCTGAATCTATCTAGACGAGTGCCGTAAAGTACCTAAAAATACCCTTTGTGCCTTTTTTAAACTTTAAGATGGCGGCTATCACGGTAACGTCATCTTTCGAAAAACCAAGCTTGCCAAAATTAAGTTTTGCGGTTGAAAAGTCGGTTTTCATCTTTTAATCTAAGTCTTGGTCATTGGGGGTCATCTTAAATTTACGTATAAACAACATCTCAAAATGAAAAATATGGTACAAAAAATGGCAGAAATGAGTTTAGAATATTATATAGAATTTGAAAGGTGGTATTATATAGTACAAGTAGTACATAAGTTTCGACCATATTGGTATTTCTGACCGACAAAAAAACGAAATGGTCGCCAAAAGTGCAATACAAATTAGAAAAATATCATTTCGCAAATTGAAAATGATGATGAAACAGAATATGTGGTCAAATTGTTTTTGTAACTCTTCAGAAAACGTCTATCGACATGAGAAATCATAATAATAACGACCTGACTATGTAGAACCGTGAAAAATACTGTTCAACTTTGCATGGGAAAAACAATCCGAGCCTGACCTAACTATCTGATTGGTCTAATTCTAAATATGTTGATATGAAAAGGTGTATCTGCCACTTTACACTGCGGCAGATAACCCTTTCATAGCCGAGGGGACAAAATGATTTGGCGCGCACCAAGTAATTGATTGGTGCGCACCAAATAATTGATTGGTGCGCACAAAATGGTTTGGTGCGCACCAATAATTCAAATAATCAATTGGTGCGCATCAAATGATTCAAATAATTAATTTGTGTGCAACAAATCATTGGTGCGCACCAATTAAATTAATACACGAGATACTCTAGGCCTACAATCTAGCCAATAGAAGGTTAAGATAGGAGACATAATTTGTATCACCAGAATGTTAATGCATGTGACATGTGATACTATAGCCACCAGAATGTTAACATAATGAGTTTTAAGCTATTCTAGACTCTAGAGGGCTACCACATGAGACATGTTGTACTCCATCAAAATGTTAACATAAACGACACGCGACAGTTTAGCACTCAGAAAGTTAGTACATTAGACATGTGATACTCAGCAGGTTAATATATGAGACAAAGTGATAGCTTAACCCCAGGGGGCTAATACATAAGGCATGTTTTATTCTAGATCCAAGAGTGTTAACACATGAGACATGTGATACTCTTACCATCAGAATGTTACCATAAAAGACATGTAATACTCTAGCCAGAGGGTTACTACATATGACAAGTGATGTTCTAGCCATCAGACGGTGAATATAATTATATGCCATATTATAGTCTAGCCTCCGGAAGGTTAGCCTATTACATGGGACATGTGATATTTTACCCATCAGAAGGGTAATATCAGAGAATTATGATAGTCTTGCAGACAGATGAATAATAGACAAGATATATGATGCTCTAGCGCCCAGATGGTTAATAAATCAGAAGAAATAAAACGACTTGACAAGCCATGTGTAGAAAGCAGCAGTACCGAGGACTTGAAATACACACTGATATCTGGCACCTGAGTCAGTATCACACACACAAACACACAATATGATTTTTTACTATAGTGGCATTCACATTAAAAATCGCATTTTAGGGGGATCATATGGTGTTACTGATTCACTATTTACGTAGAAAGTACTCACAATATCGACCTAAAACTGTGAGTCAGTATAAAACATATGTTATACCTTAACACTAACTTATTTTAATTTGATTAGCTGAAATAATGCCACAGATTGAACGGGTTAAAATATTACTTGATATAGTTACAGTCCGCCACTCAACCAAATAAACAACTTATGTTCGCTGCACGTGTACACGTAGACAAGTCAATTAAGTCTGACGGGTTGAGCAGGTTGTTTTAATTGTTAGTTGTGCAGGTGCGTTGTATATCAATCACAGATGTATTATTACTCAATGTAGCCTAAACACGGTAAATGGGAAGTGAACATAGTCATTGATTTCATTTTACGTCCTTTCAAACAATAATTTCATGCCAATATAATGTAAGGTGCCTTACTTTTATGTACTTTTAATATCACTGTATACATTGATATATTTGTATTTTGTTTGAATAAATTATATTGATTTGATTAGATTTAATATAGTACATAACAGGTAAGCAACAATAAGGAAAATGTTGAACAAGATAAGTGAATAGAATGAATTTTGTTTGTTTATATAATTTTACCTTTTGTATAATAATAACATTCGGGAAATTTATATAGGCCTATTGTGATGCTAACCTGGCTATCAAGTGATGTTGTCTGACCGTCTGCTACGCTGGTCCAGCATTCACCCGACGTTGCTTTAATGTATCTTGTTTAATGGGTGGCCATCGAATATAGTTTTATGAATACACGTAGGCCTACAGCTGGCCAAACACATTTTAATGTTGAGTCACTGTGACTGTGTAGTACGCTTGTCTAACTTTAACTGTTATGTATATTAACCCAAGCATGGGATTGAATGCCTCTTGTTTTTTGGTGCGTAAAAAACACTTGCCAGTCATATCACCTGGCATATCACTCCCCCAGCTTCATTCAGTCACACGCTTTGGCACAGGCATCGCAAGCGGTGGGCCAGCGTTACAGAAGTTGCCCCAGCAATAATCCAACATTGGTTCAATGCTTAGTGTTTTATGTGCTTAGCTATCATTGGACTGGAACAGCTTTAATGTAAGACAGTGGTGGGACTCAGATGGCAGTCTATACATGTATACGCCTAATCAAGTGCCCGCATATATTGCGTATCGTGCCTCTATCCAAAATAATATACATGAGGCTTTCAGCCAATGTTAGGCCAGAGTCGCAGACGGTGAGCCAACATTGACCTGATATTGTTTCCCGAATTTCATAAACAGACTATAAAAAAAAAAAAAAATGAAGTTGAGGGTCGAGGGTCGTGGGTCGAGGGTTGTGGGTCGAGGGGCAAGGGGGTCGAGGGGGTCGAGGGGGTTTTCGAGATATCCGTTTGCGACGCAGGTCCAGCGGGAAACCAGCGTTGCAAAGTGGTCTAACGTCTCATAAGTTTGCTTAGCATATATGGCTAGAAATTCACTTAATAAGTGACCGACATAGCCTATAATATGGGTGATTGATTGATGTTGACAATAAAAATTATTCATATATTGTGGCGCCAGGTTGGCTCATCGGCTAACTCAGGGGGTATCAGGCTCGAGTCCCACGACGGCCGATATCTTTCCTTGGTACACACATATGCAGCGACCCAAACTGTTCAAATTCGTGGGATAATGACGACAGAAACATATTCATAACCGATTTGCGCCGCATCGAAAAACATATAAAGATTTAAAGAAAACAAAATGACCAATATGTCAAAGTTGACATGTAGCCTAAACGGTCAATAATAATAAAATTGATTTTTGATGACCAAGCATAAATGGATATACGCCCAATAACTGAGCATTATAATCGCACCTCACATGGTTCACATTCCCTTTACTGCAGATAAAGATAAAGAGAGACAATAAATACCAGAGAGCCTAGCCCTGAAACATTAAAAATAAAATGTAAAATATTAATCACAATAAAGTAGGTCTTGTGCAATCATAGTCATAAGGTACCATAGCCGTGTCGTCCTCTCTGAGGCTGTTGATAGATGTATCTGCTTTACCCGAAAATTCAACATGGCGGTGACTGAGAGCGATCTCGACCCCAAGGTCCGAAAAATCTCCTTTATAACTTTTAAATGGTTACCCTCATAACCCCCATGACCCCCTCGAACCCTCACAAACAAACCTCGACCTTCGACGCACAAGCCCCTTGACCCACAACCCCTCGACCCACAACAACAAAAAAATATTTGTTACCCCTGATGGTAAACAAATAGCGATCACAGCCCGAAAATGGAAACGAAATGTCAGGCAGGCATCCCGTCTAGTAACCGAATATTTCTACTTCAAGTAGGCCTAATATATATCGGGACGCTACAAGTTTCCGAAGTTCCCACATTCAAAATTAGTTAACCCGTTCCGGGAACTTCAAGTCACCATGCATATGGGACCCACTGCAGGCTGTTAAATCAATTATGTAATTATTATATATAATTAAGCCTATTCTGTGAAACACAGGAATTCCTTTAATGGTTACTCAGTGAAAACAGTGCTACATAGACACCCCTCTCCCATACTTCATTGTATCAGCTAGCTCGGTGAGCGTGTGCTATTTATAGAATATGAGCCCAGTTTCAGGAACATGGGCGCTGTAGCGGGCATCAAAGCAAACACAAGCGGTGACTCGGGGAATTCACCCAATGTTGTCTCAATACTGGGCCAGCATCTCCACAGCTGGCACAACATTGTCTGCACAGGGACGTTATGACTTGTAAACGCCGCACGCATATAGGAATAGGATAAAGGTCTACCGACACAGAATTTATTATGCCCTATTCATTGATTTTGGGCCTGATAAAAAAATTGGGCCTACGATATAAATGAAAAGGGCCCATCAATAGGCCTTACACGATTAGGCCTATAAAGTAAACCAAAATCAACCCATTTTTAACTTTGGTTGAGGTGTAATTCGGAAAGGTTGTGGGTCGAGGGGGTTGTGGGTCGAGGGGTTGTGGGTTGAGGGTAGAAGGTCAAGGGTTGTGGGTCGTGGGGGCGAGGGGGTAATGAGGGTAACCCTTTTTAATGACTGTGCAGGCTGTGGGCTGAGCATGTAGGCCTAACTGAAATGTTACTGATTCTAAGTAAAAAAACCTATTTTCGACCTGATTATTCAAGGGCAAGTCTTTGATATGATCGTCCAAAGAAATGTTACACGATTTTGTACGGGGTCAATCACCCTCGCTGACAAGGGCCTGTAAGACATGTGCACATGTCACAGAAAAAGACACTGAGCAGTCAGTATGGGGGTCAATCTGTGGCCGAAACCTGTTTCAGCCACTAAGGCTAGGTACTAGTCCACCTACAGCCTCCTTCTCAGGGCCACACTAGCACTAGCTGACGCTAGTGGAAGGATAGTGGATTTGATGAATGACAATGGTCCACCTACAAAAGTAGAAACTTGCCTGGTACATTAAAAGTTTGAATTGCTAAAATAGATTAAATCATTCCAACAATAAAAAATAACATAAACTGAAAGAATCACATATTGTACTCGTTTGAAACAATAATGTATTCACGAAATATAACATATAGTGCGAATGATTATCCACAAAACAACTATGGTCAACTATGTTGAATAGTTTCTCTAGAATTTCAAAAACATGAAATATTTCAATTGTATATTTCAATTAAGAAATGTGTGAATAATGATATCGCTACATGTTCAGAACTATACAAAAATGTGTAAGGGGGAAATCATGGACATAATAATGTAGTATAAATCGGGTAGGCCACATCAATAAGTTATAAAATCGAACTGTGTAACCAGGGTTTCCACCAGAAATGTTTGATTGGGGGGGGGGGTCCACAAGGGTTGGTGGGTCTGGGGAGAGAAAAAGAATTGGAGGGTCTGGCGGAGAAAAAGTATTGGAGTTTTAAATTTTAGTGCTTAAAATGGCCTATTTAAACTAAAATAACAGCAAAATATAGAAAATACTTTCATTTTATTTGTCACCAGGGGGGGGGGGGGTGATATCCCCCCTTAGGTGCTGAGTGGGAGGGGGTCAGTACCCCCACTGGCGGAAATCCTGGTACCTAATATTTTTTCTTTGAAATACGTCTACTTTTTATTTGATTTCAATATTTTAATAAAAAGATAATATTATTATAGGTCATATATAGATAACCATGATGTTGGCCTAATTGACAGCCACAAGTCACAACTCATAGTGGTGTCACTGTGGGGGTCGCACCTGACATGTCGATTGTCCCATGTATCTTTTTTAAAGAGCAATTGACGATAACAACTCGATAATACAGTCACTTCTGGTGATATGCTGTTGCACCTTCACCACGTCAAGGATCAGACATCGGAGTAACAACTATAAGTGACCTATAATGAGTAGACCTATACTACAATACATTAGGCCTATATAAAATATAAAGGCTTGAATTAGTGATTAATACCATTTTGGCTATTATTTTTTTATTTTTTTTATCTGCTTCTTGATAAATCCGTCTCGCTTGTCAGTCATTTTGTCTCTTATTTTTCGTCATCTGGGTTTCTGGAGTCTCTCTTGCAGGCCTACAGTGTCTCATCTGCAAGTGTCTCTCGCTTTCCAACACAGTGATATTTGTAACGTTAGTCACTCTGATATCTTGCTGTTTATCACGCTCGGACCACCATATGCACATGATAAAAATTGAGTTTATATTGAAGGGAGTCACAGGTGTAATATGAGATTAGATTAGTGTACAGTCATGAATTTCTTAGTGATTTTTTGAAGGTTTAGCTATACCGTATTCAATCGAATAATGGTCATAATCAAATAAGCGCCTACACCCCTGATTTGAAATAAACCCCACGATATAGCATGTACACTATATATGATAATTAAATAGCCTACTCTAATACTCCCCCCGTCTCTAATCACAGGGGGTGTTCTTATTAATATGACAAATAAAATGTAGGTAGGGGCCTAATAATTTATATAGGCGTAGGCCTATTATAATTCATATTTTCTCCTTAGGGCCTATCTTTTCCTTATAAAAAATGTCAACTCGAAAATTGTTTTACACATAGGGCCTCATAGCGGTAATGTTGTTATTCGTGTAGACTATTATAACAGTTTCTCATAGTTTCCATATATTTACAGAAATATGAATTAAAGTCTCCTACTTTTCTCATAATCATAAAATGAGCTACATAAAAAAAGCTTTAACCTATTATAATGAAAAAGGCACATAGCTGATACCGGATAGGCCTTATTCCCAAAATGTGCCTGAAAGTTTACAACGGGAACATTCACATTTTGGAGAGTGCATCACGACACATATGCCTAGATGCCTTTATCTGATAAATCTCTACATGTCATACCATATATATTCTGTGTGTGCTACCATGCGTGCAAAACAAGCATTGATTGACATAGTCTATTTACTTTACATTAAATAGTTCTCCAAACTATTTCCATTTAGCTGCTAGCGTAGCATGAACATGGTCCGTTTGGTAATAAGCCAATGGTATAGGAATTGAGAATGTAGACCCCCGCGCCACCTAGCCGAGAGATAACCCCCATCACCTTTTCCAATGAGTGGGCTGAGCCAAAGTACCAGGATGACAGACAATGTGGACAAGAGGAAAGATCAACAAACATGATTGGCGGAATTTTGTGGAGATGTTTTTTTATTTTCTCACTTCGCAGCCAGTAACCTCACTCAATTCAATAATCGTCTGAAAATTAAATCGCCCCATCATACAAAGTAAGTGAATATGTAAAAAAAATCTACCAAAAACGGTAAATATCGATATGAGAGCGAAAAAGCATCCACCACGGTGAAAGGTGAATCCAGGTATATACCAACGAGGATTTTGATGTTTCATTAGTTTTTACTAGGTGGTAACCTGATAAACCCAGTGGGAGCATCTGCCAATTTTTATGACCTTGGTTGAAACGAGGACGTCCTCGGATGACAACTTGACCTCGGTTAGAAGGTGTGTATTCTCATGTGTGTCCTCGGTATACACCTTTGGTGAGAGCACACACACACACACACACACACACACACACACACACACACACACACACACACACACACACACACACACACACACACACACACACACACACACACACACACACACACACACACACACACACACACACACACACACACGCACACACACACACACACACACAAACACTTTTCTTTACCCCTCAATGCTTCTGGATCAACCGTTATTTTTTCCTCGTCTCTCAACGCCTTTCCGTCGCCCTTTAGCGCCTTTTTGTCGCTAATTAATGCCTCCTCATCACCCTTCACCACCATCCCATCGCCATTTATAACGCCTCCCATCCCCATTGCCTTTTAACTCCTTATCATCACCATTCAATGCATCTGCAGTGCCTTTAACATATCTTCATCACCATTTAATGCATCTCCATCAACCTTTAACACCTTTTATTCATCCTTAATAACGCCGTCCTATTGCCATTTCACGTCTCTCCGTCACCATTTAACGCCTCTCCGTTGTCTTTTAACAACTCTTCGTCGTCTTTAACGCCTTCTCCTTGCAATTACATGCTAATCAATCACTCTTTACCTTCTCCCCATTGCCTTTTACAACTTTTCCATCGTCTTTAATGCTTTATGTTTACCATTACCGGTTTACAATTTTCTTTATCACCTTCTCATCGCCATTTAACACATCTGCAGCGCACTTTAACGCCTTTCCAGTACCCTTTAATGTAACTCGTCACTATTAAAACCTTTTCATCGTATTTAACCCGTTTTCGTCGCTATTTGACGTCTTTCCGTTACCATTTAATGCTTCTCCGTTATATTTTATCTAATCGCCATCGTCTTTAATGCCTTCTCTTTGTCCCTGAACACTAATCTATCACTCTTTAGCACCTTTCCATCAACCGTTAACGTACTTATACTGTCATTTAGCGTGTCCTTGTCGCCCTCTAACACTGTTTCATAGCCCTTTAATGCCACCCTGCCACCTTTCAACGCCTCTGGGTCGTCTTTTTCATAATCGTCGCCTCCCTCTACCGGCTCCTCATTGTCTTTCAACACCTGTCTGTCGCCTTTCAACAACTCTTCATTAACCTGTTACACTTTGTCGTTGCTCTTCACTGCCTCTCCATCACCCTTTAACACCTTCAATTCACTTTGATGATGTTTAAGATCTCAGAAGTGCCTATATATAATTGGCCTAGTATCAAGTTTCTTACTGGTTGTGATTTTGTAAGTTGTATGGTTTTGACAAGGATCCCCTTGAGGGCCCACTCTTCATAGTTGTTGGTTCTCAATGCATTATGCACATGCTGTAATTCAGCCTGTTGGTCGTCTGGTGTCGTCACATGTAGTTTACCACTGTTGGTTAGAGTACGAACCACAGATCCTTTGTGTACCAGAGGATGGCGTAATGTGAAGTTCAGATATTCATCTGTGTGTGTGTGGGGGAGGGTAAGTTCCTGTAGAAACCACCAGGACATCGAACAGTGTGTGAACAGGGCTTGCCGTAGCAAGTCGAAACGTCATAGATTTTCAAGCGCTCCCACCCCGAATTAGATTGAAGCGATTTTGTGTATCGTTAATAACTTAGTCACAGACTGGATCAAGTATCAAGACTCGAGGTAATTAGGCCTAAGAGGTCCAAGAGTAAGACTAAGACCTAGAAAGTCAGTCAGAGACTGCAAACCTCCATAGCAATTTATTATCGTAATCCGGATCATCCCCACAGTTTAGTGGATTGGTCCTTGGACTGAGACACACCTCTGGTAAAAGTTTCATGGGAATCCGGATCGAATTCCACATCGTAATCCGGATTATCTCTAAAATCGAACTGATTCTTTTTGTTAAGAAAAACACCCACCAAAAATAAATATACTTTCTCTTGTCCCCAGACCACTAACATTATAATGGCTCGCCTGCGAATGAGATGCAACAAGTTAAACGATCACCTTTACAGTCTACATGTTTCAGGTAGCATACTAATATATGTAGCTGCGGCGAAGTTGAGACCACGGGAAATTACTTCATTTCAGGAATGATCTGAAGGTGTCTGTACTCCAATTAGGTTTGATATTTAATTGTAACACTTTTTTTCACGGCAGCGATATTCAAAACCCTTTTATTAATGAAAATCTTATGGGAGATGTTGTTATCTTTTTAAGATCGAGCGGTAGATTTTCCTACTCAGCATGAGGTTGACTGCTTTATTTTACCGGCTAAACTTTAAAATTGCAATACTTCTGCCCTTATACTGCCTATTTGAACTATGTCACTAACACATCCACCCACCACCGCCTTGATAGGATCTGTGGCGGTAATAGCCTGCCTGTGTCTGCCTGCTGCTAGTTGAACCGTGCCACTACCGTGATTAAGAATATTGCCTCTTCGAGAGAAGCCTTTACATTATTACATTTTTTTGCATTGTTTAAATCGGAAAATAAATATGTTTAAACCAATCGATTGTGGTTCGAGACACACCTCTGTTAAAAAATTCATGCAAATCCATTTATTACTTTTTAAACCACCAGTCATCTTCAGAATGGGCAGGCGTAGGGGTGTTTAGGCCTTCAGTACACAGTAGCCCTACAGGTTGATTGCATTCAGTTCGAGTAGCTATATAACCTGATTACAATACTATGGATACTACTTCAACAAGACACTCACGTAACGCTGTTTTAATGCTAGGCCAACGTCTGCGACGCTGGCCCAACATTAAACTAACATTGGAGGAGTGCACAATGTTTGAGGGAAAGCCCTCCTGTCAATACAAGCTCGGGGTCTGCCCGTTTCGGGAACCCCACAGTGATACAGTCAGTTGTTTGCAAACCCAGTGCCCAGCTAAGAGCCAGGGCTGAGAGCTTTGGTGTGATTATTAACTCATAGATGACGCAAGTATATATGGACTTGCTATAATTTGGGAACTTGTTCTTAATGCGGTGTAGGGTATGAACTGCATATTTAGTATTATTAAGGAATATGGCCTAGGCTTACCCACAGGCACTATTGCACTATGGGGGACCCATGTCCTGCATATTTTAACAGTTGACCATACCTTTAAGTAATCCGACGGACGAACGGACAGACAGAGAGGCAACAAACCAATACAACTAAACACATAACCTTCCTGGTTGAAGTAATAAGTCTAGAATCACAAAAACTTGTTTGTATAACTTGAGTAATGGTCTAGCTATCTACCACGGTTTGCCAGATATTATGCAAATTAGTGTCAATAATTTTGAATTAACATTTTGAATTTGATCAAGTTAAAAAAATTTTAGGGCATAGGCCTATTCCTCCCCTAACCTAACATTTGTTTATAGTGATGGTCCAGCTATCTAGCACAGTTCACAAGATATCAGGCATGTTAAAGTAAATAATGGCCGATAGTCAGTATGTTCTAGCCATCTAGCACGCTTTACCACATATGGGGCATGTAAAAGTAAATAAGGGCCGATAGGCGGCCATTTTGAATTTGACCAAATCGAAGTTTTTCGGGGTGCATCCTCCCCGAAAACCTCATATTTTGTTATACGGTGATGGTCTAGCTATCAATCAAGGTTTACCAGATATGAGGCATAATGATGGAAATAGTAGACATTTGGAATTCCATCAAGTTACGCATTGTCAGGGTGCATCCTCCACTGAAACCTCACATTTTGTTTTATAGTAATGGTTTACCAAATATCAGGCATGTGTAAGTAAATAATGGCTATTACGCAAACAAGCTGAAAAAATTCAGGGTGCATCCTCCCCTCAAACCTTTCATTTTGTTTCCTAGTAATGGTCTGGCCATCTACCAATCAATAAATAATTTATTTGACATTGACATAAATATATTTACATACAAATATTTAAAATTGTAATAAAAATGCTGATTAGAATATGTGAGGAGACCCCTGCCAATGTATATTATTCGTACTGCTGTCACAGGGGGCACATAATTAATTAAACATATGATAATTATATTTTAGAAACGGATAGTTTCAGTTCTCCAGATAAATATATTTATATAAATCTTAATTTTATAAATGAGTTCTGATAATTTATTTAGAAAATTTGTTTTACAGAAAAAACTATAGTTACAACAATATAGCAGTCTCTGCTGCAAGTGTATTTTGCAAGGAATCACATGTCTTGGTTGAATAGATCTACGACAGCTCTATTCCTGGTGTCTTGGTGGAGAGTGTAGCCAGGGGCAGAGTGTTTCGGTGGTATGTTTGAGGTAGCAGAAATTAAAATAAATGTGCTATACTCAATACTTTGCCTCTGCATTAATCAACATTCTGTGAAACTCAGTGACGTCACCGGAAACCGTTTTACATGGGGACTCGGTGAAAAGAAAGTTATATAAGACGCCCTCCCCCATACTTCATTGTATTAGCTAGCTCGGTGACAACAATGGAGGTCAAGGCTATTGAGTTTCACAGAATAAGAGTCTTCGTCGGAGCGATTACTTAACACATCCTGTCCCCATTGCAGCAAAGTCAGAAATATATAGAGAGATTAGGGAATAAAATTCATACAGTTCACTACACGCTCATTACACTTTCAGTTAGTGTTTTGAGGGTGTTGCATAATATCTTCATAAAGCTTGAAGGCTGTGTGGGTAAGTAGCGCCATCAAATCATTATTGTACGATGAAAACTGCAAGCATTCTTCATCAATGTCACTTCCAAGTACTCAGATTTATCCAAGAGTGGCGGATGACAAGGAATTATGAGGTCATCGTCTCTGCTATTTTAGTTTTCGGGTATAAGAAGAAGAATGCAAATATCACTTCTGGGGCTTTTATTATTTTACTGTTACTATAATTTAATCAGCAATGACATACTGCATGTAACCATTGAACCACTAGTAATGAAGTTGTAGTAGGGCCTACATTCACGTGTATCGGCCCTGGCGGTCATTTTTCACCTTGATGGGTTGTTTTAAGATCCTATTATAAGATTTTCAAGGTCACTGGTGGCTATTATGACATTATTAATATCATGAATGGATTTTGAGCCATCAAGTTAGCCAGAAATGACATAATGACGTAGCTATTACGCCATTAGTAAAACGGTTTTCAACTCTGGCCGCTGGTCGTTCTCATGTGGTATTTGCTGGTCACAGAAGCACAGAATTGTAATTGTAAGCCCATAAATGAGAGCTACGCCGTAAAATTAGCCAAAATGATATATTATTCCATGACTATCGGATTATTAGTTGAAAATAGATTTTTCTCAAGATAGCCTCTGGTGGCCATCTTGGATTTTTGCTGCTTTTTACCTTTGACCGACAAAAAAACATAGGAAGCGGTAAAATGACCCCAGGAACTGATTTTCCATACCGGAAAACATAGAAAAAATGGTATTTGGCCGACATAAGGCTCTGCGTAAAATAAGAGCCAAGATATTACATTTATTAATTTTGACGGCCGTTATGAATTTTACCTAAAGGTCAACAGAGGTCATACCCATTTCTTGCGATGAATTCTGGAAACACATTTCTCATAACTAACACCATACCAAATTTTAACAAGGCTCGTCGGAATTAGGCCTCAGCCTCTAACCATCGTTTAAAAGTAAAAATCATTTGAAACAAGACCACACTCGAAAACAGCCCGCCGCTATTATTGAAATTGTCCGAGAACTGGTGATTAGCAGCATGCAGTACAAATTTGAGCAGGATGCAAGAAAAAATATATTTTTCTGCCATTATTGAACTTGTCCAAGAACTGGTTATTAGCAAGATGCAGAATAAATTTGAGAAAGATACATGAAAAACTTTTCAAGTTATCGTGCCCACAAGGAAAAATGTTAACGCCGTGGTCTCAATTACAACAGCCCAACTTTTTAAAAGGTGGGCTAAAAATGACCATAAGTCTGCCATTTAAAATGCTATTTTGTTGAAACTCTTCAAGGTATAACCCTCTCAGAAACATCACATTTTGTTTGATAGTAATGGTCTAGCTATCGGGTACGGTTTTCTGGATATTACGCATATTAAAGTCAACAATTCCGCTATTTTTAATTTTATCAAGGTAAAATTTTTAAATGCACATTCCCCCTTGAAACTGCACATTTTATTCTATGGTAATAGGCAGGTACGGTTTCCCAGATATTACGCATTTGGAAATGAATAATATTGCTGCATGTCGGCTATTTTTAATTCAATCGGAATGCAATTTTTAAAGACCTAAACCTCCCTGAAACCGTACCTTTTGTTCAATAGTAATGGTCTAGCGATCTGGCACGATTTTTCAGTTATTAAACATATTAAAGTCAAAAGTGGCCGCAAGTCGGCCATCTTGAATTTGATCAAGTTGACGTTTTTCACGGTATATCCCTACCTAAAGCCGCACAGTTTGGTCAATAGTAATGGTCTAGCTATCTGGTCCGGTTTTCCAGATATTACGCGTGCTAAAAAAATAATGGCCGATAATCGGCCATTTTGGCCGCCATGACCTAGTTTCTGTCCGAATCTTGCCTAATGTCGAACTCATCCTAGCTATTTGTGAAATGGATATATGGTATAAATTTTGGAGCGATACATAAAAAAATGTTGAGTGAATCGCGTTAACGAGAAAATTTGTCAATCAGAAAAAAGTCAAGGTCATAGGGGTCACAGAAAAGCCAAATGTGAAATTAGTCAAGCCTTAGTCATGATTAACCTGTATGTGAAGTTTAATGTGCATTCCAGTTACGCAAAACAAGTTATAGTGCTAAAAGTGGTGGACAGACGTACGGACGGACGGGCGAACGGACGGATGCGCCTGGTGACGACAATGGGCATTCGCCAAAATTTTGGCTGAAGCCAAAAAACTAAAAAATTGTTTCCAGATTGTTTTTCACTAATATAGTATGTTGTAGTTAATTAAACTCATAATTGACCTTGAACAATACATGACCTTCACCTCAAAAAAAGACATGAAATGACCCCCAAAAACTGATTTATCATGTCGCAAAACATACAAGAAGTGGTATGACATAATATTCTACATAAAAAAACGATCGAGCTGAGATTTATTTTTATTTATTTATTATTTTATAGATATATATATATATATATTATTATTATATATTATTATATATTATATTATATAGATTTTATAGATTTATTATTTATTCGTTTTTGTGGTCATTTTGGGGACCATTTTGAATTTGACCTCTAGAGGTCACCAGACGTAACACCCATTTTGTTTGCGATAGATTTTGAAAACACACTGCCCATACCTAACACCATGCCGAATTTCAAAAACTTGTCACCAAGTGCTCGATTGTTCCAAATATTGCGTATTCTTTCCCCGCTAAAAATCGACTTCGGTACTTTTTTAAAACGCATTTATCGAGACGTTTGAAGAAAATCCCATTTTGGCACTGTAGAGAAATGAAATCAGCATACACCAAAATGGTTAAAAAAAACATTCAAAACGCTTTTACCATAAAATGCCGGATTCACCTTAAATAAGCATAAAATCTGAGATTGGGACTAGACTATAAATGATAAAGGGTCCTAGAAATGATCTTTGTGGCACTCCTATTCTAATGTTATCAAAATGTGACGTTGTGTTTCCAAATTGCGCATAAATCCCGTAGTACCCTAGTTTATTCGGTAAAATAACATGATTTAAAGTATCAAACGTCCAGATATATGTTCAGAGGCATGTTTCCATTGTCCATTTCAGTTTTTGTGTAGTCAATCAAATGTAAGGCCGCTAACTCAGTGAAGAATTTGGACCTAAAATAATATTGTTGGTGGAGAAAAAATTGTGATTTGTAAAAATAGTTGTTTACTATTGTGTACATACATTGGTTAATGATCAGGGTTATTGCTTTGGTTATTTCAGGTGAAATTAATTTTAGCAATCTGGTGGATAATCCATCCATGCCTTGACTATTTTTTGAATGATTTTATAATTTTCTCTAACGAAGTTTCTGTTACAGATTAAAACTTGAAATGATTTTCAGTTCGGTTTTTCGGATACTCTTTGTGGGATGTAATAATATTCGAAGCAAGACTTGGTCCTATATTTGTGAAATATTTAGTGAAAAAAATTGTAATTTCTTGTTTGTTTCTTATCGCCTTTCCTTGTTAGAACATAGCCGGCAATGTATGAAACAACATAATTTTAAGTTATATTTCTGAGTGGGCGGTATATATTTCCTAGTATTATTTTCCCTGACAAGCTGTGACTGGTGATTTCCAGAAATTGACCTTCCCAAATTTTAGCAAATTTGTATGGAGGTAGGGTCTTATATATAACCATATTCTTCTCTCAAATAGATTGCAAGAGCTCCGTGTGTTGAACATATTTTTTTCTGAGATATTAATGTGTATCCATCTAATTGCAGCAAGGCTGTGTCAGAAGTGTCTGTGCATCAACTTTCTTGCAGACATATTGCCTTGAAATGATAGTCGTGTTCATCAAATCTGTAAGAAGGATTCTTAGCTGATCTATTAAGAAGGATTCTTAGCTGATCTATTAAAAAGCTAAGACACTGAATGTTGACACATAGTATTTTTTAAACAGCATTGCAAAAAATCAGCTATAAATGTGTCAGGGAATGTATATCTATACTCTAAGATGCATTATCATGAAAAGATGTATATCCTTTATATCGATCATTGGCATTTATATTATTATGTTCGGTTCCCATAATACATTTTGCTGATTTTACACACATTCTGAAGCACTGCACCTAATGAAATATGCTTGACAAAGAATCACTTCACAGGACTACAATGTTAATATTACAAAAGTGCAATTATTACTTCTCCTGAGACTTTTATAATGCCCCAGTTAGCCAGAAATTTTCACGAAATCTTTAATTTTCAATTTTAATTCTCCTGTCTAAAATAGGCCTAAAAAAGTTGTAAGTTATCAGCTTTTAATGTTTCTTACTCAGCCATGAAATATACAGTAGCCCTAATCCATCATTATCACATGTGGACGTAATGCACTTTCACTGCACCCTCTTACGTAATGCAAATTATGGAGATCACAATACACACAGTAGACCTAAGGATAAAGACCCATGAAGGATTTCTTAACTCACACGATCTTTGCTGAAATGTTGTCATGCCAACGTTGAGTCAGGTGTTAGTTGGCTGTATCAAATGCTATGAAATGAAATAAATGGGGTTCTACACCACATTTGTACACATATAGGCTAAACTGGGTAAGGAGAACCTGAGGATGGTGAGATGAATAAGGTGTCACTGCCCTCCAGACACAGGATTCGAAATTGAGCCCTGTTGGTCTACGGCTGAACACACTAACTCTCGGTCACGGAGGCTGCCCACAATATTCATTATTTACAATTGAACAGGGAGGAAACATTTTGTTTCTTTGAAACTTGAATGCCAGAGCAGGAGACGAATCCGCGATCTCTGACTTTCCTAGCAGGCACCAGGACCAACCCCCCCCCCCCCCCGCCCTTCGGTATTGTTATTACATATTTATAAACACATTACCTGTGGATTTAATATTGGTTCACCGTCAGGGGCGCTGCCCAACATTTTTCATATTTTATTCTGCACAACATATTAAATGTGCATATTATATATTGGTCATGTCATTGCTATCCCTTACCTGTTATAATTGACAGGTATGTTTTTACTCTGGTTCTGCCATAATAGTGTTCCCTGTTCCACTTTGATTTTCATTTATTGCAAAAATGAAAAATATATATTTTAAAGTTTTATAATCCACATGCACGGCTGGTCCTCGTCTTCATCATTGACGGTTGGCCAGTAATTGGTAGAAAACAATCAACGAATGGGAAAGCGTGAATTCAACTATGATGCTGTGTCAATTAAAAAAACACTATTGGCCCAGCTGCTTTATAGACACTTTATAGCCCTACATATTATTACTTCTAGGCATGTTTTTAATATACATATATCTACTTCTAAAGTATGCATACTTTTAGGTGCATCCCAGCAAATACGATACGGCGAACAGTGGATCAACACTCGAAGGTTTCGAATTTCAGAAGTTTAGCCAGACCAAATATAGAGTTAACTCTATGGCAAGACACGTGTGATTGTACTCCAGCGGTATTGCCTCATTGTAGTAGTCAACGCGATGCGTACAAAACATAATCTCATAATATATTACACTGGCTATATACTTTTAATCTGAATCTGGGTTCTTCCTGGGAAACGCAGACGATAGAAAGAAGGGGTTTTTAATCTGAATCTGGGTTCTTCCTGGGAAACGCAGACGATAGAAAGAAGGGGTAGGTTCATAAATAATGTTAAACAACAAACTGAAGACAAATTTATTGATGACTGGACTGAAAAAATCTCATGCCAGAACCAACACTCAAAACTTAGAACATACAACACTTTCTCTTTCTTTCCGAAACTCGCTACATATGTGAGTGATCTGACTGACACAAGACTAATCGCTGCGGTGGCTCGGCTTCGCCTTAGCTCCCACAATTTAGAAATAGAAAGGGGGAGACATACCAGACCCAAAACCCCTGTAGCTAATCGTATATGCCGACGTTGTCAGACGACTCAAGTTGATGACGAAATTCATTTCTTAATGCAGTGTAATAAGTTCGAACTCGATAGAAAAGCTCTTCTCTCTGAGGCTGGAAAATATATCACAAACTTTAATACCCAATGCGATACTGAACAATTTAAATCTATCATGAGCAGTGAAAACCATGCAATAATCAATGCTCTTGCAAAGTATACTTATGTGTGTTTTGAGAAAATAGTAGTTTAACAACCTCCACACTCACGAACTTGGCCAAGTACAAGGGCTTCCATTACTAGTATTATATGTGTGGTGCTATTCAGCTCTAAAGCTGTAGAAAATATGTGTAAATCATGTGAAAAATCATTTTTAGTGAGGGCGTCGTGTCCAGTTCATCGGTCTGCAGCAATTCTGCGCAGTACTGATGAGCTAGTTATACTTTAGACAGTAATATTTTAATTAATGATGTATATATCTGTTCTTTTAATCTCATTCTAATTAACTTTATCATGTTAATGACATTTCTCATGGTCAGACACTGGGCATTGCCATATATTAGATTATTTCACTTGGGATTATTCTTTTAAGTTTAGGGCTAGATTTATTGTTTTAAGTTTAGGGGACCCTTCCCGTCGCCTGTGTTATTGGACCGGGTGGGACCCTAAGGAATTAGTCAGAGCTGATCTGTCAACTGACTCTCTCTTTGAGGTCTGGGAGGTTTTCACTCCCGGTGTTAATATTTAATGATATGTGGAAATGTCTATGGTGTGACCGAGAAGCGCTCAAATGACGAAGTATATAGTATGTAACATGTTAAAGATCACTACTAATACTGTGTTTCAACGCTCACTAGAAAAAATGTAAACTTGTATATAATTCTTAAGTTTCTACGCTTTCCAGAGTGTCTTTTTTGCTGCCATTTAGAATAAGTGATAGTAGCTATTTTATCTCTGGTTTTGGTGCGGGAAACATATATGTCCCATGTACATATAC
The DNA here is from genome assembly GCA_964017125.1 of Flabesymbios commensalis. Lineage (NCBI taxonomy): Eukaryota > Metazoa > Annelida > Polychaeta > Terebellida > Flabelligeridae > Flabesymbios > Flabesymbios commensalis. The sequence continues at coordinate 15,885,134 of OZ024903.1, forward strand.
CATGATAATGATGTATTGTGTTTGACGTTATTTTAAATAGTTATGATGAGTATTTTAAATACCTTAAGTCTGTTTAATTGTGTAAATGGCAAGCCGGAATGTAAGTGTACATATCATGCCGATATATGTAATTCACAGAACTAACCATTCCAACCCTGCTGTACATATTGTATATATATATATATTGCTATGACAAATAAGTCAGCAATGACTTGAATTATTGTCAATAAAACATCTATCTATCTATCTATATACGCTATACTTTTCACAGAAGCTACATCGACTTAATGTTAGTTTAATGTTGGGCCAGCAGTGCAGACGGTGGACTAGCATTAAACCAGGGATAACTGGATATTTAGTTTATTGTTGTGCCGCCTTCTACATCGTTTACCCAGCATTAAAGGAACATCATTTATTAATATTATTACTATTTGTAAATTCAATTCAAAATAAAGTTATGGCTTTGGTACCACACATTTTAGTAACTTCTAATTAGATCCCTATTAGCGTGATATTTAGGCATTTATTACAATGTGATGTTGAATATCAGCTTCCATCGATAGGGTCCATAATACAAGAACATAAATTAGGCCTACTATTTGTGTTTTTAGCATAGACTTAGGTTAAAATCTACGTTCAGTTTAACTAGAACATAGCCCAAACATAGGGACGCAGATGGTTAATATACGGCAATATAAATAGTTAAAATTATATGTATGAGATTGGTACTATTACATATTCAGTGCCCGATTTAAAAATTGGAAAAAGGGAGCTAAGGGGCCCAAGGTATTTTTCGGAGGGGGGGGGGGCATTGGCCTTAGACGATGGGGCATGTGACCCATTATTATTTCAAAAGGGGGGCATTTTCCCAACAACAAATAAAACACCTAAGGGTCATTCATATCACCTCATATTCCATATTAAACGTTCATCAGGTGTTCATGCTGATAGAAATATCAAAGATTCATATTGGTTATGCTATTATTAAAACCGGAAGAAGAAAAAATGGTTTAACATTCAGCGTTTGCAAGTAGGTCCAATCGACTTCACGTCGCCACGCACTCACATGAGTTAATATCACTTGTGTCAATCAATTGCGTCAACAATATCGAGTGTTATTGGAGTCGATCACATAGCTTGAGTGCTACTTGTTGTCTTCCTCGGGTGCTGTCGGATCTCTTCTTGGGGCAGTGTCATCAACTTCCTCTGTTGTTGCCGCTAGGCCTACACCTATTCCCCTTAAACCGCTAAGCGCGACTGTAGTCGCTTTAATCCGTTTTATTAGCCATTTAAACATTAAGATTTGTAAATTGCTTAGTCTTAAATTACAAATTAATCAAATACGAGTTGTTTTCTCTCACTTAAAGTTGTGGGTCAAGGTAGTGAGACACAACTCCAAGTGTGTGAAAATTTAAATTATTTAATTCAGCGGTTTAAGGGTTAATATATTATTATTATTAGTCACAATGAACAAATTTTCTACAATATTTGCTGTACAAAATAAATTTGTAGGCCTATTATTATTCGTTATATACTGGTCCATTTTTTTAGAATTTTTTTGCTTTTGATTTTAATGGCACATATAGTCTAAGTCTATATGGACATCTACACCACGTTCAAGGTAGAGATTTCCCTTTGAAAATACATTGATAAATGCGGATACAATAGGTGTGGCGAAGTTGTGGTGAGGTTACTTAGCCCCATGTGGCGAGGTTACCAAAGCTGTGGCGAGGTTACTCAGCCTTCTGTGGCGAGGTTACCAAAGCTGTGGCGAGATTACCTGTGGCGAGGTTTCCTTGTGGCGAGGTTACAGTCAGGTTACAGGTGACAGTCCAAATGTCGTTGGAATCAGCAACATTGCAGCTACATTTTGGTTTCAGTAGCTCGTTTTCTGCCATATTTCATTTAAATTGTATTGGTAAGCATATAGGCCAATGTTTTGGATCATGGGATGCCGAACCTTGACTCTGTTCTAACAACGCTGAATACTAATACTGAAACTAATACAGCGATACACAGCTCACAATTTGCCAGTGTGCGCCGTAATGGGCATTTATTGGCGGCACTACCATGTCAACAAGACTACATAAGTCCAGGAGCTCCCGCGACGAATTAGAGTTTGATTTAAGCAATTTTGTGAAGGATTTTTAATGTTGTCCTAAGCTAGGTCAACAAGACGCAAGACAACTAGGTCTAAGAAGCCCAGTCTAAGAGTAAGATAGAACTAGACAGTATGTCAGAGATTGCAAACCTCCATTGAAATTAATGATCCTAATCAGTATCCCAGTAATGGCCTACCTATCTGGCACGGTTTACCCGATATCAGGCCAATCGAGGTAACTAATAGCTGATTTACGGTCATTTTGAGTTCGATATAAATTAGTCAAAAACTTAGGATGCATCCTCCCCCGAAACCTCAAATTTTGTTTTATAGTAATGGACTAACATCTAACACAGTTTGCAAAATATTGTGCATGTGAAAGTAAATAATGGCCGATAGGGGGCCATTTTGAATTTGATCGAGTCAGAATTTTTCGAGATGCATCCTCAGCTGAAATCTCACATTTCATTCTATAGTAATCGTCTAGCTATCTAGCACGGTTTACCAAATATCGGCCATGTGGAAGTGAATAATGGCCTAAAGGCGGCCATTTTGAATTTGATCTAGTCATTTTTTTTCAAGATGCATCCTCTCTTGTAATCTCACATTTTGTTTTATAGTAATAGTCCAGCTATCTAACACAGTTTACCAAATATCAGCAATGTGAAAGTAAATAGTGGCGATAGGCGGCCATTTTGAATTCGATTGAGTCGAAAGTTTTTGAAAGGCATCCTCTCTCGAAACGTCACATTTTGTTTTATAGTAATGGTCTAGCTATCTAGCACGGTTTACCTGATATCAGGCCTATCGAGGTAAATAATGCTGATTGTCGGCCATTTTGAATTCGTAAGTTAAAAATTTTCAGGGTGCATCCTCCCCCGAAAACTCACACTTTGTTTTATAGTAATCAGGTAATGGTCTAGCCATCTAGCACGGTTTACCAAATATCAGCCATGTGAAAATGAATAATGGCCGAAAAGGCGGCCATTTTAAATTTGATCAAGTCAAACTTTTTCAAGATGCATCCTCATCTGAAATCTCACATTTCGATTTATAGTAATGGTCCAGCCATCTAGCACGGTTGACCAAATATCGGCCATGTGAAAGTGAATAATGGCCGATAAGCGGCCATTTTGAATTTTATCGGGTCAAATTTTTTCAAGATGCATCCTCTCCTGAAATCACACATATTGTTTTATAGTAATGGTCTAGCCATCTAGCACGGTTTACCAAATAACGGCCATGTGAAAGTGAATAATGGCCGATTGGCGGCCATTTTGAACTTGAACAAATTTCAAAATGCATCCTCTCCTGAAACCTTACAATTTGTTTTATAGTAATGGTGTAGATATCTTGAGCAGTTTTCATGATATTCCACAATATCAGGCCTGTCGAGGTGAATAGTGGCCGATAGGCGGCCATTTTGAATTTTATCAACTTGAAATTTTTCAAGATGCATCCTCTCCTGAAACCTTACAATTTATTTGTTATTAATGGTGCAGCTATCTTGAGCGGTGTTCATGATATTCCGCAATATCAGGCCTGTCGAGGTGAATAATGGCCGATAGGCGGCCATTTCTGATTTTATCAACTTGAAATTTTTCAAGATGCATCCTCTCCTGGAACCTCACAATTTGTTTTATAGTAATGGTGTAGCTATCTTGAGCGGTTTTCATGATATTCCGCAAAATCTTTCAGTCGGATTTACCGATGTTATAAATTAGGTCAAAGTGCTGGGTCAACTTCCAGGTCAAGGTCCAAAAACCTGAAAAGGCACAACTAGGGACCTTAGAGAACATGTATGTGCAATATGACTGTCATCGGCCCAGTACTTTTCGAGATCTGCTCCGGAAACGAAGTGCGCGTCAAAACGTCTAAATAGGTCATAGTTCTGAACCAGAAGTAGGTCAAAGTTCAAATACCCCAAAAGGCACAACTAGACCCCTAGGGGTGTTGTGTGTAAAATTTGAAGACAATCGGACAAGTACTTTCAGAGATATGCTCCGGAAACGAATTGTTTACGGACGGCCCAACGGCCCAACGGCCCAACGGCCCAACGCCGTCACATCATCATTTTCTCCTCTGCAACCTTGCGTATTGAATTCAGATTAAAAATATTTTAACCCGTCCATTAGCCACCTGGAAGTAACCCACATACCAAAAATTGTTATCCTAGCTTATTTTCTCACAAAGTTATAGGCAAAAGAAGAGGCCAAAAAAAAACGGAGGTAGAATCCATAGCTCCCTTCGCTCACCTACGGTGACGGCGGGAGCTAAAAATAAGAAATACGGGAATTTCGTCTCTATATCTAGCCTATAACTGGTAAATGCACAGCACAAAAATTAAAAAAACTTTTGCAGTTCTATTCTATGGACATGTTTACATTATATGGTCATATTAATAAGCCAAAATAGAATCACTGATTTTTTAATGATTTTAGCCTGAGCCAGTCCCTTTAATTCAGCAGGTAGGGCCTTATCTTCAAAAATCCTATGGCCCACTAAAATTAACTTGTTGCGTCAAAAACAAAGATATTGCTCAAAGTGTGGCGCAGCAATAGAATGATGTTGGGCCAGTTTTATTTTTTGTGGGAATCCCACAATTAGGCCTACTCTTTATAAGTCAGGCACTGGGTATTCTTTACATCAGGCGCCAGAAACACCAGATAACACGATACATTGGCCCAATGCTGATGTAATGCTGGGCCACTGTCTGCGACGCTTGGCCAATATTATTCCAATCAAAACCCTTTACGGTCTAATCACTATATTTAATCATGAACATATATTTTATCTGAACACTTCTTAAAGACGAAAGTAGGCCCACCTAACCTAGGGACCCCAAACGTTATATTGGACATATTCACAAGGACTGGTGTACATAAATGTCAATCGTTTCTCACACACAGCACCCCTATTTCCCCTAAATAGGACACAAACTCAGGCAAAATAAACTTAATAAATAAAAAAGGATAGTTCACCATACTTTGTCCCCTTTTCATGTCAGATGGTCGTAACGAAAGGGTTAACTTACCACATGATCGGGCATTGCAATAAATTACATTATTCGGTCATTTTTCACACCAGAAGTGTATAAATTATATCAAAGTGCAATGCCTTTTACCGCTGAGTTCAAAAATCTAATTTTAATAATACAAAATTTGCAATTTTTTGAGATAAATATCTTAGCCAAGACCTAATTGTTATATTGCGTAACATAACACTGTTGTGTCAAGTGAGGCAGAGAGGGGTGGGGGAAGGTGGCTAGCCCTCCCGCGACAGACTGCTGGCATTCTTGAACACCTACCCAGCTATCACGAGGCATTGACCCAATGTTGTTTTAATGTTGTGCCGACGTCGAAGACGGCGGGCCAGCATCAGAACAACATTGGGTCAATGCCTCGTGTCTGCTGGGTTGCGGTCACAGCTGATCAGCAAACTCCAGTCATTGACACAATGTTAGCCTGATAGTGGCCCACCGCTTACAACACTGGGCCGGCATTACCCCAGCATTGGCATACCAGTATATAGGCCTTAACAAAATAAACGTTCACCCAATGCTAGCTTACTGCTGGCCCATCGTCTACGACCATGGCTCAGCTGTAAAACAGCATTAGCTAAAGGTCTCATTTTAGCAGGGAGCACCGGCAACTCAATACCCTGACACAATGTTGGTTCAATGTTGGAGGAGTGTCATAGATGATGGCACAACATTTAACCAACATTGGGTCAGTGCAAGCCAAAAGGAGGCAGTGACATCAGCGGAAAGGAAGTATATACTTGATTTACAAGTGAACAAATACGGCCTTTTGGCAGCGCTATGGCAGGAAGAGACGGGACGCCAGTTAAAAAGCAGTAAATGCCTATTATACCAGGGAGCAGATATTGCCTTCTGACATTGCACAGACAGAACAGATGATAACGGAAGTTAACGACAGACGTTTGTATGGAAAACCAGCTTAAAAGTTTGTCTAGTCGACAAACTAAAAATGAGATCAGATGATCCACACTGTAGTAGCTTGATTGCGGAGAGTATTCTTGAAGCAAGTTGGAAATAGGTTACTACGATCTACTTTTCAGTATTGTACAAGCTACCGTACCCAATGGGTTATAAATACCAGTGCCTCCAAAGTTACTTAGTAATTCTTCATCAACACGGGCATGTGAAAGTAAATAATGGCCGTTAGGTGGGCATTTTGAATTTTATGCGAGTCTAAATTTTCAGTGTGCACTCTCCCCCGAAACCTCACATTTGTTTTTATAGTACAGTAATGGTTCACCTATCTTGAGTTTTCATGATATTCCACAAAATGTTTTAATTGGATATACTAGCAATGTTATAAATTAGACGAAAGTGCTGGGTCAACATCAAGGTACACAAACCTGAAAAGGCACAACTAGATCATGTATGTGTAATATGACTGTTATCAACCCAGTAGTAGAGAATATGTTATTCATGGTTCCAAGATTCATATAGAAAGTGGTTAAATTTTACTCACTTTGGAACTGAGGGTGTAACCATTCTTAGACCTATGAGTTACTGTCGTGGATGATACTTCTACCAAGATCACCATCTATAGGAAGCCCACGCACACCGACCAATACCTGAACTTCAATTCCCACCATCCTTTGATTCACAAGAGGTCGGTGGTGCGTACTCTCACTACTCGAGCCCAGCTATATGTCACCACTGATGAGGACCGCAAAGCCGAAATATCACATACATCGTAATGCCCTCCGAGCCAACAACTACAAGGAGTGGGCCCTAGACGTTCCACCTGCCAGAAGTAAGAAACATGTCACTACCACAGACAAGACGACTACTAGATCCACTCGTCCAATGTTAGGACTCCCGTATATACAGGGCTTATCTGAGCAGCTGTCACGGACCTACCAGTCTCATGGAGTATACCTGTTCCAGTAGCCTAGCAACACCATCCGTTCAATGCTCGTACACCCCAAGGACAAAACCCCCAAGGAGAAATTGTGCGGCACCATCTACCACATCACGTGTGACGACGACACCCACCACACCTACATTGGGGAGACGAGATACCCTCAGCGTTCGATTCAAGGAACATTGTAAGCTTGATAAACCGACTAGGGTAGGAGACCAATGTAATGCCACCGGTCACAGTGTCTCCATGGATAATTTGAGAGTCCTAGACAGAGAACAGGACTAGTTGAAACGCAAGGTGAAGGAGGCCATCCACATCAAGCAGAGAGCCCCTTCCATGAACAGAGACCAGGGCTACCAGCTGCCACCCATCTATGGTCAGATCATTCCGCGACCACCAACACCTGAGCCGAATCACCCACCCTGATCCTTGCGTGATCAAGATCTGCTGGAGTATGTCAAAGTTCAGTTTCCTCAGAAGGCACAACTGGACCCCCCCCCCCCCCCCAGAGGTGTTGTGTGTAAAATTTGAAGACAATCGAATTCTGAGATATGCTCCGGAAACAAAAAATTGACGCCGTAATATCATTCAATCTCTTTTGTGACCTTGTGTATTAAATGGAGATAAAAAATATTTTAACCTGTCCATTAGCCACCTGGAATTGACTCACAACCAAATATTCTCAGCCCATGTTATTTCTTTCAAAAGTTATATGCGAAAAGAAGAAATACTGGACGAGGACCTATTCGGTGACGGCGGGAGCTAAAAAAATTGTTCCAAAGTTAGTAAAATTTACTGCTATCATATTGATTCTTGGAACATTAATAACAGATTTTCAACACATAAATAAATGTTATTTTCATGATAATTGCACGTGTTTTTAACAGCATGGATCATTTGGTCTTGCCGCAATGACAAGGACAATTATTTTTTTAAGCGTCCCCGCGTCCAGCTATTGTGTGATAAATCCGGGCCATTCATTAATGTGGAGGAATGCACAAAGCTCTACTCAATGATAAATTCATTCAGAGAAAATCAGACAAGAAACGCAACTATGATTATTCCTTTTATTGATATGTAGATTCACAGTGTGAGAAAACATTCAATTCCTTTGTTTGCCATTCATTACGGATTGTAAAACTGAGACAATTTTATGAAGAACGCACCAGAGTTTATCAGAGCGTCCTAATATCGTTCCCTCAGGGCTAAGTATCTGCGACTCAAAAGATTGAGTGACTCAAACACCCTTTAACTTTTTCATTATCATTTTTATTACAATGTGTTAACTACTGATCAATAGTCCTCAATAAAAGAAAATGTATGAAACTTAACAAGTATTTCACTGGTATTCTATTCCAAAAAGTGGCCAGTCCGTCAGAAGATAAAGTGATCAAAAGAAGCGGCAACCTGTAATTTTTTAGGGCAGAATACTATACCCGCGACAAATTTATTTGCAATTGCATTATTAAATTTAAATAGTGACAATTATGACATTAAATTATATATAATAAACATTATTTGGTATGGAAATGATTATAATGTTTATAATGCGTCAAATAAAAATGAGCTGGTGATGCGAAAAAATCACGCATCCTTGTTCATAATTAGGTGTCTCAGTTTTACATCTTCACATAATACATGTGTCAAACCGCTGTACAAGTGAATTATCTGATGAATGCTTATGCACAAACTATACAATAACAGCCATAAAATGGTTTATATTTGATTGCATACTATAATAATATAAAATATTATAGTGTATAATTATTATCTTTAATATATTATTATCATTATTCATGATATCAAATATTGCATTTGGTTTTAATTAGAAACAAATCACATAAAACAATAAAAATATAGCGCACACACCACAGTCAACACTCTATATAAAAATAGTTTTGACACCAAGGAGAACTCCTCGAAAAGGGCGTTCACACCTGCTAACAAGAAACGTGGAGCTGGCGTTGAATTGTATGTTAAGCCAACGAAGAAATCATATAGTCCCACAATCAAGTCAAGTGTCAGAGTAGCGTCTGGTTTTGGTCAAGAAACAGTAATAGTTTTTGCATTCATGAAAAAAGGCCAGTGATATTCAACGTCTGAGCGGCATGGAAAATAACCTCACAACGGTTTGAATATATCCTGGGCATATGATTGGTCGAGAAGACCATCTCGACTAATCATGTGTCTGAAATCTAGGTCAACCGCTTTGAGAATAACAAGTGTGCACAACATACACAATCATAACGACAGCTTAAAGCTCGTAAGAATTATTTTCTAAAGACTACAGGTGCAACAGATAACAAGCAAAGGAAAAATGGCACAAAAAATGACTTGATTTAATTAGCACTAACATGATTAAAAACAGTAATAACGAAATGCTTGTAAAAACTTATACTCACAGAAGATTGGTACCAATTCCAACAATAATACCTCTACATAGAAAATGCTAAAATCTGGAAGTCATGGTGATGACATGTACTAGCACAAAGTATTTCAAAAGGCAAAAAGGTTTGAGCTGAGGAGTGTAGCAAAAGAAAATAAATATTAGGTTACTTGGTCGCTCACACTAAATAACATGCAATAATTAACCACTTCATTTACTTATCATTTTGACAGTTTGACTGTCAAAGTACAAAACAGATTAAACCTCAAAATCGATGTTTCAATTAAAGAGTGCTTTATAACTTAGTGAATATACATATCAAGCATTGCTGTTGATCCTTAACTCTTGTCATGCTGAATGGTTTATTTTTTATTTTTCATTCATTTAAAGCTGAAATTGCTAAGGCAATTTCCAACTTCAAATGACAAAAAATATTACTGTTTACGAAAAATATCACAAACTATCTATAATTTTGTATGTCATTTTATGTGGTCTAAACTTGCATGAAACCGTATATATACAGCAGCATGAGGGCTAACTTATCCACAGTAAGGGCACTGGGAATCTTTGCACTGGGAGGTAAAAGGTCCAATCTCTTTAGGGTCTATCAACTCAGAGATGACAAAACATATAAATACATCATGAAACGGATATAAACCAAAACGGATACCTATTCAAAGAAATATTTTGAAAACACCGTTACAACATTGTAGGGAACTATCATATAGTGGAAAATAAACAATCTGCTCAGGACAATACTTTTTATTGAATCAACAATCCTCATTGCTATGGTCTAGCAGTGTGTATATAAAACCCATGATGATGAAAATGACAGCGATAAAGAGTGACATGATGATAGGAGGTTAAACACAAATGAAATGTAGAAGACATATAACAAAACAAAATCCTAAAACTATTAATGCATAAAATAGTCACTTTGCAGGTAAAATGGTGATGTGTCACTGTTTGGGTTGTCACAAGTGACAGTGAAGGGGTGCAATGGAGCCATCCAGTGACTTGGGCACACCTTCACCCTTAACGGAGCCATCCAGTGACTCAGGCACTCCCTCACCACTTAACGGAGCCATCCAGTGACTCAGGCACTCCCTCACCACTTAACGGAGCCATCTAGTGACTCAGGCACACCCTCACCACTTAACGGAGCCATCCAGTGACTCAGGCACACCCTCACCCTTAACAGAGCCATCCAGTGACTTGGGCATACCTTCACCACTTAACGGAGCCATCTAGTGACTCAGGCACTCCTTCACCCTTAACGGAGCCATCAAGTGACTTAGGCACATCCTCACCCCTTGACAGAGCCATCCAGTGATTTGGGCACATCCTCACCCCTTAACGGAGCCATCCAGTGACTTAGACACATAACGGAGCCATCCAGTGACTTAGGCACATCCTCACCCCTTAACGGAGCCATGAGGTGACTTTGCCACACTGTAACCCCCTCACCCCTTAACAGAGCCATCTGGTGACTTTGGCACACCGTCAACCTTAACAGAGCCACTAGGTGACTTTACAGGTCAAAGTCAAGGTTACCTCCCCTCAGAAGGTTACCCTCGCTCAGGAGTTTACCTCCGCTCAGTAGGTGACCTCCTGAGCGGAGTTCACCTCCGCGCTGGAGGTTACCTCTGCTCAGGATGTTACATCTGCTGAGGTTACTCCCGCTCAGGAGGTTACATCCGCTCAGGAGGTTAACTTCGCTCAGGTACAGGAGGTTACCTCCGCTCAGGAGGTTACATCCGCTCAGGAGGTTAACTTCGCTCAGGTACAGGAGGTTACCTCCGCTCAGGAGGTTACATCCGCTCAGGAGGTTAACTTCGCTCAGGTACAGGAGGTTACCTCCGCTCAGAAGGCTACATCCGCTCAGGAGGTTACATCCGATCGGGAGGTTACATCCAATCGAGAGGTTACCTCCGCTTAGAAGGTTACATTCACTCAGGCGGTTACCTCCGCTCAGGCGGTTACCTTCACTCAGGAGGTTACATTCGCTCAGGAGAATACATCCGATCGGGAGGTTACCTCCGCTTAGGAGGCTTCATTCGCTCAGGAGGTTACATCCGCGCAGGAGGTTACCTCCGCGCTAGAGATTACCTCCGCTCAGGAAGTGACATTCGCTCAGGAGGTTACCTCCAGTCAAGAGGTTACCTCCGCTCAGGAGGTTATCTCCGCGCAGGAAGAGGTTACCTCCACTCAGGAGCTTACATCCGCGCAGGAGGTTACATCCGCACAGGAGGTTACATCCGCACAGGAGGTTACCTCCACTCTGGAGATTACATACCCTCAGGAGGTTACCTTCGCTCAGAATGCGATATTCACAGATTAACATAGGGCCCATTTTGTCTGGTGGCTCTGGTGTCTAAGCTATGTACATTTGGTGCCAGTTAGGACCAAAGTCACAACACATACAGCACTTTTATCTGCAAGGGAACAATGTAAAAAACCAACAACAAATATAATAAACATCAGTGTCTGGCACATTTGAGAAGTTTAAGCACTTGGTTTATAACAAAAAGACAACACACAATAAAAATGATCAATGTAACCAACGCAAAGCTATTATGATTGTTAACCCTCTAAATCCTGACGATGTATTATAGCATAGTTTTGCATCTCTGAAGAATGACTTAATTTTCTAGGGGTTTTAAAACAAAAATTTTCATGGAGCCTTTTTAATAATAACAATATTTTTTTTATATGTGCCATCCACTTCAAGTGATCTTCATCCACTACAAGTCGAGACTATTGCGACAGCAATTTGCGGCTTGTAGTGGATGATTATGGTAAATTCAGGCTTCAAAGGGTTAAATACACTTTTATTGTAAGATTTCATAAAATATGTGATTGCAAAAAGTATTTTTTTGAATGTCGATGTTGTGTTGTAATTCAATTACATCCTTTTTGGGAAGAAACGCCATATACAAAGTGAACAATGTAATATGGCACTTATTGAACTTATCAAAACATGAGACAGCCACAAATATAAATACATGTAGGCTGAGGGAATCTGAAGCACAAAATACCCTGGTTGGATCAGACACAGCTCACTCACTGTCCCTAATGATAAAGTGACACGCGTACAACTTTCAAATACATTGATACTTTCTGGGTCTTCACCAAAGCTTGCAATTTCTATTAATATGAGCACTGTTCACAAAAGATTTGACAACACACCCACCTCCTTCCCTCAATATGAATGGACGGAACATTATGCTGAAACACAATAATATGTATAATGTAGTTGTTGGATTTGTAGATCAGCTTATGCTCATGTTTGTAACACTGATATCCGCCAGAGAGTATTAGCACCACAAAACAAGAACTGCATTTAAAAAAAAATCACAAAACAACAACTACATATCCACCAACACGAAGGGTGTTTGTATTGTGAAACATAGTGAACTTCTTACCATGCATAATTTTAGAAACCTTTCTCTATAGATATAGGCCACTACAAGAAACCCCTTCTCTATAGATGTAGACATTTTAATCAGAATTCCAGTGCTCCAGGACATGCCAGGACAGCCATAATTTTACAAGACGTGTGGGGATCCTGTTCACTGTCAATCATATACAATGATGGGACAAATAAATTTTATATAACATTACAACATTGAGTTATAAAAATATCTATATCATGCACAATGAAGTATTCATGATTTTTAAAGACTAAACTTTTCCCTCCTAAAGAATAAGCATCACACACTGGTAATTTCTAAATATTGGATAAAGAAATCAATAATTTTAAATCAGACAAAATATTTTCACATAGCAATACAAGTCAGCAAATACTCTAAACAGTGATCTGATGTGTTCCATGTTTGGCCACAGCCTGCGAAGCTGAACCAACATTGAGCCAACATAGTGTCCTATCATCAAACTGTAGTAATGTTAATAAATAGCAGCACAAAACTTATGATTCTGCTTCACTAATTCAGGCTCAACACTGTTGCAATCAAGAGTGCAATTAGAATATTGACTTCAGTTATCATACAAATTTTAGCATTTCATTCTTTCATGACTTTTCTCTCACATGTGTCTATCTAGTGGTATGTATCCTAATATTATTAAAAACTAAGTTTTAATTTCATACCATTGGAGTATAATTATACCTATATTTTCGAAAATCACAAACTCTGCCATTTTCAGCTATTGAGGTGAAATATAATTATATTGTGACAATTATCAGAATGATATTGTACTTGAAAATGAAATATTAATAAATTAGTTATTAGTTGGTGAAATATTTATACTATTCAAGAAAAGTAGAGATTTCTAACATTGGTAACATGAATTGAATCATATCGGTGAGGACATGTTTTACCATCTAACACATCTCATTTTGGTAGCTTTTTAATTCGGGAGAAAATCCAAAAAAAAAACGATCTAAAATATATTGTTTTGAGCTTTCATCTGCTATATTACACTAAGTATTTGTGTGAACTAAAATAATTTCCATTCATAATGGGCTAACAAATTACTGTAGAGACAATACATATAACTGTGCAATTGAAATTTGTCGGGGGGGGGGGGAGGGGTTGGAGGGGAAATGAAATGGAGGGGAATTCTCGTTTTCCTGTGAATTCCCTTTCATTTTTTTCACAGTAGTTTTCATCAGTTTTCACAGTAGCCACTGGAGTAATCAGTGGAATTAGATATTGTCAAGAGGGAAATGTATTTCACACCTGGGAGAACAAGTGAAAAAAAATGAAAAGTTTTTCATCTGATTTCCCCAGAATTTCCCCAGAATTCCCCAGATTTATAATTCTTTGTCTCACATGATGTGGAATCCTCATTTTCAAAGATACATGTAAGATGCATAAAATAAGCCTAATGCTCATAGACAATGTACACTCATAAAGTTGTATTGAAAATTGCATAGGAAACTGGGCAATCAGGGAGAATTAGTAGGAATCATTGGGAAATCGGGGGAATTCGGGGGAAATTTGTGGGAAATTTGTGGGAAATCGGGGAAAAAGTGGAGGTTTGTGCTTCCCCAATGGGGAAACAGAATTTCCCTCACATCAGGGGAAAAGGGGGAAAATGAAGGAGAACTGTTTCACAAAAATTCCTTATTTGAAGTTGGAAATTGAGTTAGAAATTCCAGCTTCAAATAGATAAAAAAAATAGAAACAAACAATTAAGCAGGACAAGTTATAGAATTGAATTTTTCACATAAAATTCAATAATTATTTATAACCTAGATTTGCCTGAGGAGCAAAGCTTGCGTCTCCACCCGCCCCACATAGTACATTAATTATAGAGAAATACAGTACTGTCACCAAATTTTTATGTAAACCACGTGAAAATGTGATTTCTTATGTAAACCACGTGAAAATGTGATTTCAGAATCACACCAAAATCTAATCAGCATATGACCAGAGTAAGTTGCTTCCTTGAAACAAATCAGTGAAGCAGTTCAAGCTCTTCAGGGTAACATGTAATTCGTCGGCCATCTTGAATTTTGTTGAAAAAAAGAAAAACAATTCTCCTGACTTTTTTCTCAGGGCCACTGAGCATACACAAAAGATCAAATTTGAGCTGTATAACCATATTACCAAATTTTGATAATAGCTAAAATGAGCAAAACTGAAATATCCGCTAAAATCCTGAAAAATTGAAAAAATATAAGTTTTTATTATCATAACACACAAAAAATTAATCAGCACACATCCAGGGTAGGTTTATTCCTTTGAACCAAATATGAAACAAATCCATGAAGCAGTTCAAGCTCTAGAGAGTGATGTAGGATTTTGGCGGCCATCTTGGATTTTGTTGAAGAAGCTGAAAATCGCAAGAAAAAATTACCGGGCAAATTCCCTAGGGCAAATATGCATACTGCAAATATTTAGAAATAATCCGATCAGGGGTGTATAGCTATATTACCAAATTTTGATGATAGCCAAAATGAACAAAACTGAAATATCCGCTAGAATTCTGAAACGTAAAAAAATCAAAGTTTTTATTATCAGAATCACACCAAAAACAAATCAGTACATCAGTGCAGGGTAAGGTCTTTCCGTTAAGCAAAACATAAAACAAATTCAGGTAGCGGTTCAATCTCTAGGGAGCAACATAGGATTTTAGCGGCCATCTTGGATTTGCTGAACAATCTGAAAAACGCAAAAAAGTTTATCGGGCAAATTCCTTAGGGCAAATATGCATACTGCAAATATTTAGAAATACTCTAAGCAGGGGTGTATAGCTAATTAACAAATTTTGATGATAACCAAAATAAACAAAACTGAAAAATCAGCTAAAATTCTGAAACGTAAAAAAATCATAGTTTTTATTATCAGAATCACACAAAAAACTAATCAGCACATGTTCAGAGTAGGGTCTTTCCTTTAAATCAAACTTGAAACAAATCCATAAAGCGGTTCACGCTCTAGAGAACGACATAGGATTTTGGCGGCCATCTTGGATTCTGTTGAAGGAGCTGAAAATTGCCGAAAAAAATTACAGGGCAAATTTCCTAGGGCCAATATGCATACTGCAAATATTTAGAAATAATCCGAGTAGGGTTGTATGGCTATATTACCAAATTTTGATGATGGCCAAAATAAGCAAAACAGGAATATCCGCTAAAATACTAAAACGTAAACAAATCAAAGTTTTTATTATCAGAATCACACCAAAAGCTTTTCAGCTCACGGCCAGAGTAAGGTCTTTCATTTAAACCAAACATGAAATAAATCGATGATGCGGTTCGAGCTCTAGCGTGCGCCATAGGATTTTGGCGGCCATCTTGGATTTTGTTGGAAGAAACTGAAAAACGCATAAAAAAAATTACCAGACAAATTCCCCAGGGCCAGTATGCATACTGCAAATATTTGGAAATAATCTGAGTAGGGGTTTTCGAGTGAGAGCAGAAACAAGTGGCGGACTCAGCAAAAACAATAAGTCTCCACCACCACATAGTGGGTGGAGACTTAAAAATGGCTGCAAATCCAGAGGAGAACTGGTCACCATCTGATGGATCATATTGTGTAATTGAAATAAAAACTGATAAAAATTGACAGCTGCTTTTTAGATGAGGCTAGCATTCACTACACACAAGTACAATGCACCAGTGAAAGCAATGCATTACATATATTATAGCTTGAGTGTAGCATAGCATGACTTGGCAAAATCAATTAGAATTACAAATAAAATATTTTTCACAAGAACGGTACATGTTTGTCCGATGTAAAGTATTACAGCATTTTCGACACTAGGATGACCCTTTACTTTCCAGATAAAATCAAAATAATGTCATTCACTGTAAGTTGTGAATTGCTAACACAATATCCACTCCGCCACTGAAAGAAAATTACCCAATTTCATAAAGTAGAATTAACAAAATGAAGCTCAAAACATCGTTATTAGCAGTTAGCAATTCCAGCTTCAAATGACGAAAAATACATTAGAAACAATTCAGCATGACAAAGGTTTATGAGTAGCAACATTTTCTATTAAATTATTTCTTTTCAAATTACGTCAGAAGAACAGGTAAACAATGAATTAACCAAGTACCTATATGATATACAAATGAGTAATTGGGCTGCTATTTATGGTCATAACAATTATATAATATATTATATATATATATGGCACAGAGACGGACGAATGACTATAAGTTGGGAATTATCAAAAATTAACGATTCATGACTATTGCCATGATTATTCATCATAATATCTCACTATACATTGTAAAGTCGCAGATAAGTTATTAAATAACATCACGTAATTCATTATACATTAAATGAGCTCTAGCTGGGCGGTAAATGTAACCATTGGTAGAGTAAGTAACAAGAATGTTTCTTGAGTTGTAATTTGAAGCATTGCTCAGTCGACTTATCATTTCATGAGAATTTAACCCTTTATGAGACAAGTTATCAAATTCTAATTTTCACCCACTTACAAGTTGTCTTGCTGACGTGATCCACAGCTTGAAGTGGGTGAAAATTATACCGATTTGGTTAGGTGTCTTCAAATTTTGCTGATCCAAGTCGTATTTCACCTTCAAAAGATAACATTTTAAAAAGATAATAGTAATGATCTCCTTGCGTGGACGGACATTCACAAGGCACTACTACATCAAGCATCCTTTCTTGCATCACAGTGACATGCTAATAAACCACAGCAACACGACATGGTAATGGACCACAGTAACATGACATGGGACATGGTAATGGACATGGTAATGAACCACAGTCACATGACAAGTTATGGACCACAGTAACATGACATGGTAATGGACCACAGTAACACGACATGGTAATGGACCACAGTAACACGACATGGTAATGGACCACAGTAACATGACATGGTAATGGACCACAGTAACATGACATGGTAATGGACCACAGTAACATGACATGGTAATGGACCACAGTAACATGACATGGTAATGGACCACAGTAACATGACATGGTAATGGACCACAGTAACATGACATGGTAATGGACCACAGTAACATGACATGGTAATGGACCACAGTAGCACAACATGTCAATGGGTCACAGTAACATGACATGGTAATGGACCACAGTAACATTTTTTGCTGAAAAAACAAGGGTAAATAGACTTTGCAGAGATGATGTCTATATTGTCACAGATAACAATTTTCTACATTCCCATAAAATTTCAAAACAAAAACAATTATAACAAAGTGGCAGATACATGTATGACCCTTTTACAAATGACAAATTATGTCAAAATATCACTGAGCACTCAGTCAGTTCTTCACCTGACAAGGAAACATTGATAAATCATAGTTGGTGAGGTATGTATACTATTCAAGAAAAGCATAGATTTCCAAGATTGGGAATTGAATCATATTTGTAAACTTTTGATGTGGTATCTGGTTCAGAATTGTGAATATAAATAAAGACATTTATAATGAAGTCGTTCAACAAAATAATTTGAGATGATAACATTAGGAAAAAACATCAGCTCATAGGTGAGAACAAACTGTAGCAGAATATGGTGGCATACACAAGGGACGAATCGTGAGTGATGAATGTAAAATCCCACCAATAGAGACTGAGAAAGTGGAATTAAAAGAATATGTACATATGCAAGTTTCAGTGAATTGTTCTGCATTAAATGATCTAAATTGTACACGTGCAAGGCATACATAGCAGTGAAAAACATCAGAGACAATAGCAAACGTAACTATCTCTAATCGTTACAAGATTAAAAGAAATATCCCCCTTATTAAAGTGTAAGCTTAATGAACTATTTTTATGTACTGATTTATTCCCAGCAACTACAATATGTAGTCTAATAATCAAACAGTCTTCCATCATATTGAGCAATATATGCCCAATGTTGCAGTCACATATAACAGGGATTTCAAATGAAAATTTGTGCTTGAACTTGGCAGTGAAGGGCGGGGGAAATACCCCCTACAATGTCACCCTTGTTACTGAACAAGTTGATGTGCAAGCATTCAAAATAAACAGATATAAACATATGAATACAAAACAAAGTTGAGGCTGCCAAGCCATATGAATGATTAGATCAACCTCAACCTAAAAATAGAACACCCAACACAAGTGTATGTTCCAGCTTGTCCCAGCATTTAGAACAAATAGTCTCTTTGTATTATCACAGTTTAATGTGTCACTGTCCCTTGAACAAAGGGTTATAAGGGCACTTCTCTGCAATGCTATCCCGATGTCGGCTGAACATTAGACTAATATTAGATGAATGTTCAGCTGGTATCATATGTTTTAACCTATGTGCTGTTGAGACCCTAATCATATGTTTACCAGCATGTTTCTCACCCAGCAAGATGTCACTGAAATTGATTAAATAGTTTGTGGTTGATGTTAGGCGATCAAATAATTACAAACCAGAAATGTCTATTTTTCATAAAAAGAAGCATTTTTAGTATGTTCAAGTTGAATTCGTTATTCTAGCCTCAAATGAATGGAAAGTAGAAACATACAATTCAATAGTACAAAGGCTAACTCTTCATTGATGAAGTGAGGACTTGTTTCCAAGACAAAATATAGGAGCTTTTTAAAATACCATCAGCTACAACGTATGTCAATTCAACGATTTTTATAGCTAAAATATGACTTATAGTGGAACTTTACAGACAGAATATCATGGGCTTATCACCAAGGCAAGGTTCTATTCTAAACTTGGGTCCGAAACCATATGTGACCGCAATAAATTGTTTTGATTATGTTATACCCTTGTTACCTTTAAATTTGAAAAATAACGCACACTTTTTTTTCTAATCCATTTTAGACTGTGTGGTATCAACCTGAGCGTGTTATATACTGCATATGCCTGACCAGTAGGCTGAGTTAATTTTGATTATGGTGTTAATGCCCCCACCCACACTGACTATGGCACTGTCCTTGTTAATGCTTGACTGATCGCCTCCCATGAGCGCGTGGACCTGTGCACATATCATCAAGGAGTTGTCAGTATACAGTCATACACAGTGCTATATACTATCCAGCACTACTGGCAGTGTATTATCACTATAGTTTAGTAGCTTGTATAGTCCACAGCTGCCAGCCATGCTGAGCCTGCCCAACTGTAGTCATGACAGCAGCATCTACACATTTATAAGTAGGGGAATTCCCAGCTGTTTCAAATGAAAATTAAAGTCTGTATCCATATTATTTTGTCGTCCTAAATTCTTTAGCAGCTTTCGCATATTATCCCTATTATATATTTACCCTCAACCACCAAAATATTCAATTTTAATTTTCACCCACTAGAAGTTGTGTCTCGCTGACGCGATCCACAACTTCAAGTGGGTGAAAATTATTCAGATTTGACAAAATGGAGGTCCTTTATTTTCAATTCTTGTTGATATATGTCACACTTTATTTTCAACATGGTTAAAAGTTGATAGGCAATGTGCTAATAAAAAATGTACCGGCGGTTCAAGGGCTAATGTGGTTTACAACAGCTGCTCTGGTCTGCAGCATATCAAACGCCTTGGTGTCAGTATCTAAGCATTTCACCCTCTGAAGGGTCATTTTTACCCCTCTGTGTGTAGTACAACAGAGCACGTTATTCTCCCCAATATACGGTGATTGCCTTCGTTAATTGTCAGCTAATATTTCTCATTCAATTATTGCTAGAATTGCTTCAAAGACAAATAAATAGTTCTATTCATGAAAAATAGCCTATCTTCAAAATGGATTTTATTTGATTAACTGAGTATCTGCAACTATTTATCAATTTCAGGGAATTTTCTTTGGTTTGAAACTTGCTGGAAAACGTTTGTATATCAGGGTGTAGCAGGACAAGGGTTACTTTAGATGTCAGGTAGGCATGTTGGTGGGCATAGTGTAGAGAAACCCATGTCAAAATAGAATATAAGCAGTCAAGCTATTTGTTGTGTGAAGCATTCTTCCATCATGGACTGGTCCCTGTCCCTGTCCCAGCAAACACGAGACATTGAACCAATGTTGGGCAGATGTCGTAGACGGTTGGCTAACGTTGACCCAAGATTGGTTCAATGTCTCGTGTTTGCTGGGTAGTTGCTGCACAATAGTTGCTTTTAAATCTGCTCAGAGTTGAGCTGGGCAGATATAAAAGCAACTATACTCGTTGAATTTAAAATTTTCAGGAGTAATTAAATCTACCAAAGTCTAAAGAGTTATTTATAAATGTGAAAAATTTGTGTGTGCATATATGCTTCACTAGCAGACAAAGGGTTAATCACACTTCACCCTTTCACTGCTAATGACGACTATAATTGTTTATAATCCGCTCTATTTGCCGAATAAATCACTGTTTTGGGGAATAAAAGGTGTGTTTACACATCAAGATTTGATCTCAAATTAAACAAATGAGAGTAATTTTCACATATTTGAAGTGAGACAGAACTTCAAGCGGGTGAAAATCTAAATAGGATAAATTAGGGAGGGTTTATATGAATGCTTCACAGTGAACACAGGGATATGGCTTTAGTGGTTAAAGCAGAGCCAATGCTTTCTTTCCACTGATGTAAGAGTATTAAATCCACTAATCACCAAATCACCTTAAATCGCGTAACTTTTCTTCAAATCATTTGACACTAGAATCAGATATATTATTTAAGCTTGACTAAGAACCACCAAGGTAGGCTACTGAAAATCTTTCAAATTTACCAATTAATTGATGATCTCTAGCATTGCTAGAAGACTGTATCACTGGTTTTTTGAAGTTGTGTGGAAGTGAGCATCATATCGCAATTCTGTTCAGTTTAAGAAACTTTCTTATTGCATAAGATGTCATTTTAGGAATGAGATAACATATCTGTTTGGTGATGACAAGTTGCAGATGCCAAGACACAGCTCAAATCATATGTACAATTAAACCAGCCGTCCACAGCTGGGAGCAAGCCTGTACTATGTCGGCGAGGTTGTACAGAAACGGTGCTGGAGAATTTCATCCACAATTGGCCTGTCACTGGGGTTGCGACAAAAACAGAGTTTCATGAAGTCTTTGGCGACATCGCTGACGCCAGCGGGCAGTTCATATTTGGGTTGTTCGACTGTGGCGATCTTGAATATAGCAGCCATAGCTTCGAACTCGTGCCACGGGGGGTTTGTCGTTAGCATCTCCACCACAGTGCATCCCAAACTCCTGTTGAACACAACCATATACACAAAAGTAAGCAACAAAAAATGACATGAATCAGCCAACAAAACCTGTTTCAACCCCCCAGCTCTGAGCTATTCAATTTAAACCTGTTTCACCCCCCAGCTCTGAGCTATTTAATATAAACCTGTTTCATCCCCCAGCTCTGAGCTATTTAATTTAAACCTGTTTCACCCCCCAGCTCTGAGCTATTTAATTTAAACCTGTTTCACCCCCCAGCTCTGAGCTATTTAATTTAAACCTGTTTCACCCCCCAGCTCTGAGCTATTTATTTTAAACCTGTTTCACCCCCCAGCTCTGAGCTATTTAATTTAAACCTGTGTTAACCCCCAGCTTTGAGCTATTTAATTTAAACCTGTTTCACCCCCCAGCTCTGAGCTATTTAACTTAAACCTGTTTCACCCCCTAATTAACTTTAATCAGGCCTATTAAAGTTAATTATGGGCGATATTACAAATATTAAAAAAATAAATGCCAATAGTCAGCCATATTGGCTGCCACAAACTAGTGCCAATTTTCAAACTCATCCGAGCTATCGGTGAAGTAGATATACAGAATATATTTTGGAGAGATACATAGAAAATTGTTGGGTGAATCATGCGAACGAGAAAATTTGTCAAATGGAAGGAAATCAAGGACAGAGGTCACAGTAAGATCAAATGTGAAGTCAATCAAGCTTTAGTCATGTTTAATCTGTATGTGAAGTTTAATTTGCATTCCGGTAAGGCAAAACAAGTTATAGTCATTAGTGCTAAAAGTGACTGACAGACGGACGCACGGCTGGACGGATGCGTTGCAAGACAACAAAAAGCATGAGCCAAAATTTGGCTGAGGCCTTAAAATGAGTTGAAAAAATATTTCATCAGTTAAAGTTTAAACATTTAGTCCTCACCAAACATCAGCACGTCTTCCATAGCCATCACCGTTGATGACTTCTGGTGACATCCAGTAAGGTGTTCCCGTCACAGTGTTAAATCCAGAGGCTGTGCAAATATTTTGCAGACGCTTGGAGGCACCAAAGTCACCAAGTTTCACATTGCCAGCATGATCCCGCAATATGTTTGCGCCTGGATGAAATATTGTACAAATAGAAAAAATTAATGGGACCAGGAAAGACTTTACTTTAATAATACGAAATTGAATGTCATTATAATAACGACTCCCAAAAAACACTAGCAAATTTAGAAAATTTACCTTGAAAATACATTTTCTGCTCAAGATCACAAAGTAATTTATATTATGTTGAAACACAATTTACGTTCAAAATTGGTTCAACTTGAATATATATACCCTGTTGTATTGTTATGATACCTAATCATCTCTGACAGCAGTTTAAACCTATATATTCTCAGCTAGTGCTCAATGCTCATGAACCAGGTGTCAGTTTATGGTTGGCCCTTCCTATGCCGCGTTGATCCAGCATTAAATAACCTCTTTTAATGATATAATTATCATTGTTAGTATTTATAAATTAACTATCCAAACAAAAATAATCTGGGCATTAAGAATTCAAATGTTATGAACACATTTGATCAATTGTTATTTTCTTTACACAGTGACAGTCAGAAGGTTAATTTGACAAGTCGGTTTGTTGTCACATCTGTGCAGTCGCACTTGTCCACAGAGTGGCAGAGAAAGTGTGATAGGGGTGCATTGATTACAATATGCACGGATGGCTGGTCAGCACAAGCTGATGCAAATTACCGCTGTGTTAACACAGACTGGCGGGTTCACGTTGTGTCAGATCATGCAACAACAGCCGTGAGTGTCCAGCGGGTTAGTTCCCTGTTTACCTTACTACCCTCACAGTTATATCTGTAATGCTTGTCTCATCAATGTATAACAGTAGGCATAGATGTTACGAGATGTCGTTAATGTTATTATCATGTCAGCTATTAAACTTAAATAACTTTAAAAATTAGTGAACATATGACAGAAGTAATAGATGTTAGATGATTCAATTATAACGACTTCATCAGGCGAATTGATTGGCAAGAAACGTACATATTGTTACAGTCAACCGATTGTCCCGTCCAACCCCGATGGAGTGATTGTGACAGCCGAGCAGTGAAAACTATATTATCCGGACAAGGGAAAATCGTGCTCTTTCTAACTTAAATAAAGACCTTATTAGGAATATGCCAGATTTCCCTGTCCGAATAATCTAGTTTTTACCGCTCGGCTGTCACTATTACTCCATCGGGGTTGGACGAACAATAGTTTGACCGTGACATTCTTTTTCTTTTTGTCAGCTAAGTGGGATTGGCAATCATAATTTGCTGATCCAGTGATCAAACCCATGCTAAAACATTTTTTTTAATGTAATTATTAAATAAAAAAAATTATTGTCAAATTATACTAATTGTAGATATCAGGCTGTGGTCAAAGTATTCACGTTTGCCAGAGATGCCTTGGTGCATATTAGTTTGCTAAATAGTTAATTCAAGATTCTGATCTAGTTTTTTCTCACTTTCATCGATATATTCAGTGAGTCCTATAATTTATTTAGCATATTTAACTAGTGGTCACTGGTGAATTGCTCATTTAAACTAGGGTTCTTTGTATATTTTTTTGTGTTATGATAGACCAGAATATTTTGATTTTGGATATAACGTTTCGCTTTAACATGTTTTTTTCTAAAGCTTTTATTAGTTGTATTTGTTGATCTAAGTTAGATTAACACAAGGTTGAGTTCAACACTCCCTGAAAATCTTATTATGTAATTTTTTCTATTCCTTTTTTTAACCACATGCGTGGACCAGCATACATATTTTTTTGGTTGTTCTGTTGCCACATAATTTTGTAATATATTGATTTGGAAAAGATTGAGTTTAGAAAACTTTACATATGTTAACTTCATATTTTGATCCAATATTCTATGGCATAAAATAATATTGCTATCAAATATGTATATTTGATACATAAACTTTCAACCATAGACAATAATATATATATATTTTTGCTATAAGGTTTATGTATATATATTTTTTATCACATTCATTTTTTATATATTACATCAATTTGCGATAAGGTTGAGTTTAAGAAACTACCTGGAAATTGCATTGCTTACTTCAGTCCAAAATTTGTGGTTGGGAGTCATAAAATTGATTTGAATAACAATTATATTCAATTAAATTTTTTGATTACCTGCTGTTTTTTTTACTACTGGACAAGTATCCTGATATGAATAGTACTGAATCATTTTAAAGCAAGTTTGAGTACAAAACCACCTTGAAAGTATCATTACTTAATATATTATTATTTTTTACTGCTATTTTGTTCAATTTATTTGCCCACATGTCAAAAATAGGTGAATGATTGACTAAAACAATCATAGTCTACTAACTCAAAAGAATGATTAGCAGGGGTCAACTGGTAACCTATTATTGCTGATACAGACCATTCATCTTATTGCAATATTTTTTTTCTCCCTATACATTTTTTTCTTGTATTGAGTATTACATAGTAACTGTGTAAAACTCTGGCTCTTACATGTGTAATTGAGACAGAATATTATATTAAAGTCTATATTAAATTTATCTAGACAAATATAATCAGGTGAGAGCTAGAATGCCGCCTAAATATAATGATAAGAATTTAAAGGCTCCTGGCCACCCGATGTCCTCAGAGCGAAAGCCTAGGACACGGGCCCATGATCAGGCTGGTGCCAATAGACACATGACAGGGAGGGTCAATTTATTTACTTAATTCCACCACAGTTAACTGGTTTATATCGCATTTTGCTAGAAGTTAACAAAGCTATAACTTGGATAATAATCCATCCAAAGAAGTGTAGCCAATAAATGGTCCCTATGCAACCATTCGATACATTGTGTTATAGGTTAACAAAGCTCTAACTTCGATGATAATTCATCCAATAAGGTGTAGCCCAATTAATGGTCCTGTGCGACCACTTATTACATTCTAGGACTAACCAGTAAACCATGGTGATGTCTGACTAGGACTAACCAGTAAACCATGGTGATGTCTGACTAGGACTAACCAGTAAACCATGGTGTCTGACTAGGACTAACCAGTAAACCATGGTGATGTCTGACTAGGACTAACCAGTAAACCATGGTGTCTGACTAGGACTAACCAGTAAACCATGGTGATGTCTGACTAGGACTAACCAGTAAACCATGGTGATGTCTGACTAGAACTAACCAGTAAACCATGGTGTCTGACTAGGACTAACCAGGAAACCATGGTGATGTCTGACTAGGACTAACCAGTAAACCATGGTGTCTGACTAGGACTAACCAGTAAACCATGGTGATGTCTGACTAGGACTAACCAGTAAACCATGGTGTCTGACTAGGACTAACCAGTAAACCATGGTGATGTCTGACTAGGACTAACCAGTAAACCATGGTGATGTCTGACTAGGACTAACCAGTAAACCATGGTGATGTCTGACTAGGACTAACCAGTAAACCATGGTGATATCTGACTAGGACTAACCAGTAAACCATGGTGATATCTGACTAGGACTTACCAGTAAACCATGGTGTCAGACTAGGACTAAACAGTAAACCATGGTGATGTCTGACTAACCAGTAAACATGGTGTCTGACTAGGACTAACCAGTAAACCATGGTGATGTCTGACTAGGACTAACCAGTAAACCAGGGTGATGTCTGACTAGGACTAACCAGTAAACCATGGTGTCTGACTAGGACTAACCAGTAAACCATGGTGATGTCTGACTAGGACTAACCAGTAAATTATGTGGTGGCTGACTAGGACTAACCAGTAAACCATGGTGATGTCTGACTAGGACTAACCAGTAAACATGGTGTCTGACTAGGACTAACCAGTAAACCATGGTGATGTCTGACTAACCAGTAAACATGGTGTCTGACTAGGACTAACCAGTAAACCATGGTGATGTCTGACTAGGACTAACCAGTAAACCAGGGTGATGTCTGACTAGGACTAACCAGTAAACCATGGTGTCTGACTAGGACTAACCAGTAAACCATGGTGATGTCTGACTAGGACTAAACAGTAAACCATGGTGATGTCTGACTAGGACTAACCAGGAAACCATGGTGATGTCTGACTAGGACTAACCGGTAAACCATGGGTGTCTGACTAGGACTAACCAGTAAACCATGGTGATGTCTGACTAGGACTATCCAGTAAACCATGGTGTCTGACTAGGACTAATCAGTAAACCATGGTGATATCTGACTAGGACTAACCAGTAAACCATGTGGTGGCTGACTAGGACTAACCTTTTATATCTCTGTGCACAATCATGAGTGAGTGTAAGTAGCTGAGCCCCTCCAGGACTTGTCGAGTGTATTTCCTGGTCACTTTTTCTGTCAGTGCCCCATATGTACGAATTTGATCCTTCACAGATCCCTGTTTTTATAGTTCAGTTTTTTTGTAAAATTATACATCAATATTTTGTGCATTGTATTAAATTTCACATGCTTTCATGTCTGACAATTGCTGCTACAATTCCCACCTCAAGTTCAATAAACAAGTAACTCTTTTTATAAAACATGTACTAAAAACATAAAATAAGAATAATATCTGAAATGAAATTGCTGCTGGATTATAAAATTTGCGAGTGAATGCTGTTTACTTGAAATTCACCATGTACATTAGTGGAAAATGAAAGCTTGATATTAAAGAATTAAAAAATATCTTTATCACAACTCACACCAGGCATATATTCCATAAAAATGGACAAAACCCGCTCATCCTGTCGTGTGCCGTGATATTTCACAATGCGCAGGTGGTCCAAGCTTTTTAGAAGTTGGATTTCACACATCAGAGCTTTTACCTCCTGAAAGTAGAATTTCCCAGTAAGAAAGAAATCATACATATCTCATCATCGCAATCACTATCTTAATCTTTGTCTGGCTCAATTGTTTGTTATTATTACCATCCATTACAAGCATCTATTTGCAACATCTAAAGACAAAAATATGTATATTTATCGTAACAAATGGAATTTTTTAATTCTCTAAGCCTTTAACAAAAAATATTTTATAAATTTTGGTGGATTTTCATTGGGTTTGAAACTGGCTTAAAAACCCATGCACCATTTCAGCAGGAAAAATTGTTTGTTAATAATAGACCAATAAACTCATGCAAAAAGCACAGAATTACTTTGTTGTTTTTATTAATGACAAAAAATCTGACATTTTGAATGGAAAAGAATAATGTTACCTTGGTTATTTCCACATTCTTATTTGCGATTTGTACTTGTTTGACGGCGAGCTCCTGAGCCGTATCCTCATCATAGCAGAGAAATACTTGACCAAAAGCACCAGAACCTAAATGCTTCCCCTTTTTCCACTTTTCAGGGGCATGTGGAGCTGAAAACAAGATGCCACATCAAGAATATGTTATAGAAGCAAGATATGGAGTTAAGCATGCATCAGCGTTCGAAATGAGGTTTGAAATATCAAGCCCTGATAGGTGGCGCGATGCCCACATGAATCCTAGATGAAACACTATTCTTTTAAGTTAAAGAAATTATGCCAGTATTTTTTAAATTTGTAAATACTCCTGAAGAACAAACAACTTTAAATTCACGACGCAATGACTTACATTTGTGAGCACCGAGCTGCTTCAAACTGTTTGCTAGCTGAGCAAACTGCAGTCGACCTTCCGGACTGTCAGGATCCATTGGACCAATACCGCTGCTACTGCTACTGTTGGATAATGAGCGTTCACTGCTTGTCGGACTGCTATGTCTCAGCATGGTTATTTCATTTGGCTGTCGGCCATGGCGAGGGTAAGTTTGAGAACCTGAAATTATATTGACTATTATGCATACTATTATTGGCAATTTAGTAGGACAAATATTACACCTAATTTTGGAGAGCATATCAAGCTATTATCGAATAAAATAAATATATGTAAATGTCTCATTGAAATATATTTCATTCTCAAAATGGGAAGTATAAGAGAGAGAGACCTGCAGACAAAAAAAACGTATATTTTTAGCCTAAAAATGGTAATTTAACAACATAAAAAAGTCAGTTCGTGTAATCGTTTCTTTCAAGTGATATTTTCTTCTCAACCCTTCCACTGCTATGGGCGAAAATACACCAAGCACAGCCTGCTGTGGGTGACTATAGTCGACGTGTGAATTATTTCTATTTGCGCTTTAAAGATAGCTAACTGACTGATTTTGTAATATAATGGCTTTTAATATCAGTTGTTCATCAGATGTTTTTTGAAGAAAAAACGTGCGGCAAATTTTATGCAGCAGTGTAAGGGTTAAGATTGGATGCCCCTCCTTTCATACTAAATAAATTCCAGGAAATTTAGTTTTTGTTGATATATATTATAAATTAGTGATAACTTAATCAGTCTGGTTCAGTGTGCAGCCATACTAGGCCTTCCAAAGCTGCACACTGAATCATATGTGCTCTTCTCATATACTGTTATCTAATAACGATTAAAAATCATAGCATAAATTAGCCAAACGCAACAGCGTAGTTGAATGTTAATTGTTGTGTCTGCTACACCCCAATAGTGGATGTTGTTGAAGAGGTTTTTGTATTGAAATGTAGATGACAAACCTTGCTGTGAATCTGCCACACAGGACCTGGACACATGTGACCTGGGGTATGTGCCACCTTTCTCATTCTTCTCCCCTTAAACCAAAATATATAAAAATGTAATATGAGGGGAAGATCTAACTGACAGTGTCAATAACAAGAAGCTACAGGCCACCATCATGAGAAAGTATATAAAATTCTATTCATACTACCGTATTTCGCGGGGTGTAGTACGCACCTGTGTATAGTATGCAGGTGCCAATATTTATACCAAAAAACACAGATAGTACGCACCGGTGAATAGTACGCACCAGGGTGGTGAGTATCTACACAGTCTGTCTGGGGTGTGTGTGTGGTATCTCTTTATTACTCAAGGCATTCAGAATGTGGTTAATATAATCTAGCTAATTTTTATTAGGATACAACGAATAAAAAAACATTTTTGTATAACAACGTACAAGTTTTTATTTAGAGTAACAATAATGAAATGGCACATGTATGTATTGGTGACAGCACTGTCAAGGTGATTTATTACAAGCATACAATTAATGTCTATTATGTATATATATGGAATTAGGAATGTGACAATTATATCAAGAGCATAATTATTATTCTTTATTATTATATTATTCTTTTTGCTGTGAAACCTATCGGTATTAGCGTTCTAATATTATTTAAACTTTCTACCAGGATACATTTCGTCTATATTTTAGAATACCATTGACTTGAATATATATTGCAGTGAAATATGTAGGCCTATAATAATAAAACCTAATAAGAATCAAGCTGTATACAATGTATAAGATAGGCACGTCACGTCGCCGCCGGAAGCGACATCTGGTGAATGGAATAGAAGCTTCACAGTGGTCACGCAATCAAAGCAATACACATGATGAAGTAGGCCTAGCGATGTCTGACAAATAGATTACTATTTAAATAACAATAATAAATGACTTGATCGGATATTTGAAAGACAAATAAATGCTAGGTTGTTATGGAATGTTATTTCACAAAACAAACGGTTTCATTATAGCTGCTGAAGTAATTTGCCATTTTCGGGCGAAAATCTAAGGAGTTAGGAGATTGCAGTTTTTTCGGGAGACGTGAGACTGCCTATTTATCAAAATTTTGAGTGACAAATCTCAGCAAAATCAATATATTGTACGCACAGTTGGATAATACGCACCAGGCCAAAAACAGGCTCAAAAAAGAAAAAAGTAGCGTACTATACACTGCGATATACGGTAGGTCAAAAAATAGGTCAAATGTCATGGCACCCAAAAGGCACAGAGATGTGTGTTATACTTAATATGAAAGAAATCCCCCAAAGGATTTCAGACTCAGAGATATGCTTTGGAAACGAGGATACAGACAGTTAGATGTATGGACGGACATAGAGATGTACGGATAGACAGACGTGCTGACGCCATAACCCTCAACCTCACTTCATTGAGCGGGGGATAAAAATAGATATCATACAAATGTTAACAAAATATACTGCTTGCAGAAAATTTAAAACAAGTTTTAATCGCACTTTAAAATGGACTAGCCGTCATCTTCAAATTTCTGTAAGCTATGGGTTAATTTTACACAACCTGGGGAAGATACAATTGAATTAAAATATAATAGATTTGAATAAACTTGTTAGCCGTGAGGTTGGGTGTGCCTTGTTTATTAAACTTTATGTACCTGTAGTTGTTGTTCCCCCGGAATAATCATACTGTGTATCTGATGCTATGCTCCGCACTGACCCTTTACCTCGTCTGAAAAGTAAAAACATATTCAGTTAATAGATTTGATTGTAAACAACTTTATTATTTTTTTATCAGGTCAAAAAATGTAAAATTTTGTACATAGGTAGTTAGCATGGTTAGTGGGGTATTTTATTATGATTTGTGATAAAGCCTTAAAACTTCTGATCTCAAGGTTTAACCATTTATCTTCCTTATCTTAGGGTTAAAACTTAAGTCAAAAATGCGATACCTGAAAATAAGGTAGTAAAAGGGTTAAAGTGTTACGGGGTTCTGTTTATAACATTTGCAGCATGTGATGTTGCCCACATAATAATTTCTGAACATAAACCATCTGATATCAAAAACCCTTATATTTCAAGATCAGCTCATTAGATATCTTAAAAAACAAATACAAAGAAACCATAAACAAGAGGCCCAGAGGTCTTGGCGCTCGGTAGCAAGAGGTAATATAAGATCTGATACCTATACCTGGTGCAAGGAGTGATGCGAAAGTTTACAAGTTAACTCCCTGCTAGCATAAATCCAGAATCAAGGGTAAAATTTACAAGATTACAAGAAAATAAGCCCATGGAACCCCTATGGTGGATGCAGCTGGAAAAAACACCAAGTCAGGTAGAGTCTTGATACCAACCGGTTTCGTTTATTAACAACTCTTCAGGGTACAACTTGTTATCGTGTTTGTATTGCCATATATATGTAAAAAACAATAGACAAAGAGAAACGCCGGCGGTTCACAGAGAACCGCCGGCCGCCGACGTCATAGGAGTGAACCGCTGGCGGTTCACAGAAGGTTGAAAAATAAAAATATCACAAAAAACTTGTTTTGTTTTATGACGTTCTACATTTCCCTCAAAATAAGAGCGACGTCGTGTAAAAACTATCACAAAAAGTGAAGTAAGATAGGCGCCTACTCTGGAAATTGGTAGAATAAAAATAAAAGTGAAAAGAGGATAGGAGGGGGGGGACGACCTACGGACGACAAACCTTCCCTGTAATATAAGAAAGGTTGGCGTATGCAAGTCGTCCCTCTCGTATCCACAAGTAAGCCAGGTCAAGGGGTCAGGGGTAGAAAACTGCAGATTACTACAGGGTCAATAGTTGCAACATATTTTATTATATTATGATATATAATAAAAAAATCATAGTTTTAAGACTGTTATCACAGTGGGCTCGGGACGGGTACCGAATCATTCCGAGGCCACTGTGATACCTGTCAAAATATCTTTGGCTTCCAGTGATAGTCAATTTTTTGAGAGGTTGTTACAAATTGGATCAACGGGAATATAATATTTCCCTATAAATAATACCTGGACATGTATTGCGCCAGGATTATAAGTTAGGGTGAAAAAGGAGTAGGTTCATGACAGTATTGTAGACTACTTGTAGATCAAAAGGTTGGTTTGTTTACAAAACTGTCAAGTATGTAAAAAGACCTTGTCCTTGTTAACAGTGGTCGCTAGGTGGCGTAGAACAATCGGAATTTAGAATGCTAAGCCGATGTGCCCAAGCTACATATGTTAGGCAGGGCTAGATCATAAATGACCCTCTACAATATCAAATCAAATTTTATTCGAAATATTAAATTGTTTAACTAGTAATGGTAATAAATTAAACAATTAGAAGAGAAATATTAAACCATCCACAGTAATAATGGTAAAAAATAATAATTAGACTAAAATGTCCAAAGACGAATGAATAGGCTACATTACATTTACAGTAACGTAACACAGTTTCATAAATAGCATTAAGAAACATCGTGTAGACTACAGGTGTTAAATAGTTTTTCATTATGTTGGAATCCTTCACGCTGTCTCCATTGCATCTGGGAACCAACCGTCAAAAAGAGACGGTTCAATTGTCAGTTCGGCTGATCCACCATCGGCCTGGTAGTTGGTGTCCGGCTGGATGGCACATAGATAGAGGGCGTCCACTATGTCTTCCATTCCTTCAGGTTCATCAGCGTCCCCTGGCCGACTGGAAAGCGCCGGAGGGGTCTGACTCCGTTGGGGCCACACAGGTGCCCCACGAATCTGACTGTCAGACCCCGGGTCGCACGAGGACGCGGATGGGATCTGATTAGGAGGTGGGTGTTCTTCTGTATAAGAAGGGCTGGATGTGTCGTGACCGTGGGTGGTCGTCACTTCCAGCGTAGAGGTACAGCTTGTGACAGTAGCATTGTCAGTAATCTGAAAAGTCGCGAACTGTTGAATGATTCCTGGTCTGTACTCCTCTGAGGGAT
The DNA here is from genome assembly GCA_964017125.1 of Flabesymbios commensalis. Taxonomy (NCBI): domain Eukaryota; kingdom Metazoa; phylum Annelida; class Polychaeta; order Terebellida; family Flabelligeridae; genus Flabesymbios; species Flabesymbios commensalis. The sequence continues at coordinate 15,918,659 of OZ024903.1, forward strand.
GACGTCTCTTTATATGTCTAATAATGGTGTCCTTCCTCTTGCTCCAAGTATCGTCACAAAAGGGACGAAAATGCAGCCGAGGAGGCCGATGAAAATCCCTCCTGTGACGATACTTGGAGGTTTTGTTACGAAAACTGGTATTGCAGATGCCGCAAGAAAACATTGTATTTATTGCCCTAAAATGTTTAGGCCCCAGGGATAGAGGGTCTGTAATGAATCTATCCAGCTCTGTTCCAGGCAGAGCCTAGAGACCACAGTATCGTCACTTTGATCAAGAATGGCTATGGTGACGTCACTGATGTTATGTGACGTCATAGAAAAGTGATTAGGGATAGGGTGGTCTTTAGTGCCTGTCCTAATGGTGGATAGGTGGCCTGATAGTCTGGTTTTGAGCATATTGCCCGTTTGGCCCACATATTGTTTGTCACAATTTCTGCACTGAATAACATAGATAACATTGGGAGTAGTGCGATTCCCCCCATGCCGAATTGTGAAGCAGCGACCTGAGTAGTGGCTGGTGATTTGAGTTTGTGTCTTGATGTAAGGACAACAAAAGCAATTTTTTCCACATGGAACTGTGGATTTGGACGGTTTAGTGGTCCCTTTGGAGAATTTGGAATTTGGTTTGTTTACAAAACTGTCAAGTATGTAAAAAGACCTTGTCCTTGTTAACAGTGGTCGCTAGGTGGCGTAGAACAATCAGAATTTAGAATGTTAAGCCGCTGTGCCCAAGCTACATATGTTAGGCAGGGCTAGATCATAAATGACCCTCTACAATATCAAATCAAATTTTATTCGAAATATAAAATTGTTTAACTAGTAATGGTAATAAATTAAACAATCAAAAGAGAAATATTAAACCATCCACAGTAATAATGGTAAAAAATAATAATTAGACTAAAATGTCCAAAGACGAATGAATAGGCTACATTACATTTACAGTAACTTAACACAGTTTCATAAATAGCATTAAGAAACATCGTGTAGAGTACAGGTGGTAAATAGTTTTTCAATATGTTATAATCCTTCACGCTGTCTCCATTGCATCTGGGAACCAACCGTCAACAAGAGATGGTTCAATTGTCAGTTCGGCTGATCCACCATCGGCCTGGTGGCTGGATGGCACATAGATAGAGGGCGTCCACTATGTCTTCCATTATTTCAGGTTCATCAGCGTCCCCTGGCCGACTGGAAAGTGCCGGAGGGGTCTGACTTCGTTGGGGCCACACAGGTGCCCCACGAATCTGACTGTCAGACCCCCAGTCGCACGAGGACGCCGATGGGATCTGATTAGGAGGTGGGTGTTCTTCTGTATAAGAAGGGCTGGATGTGTCGTGACCGTGGGTGGTCGTCACTTCCAGCGTAGAGGTACAGCTTGTGACAGTAGCATTGTCAGTAATCTGAAAAGTCGCGAACTGTTGAATGATTCCTGGTCTGTACTCCTCTGAGGGATGACGTCTCTTTATATGTCTAATAATGGTGTCCTTCCTCTTGCTCCAAGTATCGTCACAAAAGGGACGAAAATGCAGCCGAGGAGGCCGATGAAAATCCTTCCTGTGACGATACTTGGAGGTTTTGTTACGAAAACTGGTATTGCAGATGCCGCAAGAAAACATTGTATTTATTGCCCTAAAATGTTTAGGCCCCAGGGATAGAGGGTCTGTAATGAATCTATCCAGCTCTGTTCCAGGCAGAACCTAGAGACCACAGTATCGTCACTTTGATCAAGAATGGCTATGATGACGTCACTGATGTTATGTGACGTCATAGAAAAGTGATTAGGGATAGGGTGGTCTTTAGTGCCTGTCCTAATGGTGGATAGGTGGCCTGATAGTCTGGTTTTGAGCACATTGCCAGTTTGGCCCACATATTGTTTGTCACAATTTCTGCACTGAATAACATAGATAACATTGGGAGTAGTGCGATTCCCCCCATGCCGAATTGTGAAGCAGCGACCTGAGTAGTGGCTGGTGATTTGAGTTTGTGTCTTGATGTAAGGACAACAAAAGCAATTTTTTCCACATGGAACTGTGGATTTGGACGGTTTAGTGGTCCCTTTGGAGAATTTGGATCTAACCAGTAAATTTTTAGGACATCTGGTGGTCTTATAGGCTACCATGATGCGTGCCTTAGAGAGTTCCTTAGCATCAGGTTGTAGAGTCAGGAGATGTTTGAAGTTGGAAAGGGCCAGTCTGTTATCAGGATTGGACGGATGGAAAGAGGTGGCTAAAACCAGCAGGTCACCAGATGGCGTTTTGGTCGGCAGTAAAAGGGACTGCCGGGTCACCTGGCGAGCTCGGGACCAACTGTGTTTGACCAATATCAGGGGGTAACCCCTGTGAGAAGAGCTTTGAAGATAATCCGGCTGTCTTCTACAAAAAATTGGTCGTTGGAACAAATTCTCCTAACCCGTAGAAACTGGCTGTATGGGATTGCCTGTTTGACCTTAATAGGATGGTGGGAGGAATAGTGCAGGTATAGATGTGCATCTGTAGGTTTGCAAAATAACCGAGAGGTAATGGTCCCATCTTCCAGAGATAGGAGAGTATCAAGAAAACTGACTGAAGTAGAGCTTACTTCTGCAGTAAATTTGATGGCATCGTGGAAACTATTCAGGCGCAGTAAAAATAGGTCCCACGATGCTCGTCCATGCGTCTAGACGATCAAAATACCGTCTATGTATCTGAGCCATACAAGAGGTTTCAAAGGACTTCCGAGGCCACTGTGATACCTGTCATTGAGAAAGGATTGTTCTAATTTCCCCATAAAAATACAGGCATAATTGGGTGCCATTTTGGTTCCCATAGCCGTTCCATGTATCTGGTGATAGTATTTATCATTGAACTCAAAGGTATTTTTCGTGAGGAGAAAATGAATGAGTTTTAATAGGACAAAAGTGGGTGGGTATTGGTCACTACGTAGGTTTAGAGCCTCCCGACTGGCGGCGATACCGTCGCTGTGGGGGATCGATGTATAAAGGTATGATACATCCACAGTGGCCAGTTTACAATTCTGGGGTAATGTAGGTAGTTGGGTAAGTTTATTCAATAGATCTTTGGTGTCTCTTAAGGTAGGAGGGAAGGGCTAAGTTGCAGGGTTTCACGTAAAAGTCTACAAAAGCCGTTATTTTTTCTGTTGGGGAGCCAATGGCTGAGACTATTGGTCTCCCTGGGACCTTGGTTTGGTGTATCTTAGGTAGCATGTAGAAGGTGGGGGTGGTTGAAAATTTGCACATGAGGTGTTGGGCGTGTTTAGGAGGTATATGGTTTCCTCGTTTGCATAAGGATAAAAAGGCGTTGATCTCACGAGCCGTGGCAGCTGTGGGATCTGAGGAGAGTAGTTCATAGTCCCTGCGGTTGTTCAGCTGTCTCAATCCTTCGCTGATATATTGGGTAGTTTACAAGATTACTTATCACATAACTTTTATCAATGAGCATGTCAAAACATAGGACTAATGCATATTCCAAATTTGAACATATAAAAGTCAAATATATCTGAGCTCATATAGGAGCGGACAGCTGTGTTGCTGAAACGGTGAGAATATGAGGTTTAAAAAATTAATAGATAAATAATATTTAAGAAATAATATGTTTTTTTAGAATTTACTGGGTGACCGGAGTCACCCACAGCAGGGTAGAGCTTGGAGGCTTTAACAATCAGTTTTGATGAAATACTAACTTTTAAAATATAAATTAAATATGCCATGTTGTGTATAAAAACGAAAAGGGAGTTAATTATGTATGAAAATTCTCACTCACTGGTCACTGCTGTAAGAACTGTCTATTGATGACAAGCTCCCTGATCTTGAGCTTGAGGTGCTGCCACGAGGTCGGTCCTTCTGCAAAAAAAAAAATAGAGGAAGATCATTTAACCTTTTCCCTGTTCTGAGGCCCATTTTCGAGGAAATTTTAAACTGAATACTCTGTCACTGAAATGGATAAAATAGTTTGTGATAGATGCTCATAAAATAATTAAATCTAGTAGATGTATATTTTCAATAAATATCAATATTGTTTTGTCATTTAAAGCTGGAATTTGCATCAGCAAAATTTATCCAGTTTTAAATGAATGAAAAAATATAGCACACAATTCAGCGGCACAAATTAAAATTATACAGGGATTTATATTTAAATCGACAACATATGCCAACTTATAGATATATTGAAAACAGATATTTTTAGACCATAAAATCATAGTTTAACTAAACAGATTTTTTTATTCAATAAATGGCTAGAAACAAAACACTTGTTGATTTATATTTATAAGGTGTAATTTAAGCAGTCCCAGTGTGAAGAAATAGTTGGTCTTTGGCCTATCATTGCTTCATGCTTAACAAGATCATTAAGTAGATTTTGTTGCCATGTCCAGCATGTGTTATCTTCAAATACCATAAAATACGACGTTATCACACCATTAAGCAAAGGTGGTAATTTGTCTTGTGTTGGATATGTGTACTACAGCAGCGTTCGAAATAAGGCCTTTTCGGTTGTCCGAGACAACTAAAATTTGTGGCGGACAATCAATAGTTACCATGAGGCTGTCCGAGCCGACAACCAACTTTTGAGAAGATATTTTCACATCACATTATTATTTAAAGGCAGTTATAAGTAAAGTGACTGTCAGGGTTGACATTTTTTATTACAGTGGGGAGCTTCCACTTGTTGGTTAACTAATGTTTTTAGAAAATTGTGGGAACAGGCTGGATCGTAGCTATATATTACTTGCGGACAATCTGAAATTTTAGCGTACAACCTGAAAATTTGACCTGATTGTCCGATGGACAACCTTATTTTTAACCCTTATTTCGAACGCTGTACAGCGTAGGGCAAAACTACAATACACAGGGTGGTACCACAAGGATTGACTGTGATGATCATGACAGACATGCGTACATGCTCTGTAATATGTTAATCGTAGATATTTATCTCATCATTTTGATTAGCTGTTAATAAACCCTACTATGTCTTTAATAATGTGTTATATAATATTGGCATGGGCAGTAAGGTGCGGCCCACTCGGAATATACAGAAGCGCGGAGTATTTATGGTCAAACCAGCAGTTGTTGATTAACTTGTCCCTCAGGTTATACTCTTTGAGTTGGCAATACAACAGAAAATACAGTTCGAAAAAATTTATTTTAGAAAATCCATAAAATAAATTTAGGTTGCACATGTTTTGATAGGAAATAATATATAAAAAATTAGGCCCAAGTTTTAAAAAGAATTGTTACAAAGTTATTACAATTTATAATTATCTTAGTGATACTTGGAACCATGAATAACACATTTTCAACAACATAATACTCACTTGGTAACCATGAACTGTTGTTTCAGGAATAAATTCTCCTTCAGTGCCATAGGAGACCCTTGAGTGACTGTGTACAAGATGTTTTTGATCACTTGGTAAAGTGCCAGGGGGTGGAGAGTATCTCTCATTTGTTTGTCGCTTGGATTTCTTGGCTATGTTATTGTTGACATTGACTGAGCTAGACGGTGGCTGAAAATTGAATAAAAATATGAATTAACATAACAATGAAATATTATGGCACAAGTTATAGGCCTAATACAGTAACCCAGTTATAGAGAAGAGGTACACAAAAAATAATTATGATGAGAACGCGAGTTATGTCACAATACCTACATATTGAATAATCACACAAATAAGCGAATATCAAATAAAAAATAATATTATGATGAAAGTTGGGTTAGAAATTCTTTTTCGAAATATGACACTTTAAACAAGATCTATTTACCGATGTGCTGTTGAATAGTTGGCCCAACCTCCCTGGCGGTGGCCCAATAGGAGATTCAGGAGCTGACGGAGTGGCTGTCAGTAGCAAGCGAAGGCTATGTATTCGCTCATTCCTATCCACTAGCTGTATGGCTCTGTCCAAAGCATCTTGTGATGTGATTGGAACAATGATCTACAAAGTCAAAAATCAGGTGGTAGAAATCAAATTAATATTTCACACTATAAGTGATGACGTGATAATCAGAGCTCATTTACCCTTAGAACACTGACCTATTTATTATAAATTTTCAGTCACTTGAAGTTGTGTCTCGCTACCGTGATCCACAACTTCAAGTGACTGAAAATTTGTGGTATTCGTGAAATTTAAGTGCTAACATGTATCAGTGTTTCAAATTGAAAGCACATTTTACTTTTAACAACTGGTTATACAGATGCCAATAAAAACGCAGACATCAGTGTTGTGAGGGTTACCCTTTGTCCTGCTGGGCTCATATAATCAGAGCTTATTAAAGCGACACAATCAGGACAAAAATCATCCAGAGCGCCAAAATTTTATTTTGGTTCATTTATAATACATGTCCATATTCCATAATTATGTCCATAAACTAGAAATGCAGAAGTCTTCTAAATTTTGGGTTCTGTGGCAACGTAGCAACTGAACCGAAAATCCTGTTTATCAGTTATTCCTGCATTTCTTATTTTGGACATGCATGTCTGAAATTAAATCTCGTCCTTATGTCTCTTTTAACAAGTGTGCAACACAAAATTTAAATAAAATAGTCATCAATTGATGGCAAGACCCCTCAGCCACAGGCTCTGTCAATCAATATCAAGAAATATAAATTGATGCACATGTATCTCCAAGGTAAGGAAGTTATCACACTTACAAGCCATCTTGGTTTCGGTGACCTTGCAATTAGGTCAAGGTCACTGAATGTCGAACTTGCCCTTCAAATTAGTGTCATGTACATGTCGGTGAAAAAATTAAGGTTCTAAGTCAAGGCGTGATGAAGTTATCGCACCCACAAGCCATTTTGGTTTGCATGAACTGGTGACCTTGAAATTAGGTCAAGATCATTAAATGTCGAACTTGACCTTCAGATTAGGGTCATCCATATGAGGTAAGAAAATGAAGGCACGAAGTCAAGGCGTTATGAAGTTATCACGCTTACAAGCCATTTTGGTTTCCCTGACCTGGTGACCTTGAAATTTGGTCAAGGTCACTGAATGTTGAGAGTGACCTCCAGATTAGTGTCATACACATGAGGTAAAAAAACGAAGGTCCTAAGTCAAGGCGCTATGAAGTTATGATGTGAGGGTGGGGGTGATAGGGCATGGTGTGTGCTATTAAAAGTGTTTTCCTTGGCTGACTGAAAAAGGACAAGGCCAGTAGACACAAAGACCCTGAAAACTTTATGCCAGGTCTCAAGGCATTCAATTGAAAATAAGAACGATTTATTAAAATTGATATAAACAAAAATGGCCACCATAGTCTCGTTTTCGGTGTGAGGTAAATAAATTTAATTGGAAAAAGTCAAATGTGACCAAACAGCAAACCTCGCCATTTGAAAGTGTGTAATACATATTCAGTTCATGACCATAGTACTCTGTTACAACGGCAACCAGCTTTGTGTATTTCACAGGTCTTGGCAACAACATCATCCTGAAAAAATGCAATTAAAATATTTCTATATTAAATTTCATGTGACATATGCATAAGAAAGTCATATGAGGATGAAGAGATGTAATTTCTCTGGGAAAGTCTCAACCTCCAAAATTGAACAATTATTGCTAATGAATGCATTAACAGTGAAAGTGACGTGGCATATATGCAAATTTTGACACACAGATACACTGTCACTTCAATCAAATTTAGTCTTTTGAAGTTGCAGATCTATAGCATTATATTGTATTATTTTTAGCAGTTCTGCACTTAAAAAATGGACTGCACAACTGATCACGTAAAGATGAGTGACATTTGATCAAATTGAGTGACACATAAACTACCGTAAAATTTCTAATTGTAGCCGCAGCTTTAATTAGAATGAAAAAAAAAATTTTGCAGTGCCCAATGCCAAAAGTCCACTTGCGGCTTCTATTGGAGGTTTTGCATGAAAAATTGAATCACCGCGCGCGGCTATGAATCTCAACTGCCGGTAGTGATCACCCAACCCTCCATGTCCAATGCTCATATAAAGATATATAATTATGCCATTTGAATAGATCTGATGCTCACATTAGTCGGGAAGTTTATTTTACATAGAGCTAATTAAACATGTTTTACATTGCAAATCGTTCAAAGAATCTATTAAAAAGATACGCCATGCATAATTATATAAATAATAATGTATATCATGTCTATAGCACACTGAATGTCAGCGTGTGGTATTCGGTTTGTTGCGTTCGTATAGACAGCGCGGCGCCATGTAGACAGTGGTAGACACCGTCATAATCTGTAACAAAACAGCCTGTCAGTTGGCAACAACATCCCTCTCCAGACGTGAGCTGTCAGTCATGGGAGCGGCGAGCGCGTCGTCACTTGACCAGTTGCTGACTGTACAGCTTGCATGAGATGTCGATGCAGAGTCGGCTAAATGTTGACAAATAATGTCTATAGTGAACTAGCAGCCCAAATAAACATGCGGCCACGCGCCCACCGCCCTCTCCTAATGAACTGTTGCGTAGGCCGACATGGCTGGTCCACACACGGTGATGCTGGCTTAACCGTGAAGACCACAAATAAGCATTGTTAGTCCAGGATCTGCCCTATAGGCCCGTAACAAATTTAAGGGCGAGAGACTTTCTCGTTTTATTCGTGATTTACTCACCCTGGACATCAATACTTCAGGAGGTGATTTTTAAAAATCGGTGGCATAACGCCACCAGAGCCTAAAATCCAAAATGGCTGCCACCAGCCTTATAGTTGCAGTCAACTTTCACCAGCGTTGAGTGTTTTTCGCTAATTTCTCATTCAATTCTTACTCAATTTCCATGTAATTTTGCAAGCCCTCTTTGCAAGTACTCTGGCGCTTGCCCTGAAAATGTCGTGAAATTTAATGGAGTACTTCAAAAGTTAGACCATTTGACATGTAGTGGAATTTCGAGATTAAAGCCGATTGAAGTCAATGGGTTTATAGAGAAGCTTCATAATTCGCAATTTACTACTAGCGGAGCTAGAGGGAATTAAAAAAAATCGTGGCAAGTTTTTTAAATTTGGCATGGTGCTGGGTATGGGCAGTGTGGGTGTTTTCAAAATCCATCGCAAGCAAAATGGGTGTGACCTCTGGTGACCTATAGAGGTCAAATTCAAAATGGCCGCCAGAACGACCAGGAAAAAGAATAACTGTAATATCTCACCTCGTTCTTAAAGTATAATATTATTTAACACCACTTTTTGTATGTTTTGCGGCATGATAAAATATTTTGGGTCATTTTAAGGATATGGATTTTTTTTAAGTCAAAGGTCATGTTCAAGGTCAATTATGAGTTTAATTAACTACCATATACTATATATTATATAATATAATATATAATAGAATGAAACCTGTCTGGAAACAAATTTTCAGTTTTTAAATTTTTTTATTGTGTTGGGTATGGACAATGTGTTTCCAAAATCCATAACAAAGAAATGGGTATGACCTCTATGACTATTGACCTCTGAGGGAAATATAAAATGACCGCCAAAATGGCCGTCAAAATTATTAATGTATTATCTTAGCTTTTGTTTGAAGCAGAGCATTATTATGATTATGTAATACCATTTTAACTATGTTTTACGGCATTGCAAATATGTTTTGCAATAATTTTGGGGCGGGGGCCCTATAGGGTAGTGGTTAGCACCGCTGCCTTTCACGCTAGAGTTTGGGGTTCGGTTCACGGTCTCGGCGGTTTGAAAGAAGCAAAAATGTTTCTTCCCCATCCACGTGTGAAACTCAGTATTGTGGGGAGCCTCAGTGACAGAGATGTAGCGTGCTCGGCCTCAGACCGCCAAGGCTTGAATTTCGAATCCTGTGTCTGGAGGACAGTGTAACTTATTCATCTCACCATCCTCAGAAGGTTCTCCTGGCCCAGTTTAGCCTATATGTGCACAAAGGTGGCCTAAAGCCCGATTCATTTCATTTTCTGGATAATTTTAATGCTTCCTATATTTTTTTGAGGTGAGAGGTAAAAATAACAAAAATCCAAGATGGCCTCGAGAAAAATAGATTTTTAACTACCGGTTATAATCCGATAATCAGGTGTAATATGTCATTTTTGCCTAATTTTGCGGTGTACAACTCATTTATGGGCCTAAAATTACAATTCCACACTTCTGTGACCTTCAAATACAACATGAAGGTCAAAGAGAACGACCAGCGGCCACAGTGGAAAACCAGTTTTTTACTAATGGCGTAATAACTATGTGATATGTTATTTCTGGCTAACTTGATGACTCAAAATCCATTCATGATATCGATAATGTCATTATAGCCACCAGTGACCCTGAATACCTTATTATATGACCTTAAAACAACCCATCAAAGTGAAAAATGAACACCAGTGCGGGTAAACTTGAGAATACAACCTTATTAACTGTGGTTCAATAGTTACATGTAGTATGTCATTGGTGATTGATTACCAGTAGCAGCAAAATAATGAAAGCCTTTGAAGCGACATTTGCATTATTCTTATTTGCTTAACTCAATATATCGAGTTCACAACTCGATATATTGAGTTAAGAACTTGATATATTGACTAAGGAACTCGGCATACTGAGATAAGAACTCAATATATTAGTTGACAACTTAATATATCGTCCCCTCAGAACAGAAACCACCTAAAGGGGGAGGATATGGGGTTGTCAACTCTATATTGAGTTTAAAACACAATATATTGAGTCATTAACTCAATAAATTGAGTTTAAAACTAAATATATTGAGATAAGAACTCGATATATTGAGATAAGAACTCGATATATAGAGTTCACAATTCGATATATTGAGTTGTCAACTCAATATGTATTGAATTGACAACTCAATATATTGAGTTTATAATTCGATATATTGAGTTAAGAAGTCGATATAGTGAGCTAAGAAGCTGATATATTGAGTTAAGAACTCGAAACATTGATATATATATATATATATATTGACTTCATAACTCGATATATTGAGTTCAATATATGAGCTAAGAAGTCGATATATTGAGCTAAGAACTCGCTATATTTAGTTATCAACTCGATATTTGGAGATATAAACTCAATATTATATCGTTTTGTCAACTCAATATATCGAGTTGCAAACTCAATATATCCAGTTTGAAACACAATATATCGACTTTTAAACTCAATATATCGAATATTAAACTCAATATATCGACAGATTCTGGTCTGGTATTTTGACATGGTTATAATATTGAACACGTAGGCTAACCCGTTGGGGATCATTCCCGGATATATTTGGGAATGATCCCCAACGGGTTAGCCTATTTGGGATTTGTGACTGTTCCCCCAGGACCAGTCCCAGATATGTTCTGGATTGATTACATATATATATACATATATACATATATCAGTTTCTTAACTCGATATATAAATATATTGAGTGATTAAATCAATATGTCGAGTTTTTATTTCATTATAGAGTTAATAACTCAATATATCGAGTTGTAAACTGAATATATCGAGTTCTGAACCAAATATATTGAGTTAAACAATAAGAAAAAAAGAATGTGAATGTCGCTTCTGGGGCTACTTCAAAAACGAGCCGAGATATCACATTTATTTGCTTTTATAGTCGTTTTGGTGGCCATTTTGAATTTGACGTCTAGAAGTCACCAGAGGACACGCCCATGTTTTTAGATGGATTTTGGAAACGCAATGCCCATACCTAACACCATACCAAATTTCAAGAAACTTGTCACCAAGTGCACGATTGTTCCACCAAATATTAGCTTATTCCTCCCCTGCTATACATAGTGCATTCATTTTCATAATTTGTTGTAAACGCTTTTTTTTTTTTTCTAATTCTATTAACAGCCCTGTAAAATCATATAGCGTATTTCAAAAGTTGGACCATTTGTCATTTTGACATGTAGTAAATCTACAAACCCATTAAAGTAATTGTATAATTTTATTACATGTCAAATGGTCTAACTTTTGAAATATTCAATATAGTTTTGCGAAATTTTTACCATTGTTAGCAGATGACCTTTGCAAAATGTAAAGAAAATCGATTCAGAATTGACGGAGAAATCGGCGAAAATCATACAATCCTGGTTTATTATGACTTTGGGTATAATGAACAATGTCATAAGATACGCGCTTGGAAAATTATCTTTTTAAGCGGATAATGGACGCTATCTTGGATTTTCACGCCGGGCAGCACTCCAAAATGAAAAAAAAACTTTAAAATGAGTTTCTAGGACAAAATCGTGTAAAAAGTTGGCATCACACATGTTCCCAGGTCAATCAGTTCAAAAGTTATATACGTTGAAATAAAAGTCACTTGAAATCTGTCACTTTTGCGTTGCATGTTTTTTGCTAATTCCTCACGCAATTATCATCCGATTATCATGAAATTTGGCAAGCATTATTTTTTAATCTAACCTAACGGCAGCTACCCTGAACATTTCAAGAAAAAATATTATGTAGTTTGAAAGTTAGACCATTTGACATGTAATAAATTGCGAATTATGACGCTCCTCTATAAACCCATTGACTTCATTTGGCTTTAATCCTGAAATTCCACCACATATCAAATGGTGTAACTTTTGAAATACCCCCTTAAATTCCACAAAATTTTCAGGGCAAGTGCCGGAGTACCTACAAAGAGGGCTTGCAAAATTACATGGCTATTGAGTGAAAATTGACTGAGAAATTAGCGAAAAACACCCAGCGCTGGTGTTAGTTGACTGCAACTATAAGGCTGGTGGCGGCCATTTTGGATTTTAGGCTCTAGCGGCGTTTTGCCACCGATTTTGAAAAATCACCTCCTGAAGTATTGTTGTCCAGGGTGACTAAATTACGAAACCAACGAGAAACTCTCTCGCCCTCGAAATTTTTACAGGCCTATGGGGCTGAGCCAGGACTATGTATTGTATACCGGTATATGTGATTGCCATTTTTATTTTTTAAATGACATTTATTATATATATGTAGGCCTATAAACAGTCGAACCAAAAAATATTTCAATCCGTTAGACTGAGTAAGTAGGCTAAACATGACAACTGTGACTAGGCCTTTAGCGCTTGTAGGGTTACATTACCTGCCCTATCATCACACATTGTACATGTTGTATATGAATATAACACCTCATGTCTGTAAAGGGTTAGAAGCTATCTGGGCTTATATAACGTGTGCTCTATTAGCGCGGTTAGCGTAGCTAGCGGCCGGTGTCTTGATAAACATCTGGTCATTGTCTTTTTTTTATAAAATATGAAAATAGTTTTCGTTCTTGACAAATCTCAAAAGTCGCCATGCGGCTTCAATTGGAGGTTTTCAAAGTAGGAAACTTTTTGTAAAAAAATGTAATTTTTTAAAAGTTTGAGGGGGCGGCTTCTATTGGAGATGCGGCTACAATTAGAAATTTTACGGTAGGTTGGTAAATCAACCTTTGCCAATGAGCAACATTACCTGGTGTATAAATCCAAACACAAATATCTGTGCAGAATCAATTCAAAGTTTTTATTTGAAATCAATAGAAAACCTTAGCACATAAAATAAGAGCCAAAATGCAGATAATGTAACGCTAAAAGAGGAGCATATAAAAACAAATACATACCTTTTTTCATTTTGAAAATCACATTTTACCTTCAGGGGCATCTGAAAAAAACAGGAATAAAAACTGTTGATGACAGTTGATGAAAAAATGTTCTCAAAGTATGCATAAATACAAGATATTAAGCAGTGAACTACAATTTGAATAAACTCAAAACCTGAGAGGAAGGTATAACTAAGTCAAACCTGACAGTCACCCGCGGACTGGAAGGTATAATAAAATTCAAACCTGACGAAGTCTTCTGCGGACTAGAAGGTATAATAAACTCGGGAAAGGTATAATAAACTCAAACCTAATGTAGAGTCACCTGCAGACTAGAAGTCATAATAAACTCAAACCTGATGGTCACCCTCAGACTGGAAGGTATAATGAACTCAGACCTGACAGTCACCTCCAGACTGGAAGGTATAATTGACTCACCTGCGGACTAGAAGGTATAACATGCTTGGATTTCCTCAAACCTTCAGCCAGGTTGTTTTCTATAGCGCTTAATACATCCTCCATCCCCGCATCCTCTGAAAACAAAATCACAGTATACTTAACCCTTGCCGTGCTAGGCTGGTACACAAATCTCAAGATGCTTTTTCAGAATTTTCTTGATTTTCTGCAGCTGAGACAGTACATGCTGATAATTCAAATAATGTTAAAATGTATACATGTAAGTACTAGAAAAGTACTGCCTTAAGTTGTTTCTTTGCTGAATTTATGTTTGTATTAATAGGGTGATAGGCTGTATGTAGGGAGAGAAGCTGTGCACAGGCAATCATGTGTGAGACCCATAAGACTACTTATGAATATGAGAGTTATGAATGTAATAAATGTATTTGTTGTACCATCATTATTAGGATTAAGATAACGCTGTGTTTTATACGAATGCATGGATGTTAATCTGTCATGTACAAAGTGGTTTCCGTAAAGATAGTTGATTATGACTAATTAAGGTTATTCACTAAATGAATATTAACAAGACTACATAAGTCCAGGAGCTCCCGCGACGAATTAGAATTTGATTTAAGCAATTTTGTGTAGGGTTTTTAATGTTGTCCTAAGCTAGGTCAACAAGACGCAAGACAACTAGATCTAAGAAGCCAGCGTTCGACACTGACGGTGGTCCGGTGGTCCGAGACCCCCAGAAATCATGTCGGACCACCAGAACATTCAAACCCAGTGGTCCGATGGACCACCGAAATTTTCAGCTCTAAGCAAAATCGTAACATAGCCATAAAATCGAAGCAATCGTCGCCACTCGCGGCCGATAATACAAGAAATACGGTACCGCTCTCGCCCCTTTTCACGGAACAAAACAGGTGTTTATAATCATGCTGGGCATGAACTATTGAGGTCGAGATTGACCATCCGCTCTCACCCTTTTTACGGAACTAAAGATATGTGTTCATAATCATGCGGGATATGAATTATTGAGGCCGAGATCGACCATCAACCCAGCTGACGTAGTTAGCAAACGCCACCCTCCACAATTAGCCCCAGTTTCAGCCACAGATTGACCGCATACAAAATCGTGGGACATTTCTTTGGACTGTCATATCGGAAAATATCGGGGAGTAATCAGGTCAAGAAGAGGTTTTTTAGAATCAGTAACATTTCAGTTCCATGCCTGCATGCTCAGCTCAGAGTCAGAGGTCGCACAGTCATTATTAATAAAAAGTTATGGACATTTTTCGGACCTTGGCGTCGGGATCGCTCTCAGTCACCGCCATGTTGGACTTTTGGGTGAAGCAAATACATCCATCCACGGCCTCGGAGAGGATGACACGGCAACCCCCACAATGTGTCACACATAGCCATAGGTCGCCGGTCACAGCCCATGCAGCCCGGCTGACCAGCTGCCTATTGAAAAAACACGCGAGGCACTAGTTTGTTGTTTGCCTGCCCTCATCTGACTGTCTAGTCAGACTAGTGGTGTACAATCAATTTGTGACGCCGAAAAAAGTGTCTGCCCGCCACTTTTAATAGGTTTTTAAGGTGAAGCTAGGAAAAGATAAACAATTGAAAATTCGAATCAAGCTGGTATGAACAGTATAAACGGCGGCCATTTTGTTTGAATTTCTGGAGTCTATAACAACATCCAGCTCACCCTCTGGAAACAAAGGCCCCGTCTACCATCAACCTTGAACTTTGCTTGTTTATTGTCTCACAGGGCCTACTCTATCAATATGAAAAATAAAAAAGGGTGCTTTAAAAACATCAGGCTTTTTTTATTTCACATTCAAATATAAGGTCCTAGTAGCCTACCTTCTCTGAGCGTTGCCAAAACGCTTTAAAAGCCTACTCCAGCAGCACATCCTATGTGGAGTATCAGGCTGGAGGGGGGGGGGGAGGCTGACAGACTTAGTCAATCATATGCCTAAGCCCTTGCTACTACCAGCATAGGGACTACGTTTTATACTTAGGCCTATATTTCCAGATTTCAATGTTTTTAAGGCAAGAAATGGTTACCAAATCTAGATCAATTGGTATCAAAATGATATGAATGTAATATTAAAATCAATATTGCTATAAATCGCCATATTATTTTTTTTTTTAACTCACTCACTTTTTAATGATATAAGCGTATGAATTTGTGTGCCGAGACTTTATTCTCAGGACCACCAGAAAAATTGTAGGACCACCAGATTCTCTGAGCTGGTGGTCCTGTGGACCACTGCTCAAAAAAGTTTGTGTCAAACCCTGGAAGCCCAGTCTAAGAGTAAGATAAGAACTAAACAGTCTGTCAGAGATTGCAAACCTCCATTGAAATTAATGATCCTAATCAGTATCCCAGTAATGGTCTACCTATCTGGCACGGTTTACCCGATATCAGGCCAATCGAGGTAACTAATAGCTGATTTACGGTCATTTTGAGTTCGATATAAATTAGTCAAAAACTTAGGGTGCATCCTCCCCTGAAACCTCAAATTTTGTTTTATAGTAATGGACTAACATCTAACACAGTTTGCAAAATATTGTGCATGTGAAAGTAAATAATGGCCGATAGGGGGCCATTTTGAATTTGATCGAGTCAGAATTTTTCAAGATGCATCCTCAGCTGAAATCTCACATTTCATTCTATAGTAATCGTCTAGCTATCTAGCACGGTTTACCAAATATCGGCCATGTGGAAGTGAATAATGGCCTAAAGGCGGCCATTTTGAATTTGATCGAGTCGAAATTTTCCAAGATGCATCCTCAGCTGAAATCTCACATTTCATTCTATAGTAATGGTCTAGCCATCTAGCACGGTTTATCAAAAAACGGCTATGTGAAAGTGAATAATGGCCGATAGGCGGCCATTTTGAATTTGATCTAGTCATTTTTTTTCAAGATGCATCCTCTCTTGTAATCTCACATTTTGTTTTATAGTAATAGTCCAGCTATCAAACACAGTTTACCAAATATCAGCAATGTGAAAGTAAATAGTGGCGATAGGCGGCCATTTTGAATTCGATTGAGTCGAAAGTTTTTGAAAGGCATCCTCTCTCGAAACGTCACATTTTGTTTTATAGTAATGGTCTAGCTATCTAGCACGGTTTACCTGATATTAGGCCTATCAAGGTAAATAATGCTGATTGTCGGCCATTTTGAATTCGTAAGTTAAAAATTTTCAGGGTGCATCCTCCCCCGAAAACTCACACTTTGTTTTATAGTAATCAGGTAATGGTCTAGCCATCTAGCACGGTTTACCAAATATCAGCCATGTGAAAATGAATAATGGCCGAAAAGGCGGCCATTTTAAATTAGATCAAGTCAAATTTTTTCAAGATGCATCCTCATCTGAAATCTCACATTTCGATTTATAGTAATGGTCCAGCCATCTAGCACGGTTGACCAAATATCGGCCATGTGATAGTGAATAATGGCCGATAAGCAGCCATTTTGAATTTTATCGAGTCAATTTTTTTCAAGATGCATCCTCTCCTGAAATCACACATTTTGTTTTATAGTAATGGTCTAGCCATCTAGCACGGTTTACCAAATAACGGCCATGTGAAAGTGAATAATGGCCGATTGGCGGCCATTTTGAACTTGGACAAAATGAATTTTTTCAAAATGCATCCTCTCCTGAAACCTTACAATTTGTTTTATAGTAATGGTGTAGATATCTTGAGCAGTTTTCATGATATTCCACAATATCAGGCCTGTCGAGGTGAATAATGGCCGATAGGCGGCCATTTTGAATTTTATCAACTTGAAATTTTTCAAGATGCATCCTCTCCTGAAACCTTACAATTTATTTGTTATTAATGGTGTAGCTATCTTGAGCGGTGTTCATGATATTCCGCAATATCAGGCCTGTCGAGGTGAATAATGGCCGATAGGCGGCCATTTTTGATTTTATCAACTTGAAATTTTTCAAGATGCATCCTCTCCTGGAACCTCACAATTTGTTTTATAGTAATGGTGTAGCTATCTTGAGCGGTTTTCATGATATTCCGTAAAATCTTTCAGTCGGATTTACCGATGTTATAAATTAGGTCAAAGTGCTGGGTCAACTTCCAGGTCAAGGTCCAAAAACCTGAAAAGGCACAACTAGGGACCTTAGAGAACATGTATGTGCAATATGACTGTCATCGGCCCAGTACTTTTCGAGATCTGCTCCGGAAACGAAGTGCGCGTCAAAACGTCTAAATAGGTCATAGTTCTGAACCAGAAGTAAAAAAAAAAAACTGAGGTAAAATCCATAGCTCCCTTCGCTCACCTACGGTGACGGCGGGAGCTAATTACTATGTGGGATTATGATGCTTAAGGGTGGAAGCTGACATAAGCCCTCACGTCTGGCATAGACTCTAATATTGCTGGGAATACTGTGTTTTTCAAGTTAACAGCGCTGTCATCAATACAAAATTACTGTGAGTGTAGCTAAATAAAGTATATCATAATATGGCTGTTACCGTTGTGGTAGCCCCCCCAGCTCAACTGGTAGCCCCGGGCTCCCGGGCACCCAATTTGACTAGGCCTGGAGTTGTCATATCTGTTAAAATCCAATGATTTATATCAACCAATTGTTGCTGACAATCACACTCTTCTAAGCACAATCACAAGCACATGTACGAGAACAAAATACCAGATAGAGCTACTTACCCATGATGATGTTCACACTTCAGGGAGACATCAAAGCAGCTTATCCCCTACTCACATGGCATTGACTATAGCAGCGCAACCCTAAACATAAATAAACAATCTGAACAAAAGAAAACATTCCTAACATCTTTTTAAACAAGATTATTGTAAATGTTGCTGGAGCCCACAACATCCTTTGCTCATACAGACATGTTTAACAAAAGGCCAGCCGCCCACCATAATCCCCCGCCCCACCCGAGGAATATACATTTTTCAGGGTGCATCCTTCTCTGAACTAGCAGGTGTTTCAAAATGAAAAGAATAAAAATTGGTTTGATAGGGGTGTCCAGGGGCATGCCCCGACCCCCAGAAAAATTTTGAAAAATCAGATGCAATTTGTTGCATTCTGGCATTTCTTTGCTAAAAGTAGGCATCACATTTACAATAAATAGACGTTGCTAGCGACAGGTGACGCCTTGTTTTAAACCCCCTGACTAGCTCTTATATTTTGTTTTACAGTAATGGTCAGCTATCCACAACAGTTCGCCATGTACATAAACAGATATTAACCTTTTCACCACTGGCGACTATAGAATAACACCATTTATCCCCTAGAATTACAGGAGCATTTAACAAATATGACAAATTATTCCTTTGAAAATTTTACATCAAAATGGTTTACAGGGAAAATACTTTCTCAGTAGGCTATTTATAGATAAAATTTGAAACAACTACACCAGTCTAAAGAAGTTTTATCAAAAATAGCAGCAAAGAAACTCAAATCTCAAGATCCGGTAACGAGTCTTGTGATATTCTAATTATGACCGGCTATTAAGTTTATTTTGCCTGAGTTTGTGTCCTATTTAGGAGTAAGAAAGGTGATGTGTGTGGGAAACGGTTCACATCTCTGTACACCAGTCTTTATGAACATGTGCAATATAACGTTTCAGGTCCTTAGGATAAGTACTTTTGTCTTTAACAAGTGTTCAGAAAAAAAATCTTCACAAGTATATAATTTGTGATTAGGAGCTTAAAGGGTTTTGATTGGAATAATGTTGGCCCAGCGTCACAGACGGTGGCCAATAATACATCAGCATTGGGCCAATGTATAGTGTTACCTGGTGTTTCTGGCCCCTGGATGTTAAAGCGTCACCAGTATAATACAGCCATCAGAAAACACGATACAATCACCCCACGTCGTATTTGCGCAGAGTTTACAACAGACCCGGTGATAGATTAGTGTTGGGCCAGCATCGCAGAGACAATTGACCGGCATTGAACCAGCAATGGGCTGCAACGCTGGCCCAACATTGAACCGGAATTTGGTGGGTAAGCCCACATCCTCTGTACCAGGTACATCGTAGGCAAGTATTGAATGAATGTTGGCAAGCACCGGCGATGGTGGTGGAAGGAATACACATCGAAGATATATTTGAACTTGTCTCCTTGGTTCTTTCCTTAGGCCACAGCAAATTAATTTATGGATTACTAATTCGCCGCTCCGATTTTACCGAGATTGAAATTTTTCATTAAAAAGAAAAAAAAATTGCCGCTCCATTTCATTGTAAGCCCCATTTTATATTTTTTTCCATTTTTGGTTGGAGACACCAATTTTTTTTCCAAGCCTGACAATCACCTCAGTGTTACTTTTCTATCTTTGAAAAAAAAATTTGCATCTTCGCTTGCCCCATTTTTGCGGGAAATCAGTTATTTGAAAAAAAATTGTCGCTTCTTCGCTCCCTCCATTTTTGGAGAAAATCAAAATTAATTTTTTTTTATCTAATAATTTGCTCGCTCGCTTTATTTTTCTCTGCTGAGAATCTGTAATCCATAAAATTAATTTGGTGTGGCCTTAATTATATCCTTGACCTTCAAATTCTGGCCCATGAGGAAGGTCAATACACTGATAGCACAGACTAAAGCCGGGCTTCGGAGTTTGGGAACTCCTTTTCTAGTTATTAAATACAATTTACTTTTTATTTATATCGTCTATAGTAGGAATAGAACTATTATATTATTAAAATACATGTAAGTAGTATTATTATATAGGCCTATGTGATATATTTAATGTGAAGTGTGAATAACTTATATATGACTGTGATAACTAATTGAAACAATAATTAATGCTCGTCAAGTCTGTCTAAAGAATACACATGATTAGGTCTAAAGAATATTTTAGGCTAAATTATCATTTTGCAACATGTTTAAAATATGATAATTAAGATGATATAAAATTGATTCTATTATATGAGCTATTCTCAAATTCTCTATACAAATTTTGGACTATTTTCATACTTTTCAATTCTAAATAAACTAAAGAAGCTGGAAAAGCTTTTAAATCTAAATATGATCATTTAATCTATTAATTATGACAAATTTTACTGTTTTTTGATGCATTCTTTGATGCAAATCAATGGGACATTGCAAACCGTACCCAGAACAATTGTTTATCACAGGACACTCAATTATTTTTTTCTAAGAAATTTACAGGTCTCACATCTGTAGAGGAAGAACTAATTTTATATAAAAAACATATATTAGCAGCTACATTATAATAATTAGAGCCTTTTTTATGAAATATATTAAGCTATGGTGGTCGTAACATTTTGTGTCCTATTGGCAGCTACTACTAAATCATGGCATAAGTTTTACCACCGTGCCATAATCGCTTGAAAAGTAAACTGAAAAGTCAAATAATATGATGCAGATACAGTAATATTAGTTGAAAACAAATGAAAACCAAGTAAAAGGGTATGAATTTTACTACTTTTACTGAACATAAAAAAAATTTTGTGTCCAACATGCATTTCCCTTTGATGTAATTTTCTCGAACAATCATTTAGTGTTCAAATTGGTTTCAGGGTTTCCCCTAAAGCGTCAAAGCGTCACGGCACCATGACGCTTTAAATTTTTACCCTGACGCTTCAGTAAGTGCCGTGACACTTTAGGAAATCCTGTGACGTTTTTAACAAAGTCTTGATGCTTCTGTACAACATTGGCATCGTGTTGCGGTGTCCAGCGATACAGATTGGATCTAGATAACAGCATTACATAGGCCTACTGTATTGCCGCATGGCAGTGCGTGGCTCGTCTGTGCCAGGCCCAGTGGTCACATGATGTCACGTGGTCAGGCACTGTTGGCGGGTCTTATCAGCGTGTAGCTGACTGCATGCGCCCAGCAAACATGATACAGTACGTGTAGTACGTTGACTTATTGTTGACCTAATGTTGGTCCATCGTCTGCTACGCTGGCTCAACATTAAAGCGCGTTGTTCCACCTGCCGTGTTTGCCGCGACAACAGAGCTGACGCCTGGTGTGTCACAATCCTATACCGTGTCTACACTAACCCGACGTCAGCACAGCGTTGGTTAGGCAAATCCGCAATGAGTGCTTGCTCAGATATTATAGTTGGAGTGTGACTTATGATATTCTCAGAAAGCAAAACAAGTGATGCCGACCTTGTTTGTGTTCATTAAAGGCTGGACCGATTTCACCAGATGCTTGTATTTAAACAGACTTGTTTTCTGGTATTAGCAAGTCCTGATGATAATCCAACGGCGTGGCACTAATCTATCAAGGCCTACTGACTACTGAATTTATTATTATCTCAACCACAAACAAACAGCATGCTATTGAACAGACCTCGTATTGACCAATTTCTGAATCTTTACGTTATGCCTGGTGTCTATTTGTCTAAAGATTGTTTTGAATTCATTTTTGTGAATAAAAAGTGTAGGCTAGTCTATTGTTTTTAATTACAGTATTCTTTAATCCAATAGTCTTGTCAGACAAGAATCATCTCAGGCCCCCATCTCATGGCATTTCTCTGTTATAAATCATAGTTTGATACAGGGGCATAATGGACCACTAGACAAAGTAAACACTACATATTTCATTCGTCACTGCATAGGCCCCTAGGCCTATTTAGAAATAATTTGCTGTGTACATATGAGAATATTGGTGGTCTATATCACAAGGGTTTTAAATGTCAAACTGGCACTTAGTTTTTATATATCAGTCTACATGCAAAATCAGTGTTTAATTTTTTACCAGCACAAACAGTGGATACAAATTACTGCTATAAGCCACAAAAATGCATATAAAGAGGGTTTTCTGATTAAGGGGAGCATGCCCCCAGACCACCCAGACTGTACGCGCCGCAAATTGTGCACTGCCCACCAATTGTGCGTAGCGTGCAAATTGTGCGCCGCGCTGAAACCGAACCGCCAAGTACCATGATGCTTTCTCATTTTTCTGGGGGAAACCCTGGGTTTGTATACATCCATGTATACACAGGATGTATCCCCACACATGTGTTTTACATAATTGAACACAAATTAATATGGAACAGAAAGAAAAAGGTATTTTTATAGGGGATGAAAATATGGTAAAATGTGCCATTGTTTCATCTAGGATTCAGAAGGGGCATGGCACCACCTATCATTGAAAATCAGAATAACCGGCGGTTCGACTCAACACTGGGTATTATCTCTGGTTATTCAGATTTTCCAACATGCTTAACCAAGCGTTTCGCGCTTCAGGCCTATGAGGTAACCGGATGATATTCCAAACACAACCTCGCCATTGTCGGTTCAGATAAATTTGCAAAAATGGCTTAGCATATTTAGACCTATTTGCTAATTATTTCATTTTTTTGTGTCTTGGATGTATTTAAAGCAGGTGACCGAGGTAGGTATGAATATTGAGTTGAAGACGGTCAGTGGGCGGCCAGTAATAATGCGGGATCGATCATATGCCTTGCTCGCTGCGCGACCAACAAGGCATATTGAATAGGCTACCGATGTTGATGTAGGCCTAGGCATATCTGTATCTTGTACGTGGCAGGGACCTGGGTAGGTCATCAATGCACGGGCGGGATGCGCGCATGTGGATTTAGTTGGCGGAGCATGTACCCAGACACCTCTTAAAGATGCCTATAGATGCTGCTTCCTTGGTCTTCTCAGGGAGTTCATTCCAGTCAACTATTGGCCTTGGAAAAAAAGACGACTTAGCCCCTGTGTTTTTTCCACCACGAGTTCTTGAGTCCTGCTTAATAAGCTCATCAGTAGGCAAGGCCACCGCACGCGTTACTATATCCGCCATCAGATTAATTACCCTGATGACATCGCAAGGCTCTGACACAGTGACCTCCATTTTTAAATGTTATAGTTCTAATACGATCAAAAGTTTACGTCTGCTGAAAATAGCCTAGTTTTCAAAGGCCTTTAAAATATTCATCTCAATTTCATGACATCCGAGATTTTTGGTAGGCAGCGCGAGCGTCGTTTTTACACAGCTGGCTGTGGAAACAAAATGGCGGTCAGTGTGACTGGGCCTCGCGCAGTAAATGAGTTAGGCGGCCCAGTCACACCGGGTACAGATTAACTTGTATCGCATGTTTTTTGATGATTACTCAGTCAATTCTCAACCGATTTTGATTAAACTTTGCAAGAAAATTTTCATCGGAAAATATTTTATAGCTAAAAAGTTAGACCATCTGGCATGTAATACAATTCAGGGCTAAAAACAAACTTTACTTTAACCAGCTTAATGGGTTTATAGAGAAAAATAGTCCTTGCAAAATTTCATCAAAATTTATTTAAAAAATAAATGTGGTCGAATTAATTATGGACCACATTTCCCTCGCTATATAGAACAGAAAATGTGGTCCCGACGTCATAAAAATAGCGTCCCCTATTCTAAAGGATTACCGAGAATTGACTGAGAAATCGGCGAAAAACATGCGATACAAGTTAACGGCGGGTATAAGAGTAATTATAAATATAATGCATTCCATTATTAACATGATTGTCACATGATAGGGGGGCCTAGGCTAATGTAATGATTGTGGCGAACCTTCACTTCAGTTCAGGTGACAGTTGTGGAGAATCTTTCAAAGCTGTGGCGAATAACGTTATCCCCCGTGGCGAACCTTCCTGTATTTATTAGGTGTAAAAAGTGAGTGAATCACTGACTCAGTCAGTCTCAGACTCACTGCTCAGTCTGTCAGTGTGCGTGGTGTGACAGTGAGTGACAGTGTCACTGTCAGTGAGCTGGTGAGTGAGTGACCAGTGGTGACTGCGTGAGAAAGCAGAAACACACCTTTTCTCGATTAAAATAACAAATTTACAATATATAACAATGACAGTTGACAGCTGACCTAATATTACCTACACGTTTCAAGATGAATGTTTAATTGCACAAAGGCATTGAGATACTAGAAAAACTCTACGAATCCACAGAATTCTTAATTAATGTATACTAATATCGGTAGCTGCCCCCAATTTTTGTCATTTAGATCTACATTTGTCCCCACACACACACATATTTGCATGACGTCATCGAAGGCAATACTTCCGGTTACAAGTGCCAGTGGTGCGATTCACCAGATGACTCTCACCACCAATGTTTGCGGCTATGTTGTTTTCTACTTTAAGATTCGTGCCAAAAGTAACGTTAGTCTAATTTTATTGTTGATTCTGTAAGTTTTCACATTGCTAATTTTATAATTTCATACCTTAAAATGGGAATTCCAAGATGGCCGCCGCGGAATCATGAAATGTGACAAATGAGAGGGTTTCTCACAATCTGTCATGTCTGTAAGCACTGTGGTTTTCACTAGTCTATGAGACGTAGGGGGGCGTTCAACAATTAGGCCTAGGCCTACGTCGTAACGCTTAGAGGGGAAGGGGGGTTAAGCGATGCGTTACGGACCGTAGTCAACGAAACGTTACGAAAGGGGGAGGGGGGGTCAAAAATCTCTCAAAAAAACATTACGTAATTGTTGAACAGTCCGTAGGCCCATACCGGTATCAGCCTAGCTATGAGCACAATGTAGGCCTATGTGTCATGTGTGATCATGAGCTGATCGTGTCAGAAAATACAAACGTTGTTCATTTTTCGTGCGATATGTGAAAATACAGCACATGTTAATGAACAAAACAGGTGTTCGGCTAAAGGCTCACACCCTATTCATTGAACGAGTGCTGTATTTTCCCTTATCGCACTCAAATAAACTCCGTTTGCATATCATCTTTGCAACCACCCAAGATTGAACCATGTGTGATAGGCCTATGTCGTCTTGTGTGTCCAATTCCAGCATTATTTAGACCAAAGCACAACTGATGGCCAACAAAAAAGTATCCAAGATCATTAGATCTATAGCTTGTAATCCTTGAGCAATTTGCGCTGGGGGGGGGGGGGTAAAATCCAAGGTCAAATGTCAATTTCAAGGGCAAATATGATTTTCTACAAATATTATTATTAGTAGGCCTATTATTTCCGGTAGGCCTAGGCCTATTGGTCATAGATATCCTGGAATATCTGGGTGAATATACAATTTAAGGGTCATTTAGTGTCTTTTGGCTATTCTGAGCGAATTTATGCATTGTGTGGGTCCGAATTTCTTTAATATTGTCCTATGGGCAATACGATAAACTGAGAAAAAAAAATAATTCAATATATCTGACGAATATTTTTTTATTCAACATGCAATGTGCTAAAATACACGAATTTGTACGCAAATGCGATGTCTCCCAATATCTAACACCTGAAACATAGACTGTTTTAACGTGGAAGATCTGTTGGAAATAACTTAACCCCGAGTCATTTTGTAGCGCAATTGTTACGTTCAACAGAATTTATTCATATACAGACATGAACTCAATATAAAAAGTTGCCAAGGATATATTTACTGAGGCTTTTTAGCTGTCTCACGCAAACCGGTCAACTCAGCAACGCCAGTGTTATCTAAACTCCTCAAATTGTGGTGTGATACCATTTAATTACTTTGATATATGCAGAGACAGCTGCAAAGTCCCATTATTTTGAGGTAGGTGAAATATTTGTAAACATTCAATCTGAACTGCTATTTTATAACCAAAACAATCACCCCTGAAGCGTATTCAATTTCTGTGTCAACTCAGAAACGCTCATAATTTAGCAAAAAATCATTGAAAAAATGTTAAACTGAACAAAGTGCTTGATAATGATGGCCATCCCCCTACCGCATCGGTGGGCAATGATACATCTATTTTAAATACATTAAAGATCGTTTTATGTTCTCCGTATTCAACTCAGCAACATTATTATTTCGATCAACTCAGCAACGTTTATGAGTTGATCACTCTACTCAGAAACGTTGCTGAGTTGACCAAATTTAGCTTTCTGTCTCACTAATGTAATTAAGACTAAAAATGTAACTCTTTAAATGTAAAATGCAATTAAAAAATATGTTTTTAATTAAATTAGACTGAGAGAGTATTCGCTTATGTAGACATTTTTACAACAATGAAAAAACGTTTCTGAGTTGAAAACAAAAACGTTGCTGAGTTTACTGAATTCTGCTTTCTGTCCCCCTTTTTGTAATTAAAACTGAAATCTTAACTCCGTCAATGTGAAATGCAGTTAAAAAGAAGCTGCTTTTGATTGAATTAGAGTGAGAGAGTATTTTAGAAGTTGTTTACATAAATAAAACTACAAATAACACTTAGTTAAATTTTTATATCAAATTTACCCTCATCATATTGGCATGTATGTATTGTACAATGACCTCCGAAATACATTTTCAAATTAGGCTTGTTATGATCCCATTTCTTTTTTGTCTTTATATTGATGAACCAATTTTTTTTCAGAAAATGGGGCTCAAGTGTTTAAAATTCTCGTAGATGCGCTTAAAACATGACTTTTACATGCAATTATCGTGCTTTTTCAACTCAGAAACGATAAGGTCAACTCAGCAACTATATAATTTCACAATAAAATCACTGTTCTGTCTTTGCAATTTTTATTTCAAAAAGTGTTATAACTACTAACATATCACTAAACTATCATACAAAGCAATTTATGATCTTTAAAATTTGAAAATGATCAAATATATATATATAATTCGTTGCTGAGTTGACATTTTTTTTTTACGGTTCTTCACAAGAACACATATTTTTTTGAAATCTGTTTTAGATTAAGCTCTGATATTTTAATTGTGTATCACATAGACCCTACCCTCAATATCTGACCCTAGTATATATAATTTGAAGCGACTTATTTTTTTTCAAAAATACAGATTGAAAGACCCCTTAAATTGTATATTCACCCATCTATGGTATTGGTGTCCTTATATAGGCCTATAGCTCGACATATATTCATTTCTATGCGCTCCACATAAATCACAATATTAATAGCCTAACGTTATAGCCTACAATTTACATGTCATATACTTAATTCAAAAAAATGTAGGGTCTACTGTCTGTGTTGATGTGTGAATAACATATTGTCGTTACAATATAGGCCTAGGCCTATGGCCTTCCTGAAAGTCAGGAATGTCTTAATTGCTTCCTTGAACAGCGGGTGACAGCTAGCGCATCGGTCGACCTTGGGACAGTGAGTCGAAAACCTTTAGCCTACTGCTGGATCTCAAATCAGGCCTGTATAACTCTAGCATATCTTTGATATAAATGGGGGGAGAGTTGGACAAGTTCTCAAAACTAAGGCAATCTGCTTAGTATTTCTGATTGATCCACTGATTTGAATTGAAAAAAACAGCTGTATCATAATTTTATCATAGCATATTTGTAATCAAACACAACAAACATTTTATTTGGGAAAACAAGGAGAACTAGAGTCAAAAGAATTTTCAGCCTTCGGTGTGTGAACCTGCCCCTTGTTGCGGGTACGCACACCACTGTGCGAATCTGCCCCACTGTCTCAAGACATTGTATTAAACTTCATCCAAGTAGCAGATGTAGGCCGTGCTCACACATTCATCATCTGGTCACACACATATCCGATTGGTCACACCCATTATACTGGTCACACACCGATCCTAAATGGTGACAGATCCATCCTACTGGTCACACACCCATCCTACTGGTGACACACCCCTCCTCTTAAGCACACACCCAGCCTACTGGTCAAATACCCATCCTACTGGTCACACACCTATTCTGGTGGTCACACACCCATCCTACTGGTCACACATCTTTCCTAATGGTCATACATCGATCCATCCTCCTTGTCACACATCCATCCTACTGGTCACACACCCATCCTACTGGTCACACACCCATCCTACTGGTCACACACCCATCCTACTGCTCACACACCCATCCTACTGGTCACACACCCATCCTACTGGTCATACACCCATTCTGCTGATCACACATCCATCCTACTGGTCACACACCCATCCTACTGGTCACACACACATCCTACTGGTCACACACCCATTTTACTGGTCACAAACCCATCCTACTGGTCACATACCCATCCTACTGGTTACACACCCATCCTACGTGTTACACACCCATCCTACTGGTCACACACTTATTCTCCTGATCACATCTATATTTGCTGGTCACACACCCATCCTACTGGTCACATACCCATCCTACTGGTTACACACCCATCCTACTGGTTACACACCTATCTTACTGGTCACACACTTATCCTCCTGATCACATGTATTTTTACTGGTCACACACCCATCCTAATGGTCACATATCCTTCCTAATGGTCACACATCCATCCTCCTTGTCACACACCCATCCTACTGGTCACACTCCCAGCCTACTGGTCACACACCCATCCTACTGGTCACATACCCATCCTACTGGTCACACACCCATCCTAATGGTCACACAACCATCCTACTGGTCACACATCCATCCTCTTGGTCACACACCCATCCTACTGGACACACACTATTCCACTGGTCACACACCCATCCTACTGGTCACACACTATTCCACTGGTCGCACACCAATCCCACTGGTCACACACCCATTCTCCTGGTCACACACCAATCATACTGGTTACACAGTCGGCATACTGGTCCCACACCACTCCTCCCGGTCACACATCCATCCTACTGGTCACACACCCATCCTACTGGTCACACACCCATCCTACTGGTCACACACCCATCCTACTGGTCACACACCCAGCCTACTGGTCACACACCCATCCTACTGGTCACACACTCATCCTACTGGTCACACACCCTTCCTACTGGTCACACACCCATCCTACTGGTCACACACCCATCCTACTGGTCATACACCCATTCTGCTGATCACACACACATCCTACTGGTCACACACCCATCCTACTGGTCAAACACCCAGCCTACTGGTCACACACCCATCCTACTGGTCACACACCCATTCTGCTGGTCACACATCCATCCTACTGGTCACACACCCATCCCACTAGTCACACACCCATCCTACTTGTCACACACCCATCCTACTGGTCACATACCCATCCTACTGGTTACACACCCATCCTACTGGTCACACACTTATCCTCCTGATCACATCTATTTTTACTGGCCACACACCCATCCTAATGGTCACACATCCTTCCTAATGGGCACACATCCATTCTCCTTGTCACACACCCATCCTACTGGTCACACACCCAGCCTACTGGCCACACACCCATCCTACTGGTCACACGCACATTCTGCTGGTCACACGCCCATCCTAATGGTCACACACTCATCCTACTGGTCACACACCCAGCCTACTGGTCACACACCCATCCTACTGGTCACACACCCATTCTGCTGGTCACACACCCATCCTACTGGTCACACACCCAGCCTACTGGTCACACACCCATCCTACTGGTCACACACCCATCCTACTGGTCACACACTTATCCTCCTGATCACACCTATTCTACTGGTCACACACCCATCCCAATGGTCACACATCCACCCTACTGGTCACACATCCATTCTCTTGGTCACACACCCATCTTACTGGTCACACACTATTTTACTGGTCACACACCCATCCTACTGGTCACACACCCATTCTCCTGGTCACACACCCATCATACTGGTTACACAGTCGTCATACTGGTCACACACCAATCATACTGTTCAGACATCCACCGTACTGGTCACACACCTATCCTACTGGTCACACACCACGCTCATCCTACTTATCACATACTATCCTACTGGTCACACGACCATCCTGTTGGTCACACACTCATCCTAATTGTCACACACTCATCCTACTGGTCAAGCACCCATCATACTGGTCACACACCTATCCTATTGGTCACACACCTATTCTCCTGGTCACACACCACTCCTCCTGGTCACACACACATCCTACTGGTGGTCACAAACCTACCATACTGGTCACACACCCAGCCGCCTGAGTCCTGCTCACACACCCATCCTACTGGTCACAGACCCAGCCTAGTGGTCACATACTCAGCCTACTGGTCACACACCCATCCTATTGGTCACATACACATGCTGCTGTTCACACACCCATCCTACTGGTTACACACCCATTCTACTGGTCACACACCCAGCCTACTGGTCACACACCCAGCCTACTGGTCACAAACCTATCCTACTGGTCACACGCCATCTGGTCACACACAGATCCGACTGATCACACATCCATCCTCCTTCTCACACACCCATTCTCCTGGACACCCACCCATCCTACTGGTCACACACACATCCTACTGGTCACACACCAATCCTCCTGATCACACACCCATCCTACTGGTCACACACCCATCCTACTGGTCGCACACTCATCCTACTAGGTCATTTTCAAGGTGAAAAAGGTCAATTTCAAAATCATTCATATAGTAGGCCTACTATTAGTAATTTAACTTCAAGGTCAATTCCCAGGTCAGACAGGTGAAAAATATAGTTTTTATCAAACACAAATAGCAAAAAGTTCATCACATCATTTTGATGTGATTTTGACTGAATAATACATTCCTCATACTATTTTGATGGTTTATATGTAGGTCATCTTCAAGGTCAAAATGTCAATTTTAAGGTCTAGTAAACAAAAACACGATTTTTTAACAAATACCCCTGTTCAGTGTAGCCTACCTGGTAACTGCACATAATCTGAGGTCCAAGAGCCGCAAATAAGAAACGTTTCGAATTCCGGCTGGGGTCCACGATCCGCATGGAAAGGGCCTAAAGGCGTCAAAGAATCGTCAAAGGGTGACGCAGCTGCTCTTGGTTGGAATATTAAGGGCTGCAGGAATGCAGTGAATAGCGATGAGGAGGCGACATAGGGGTATTAAAGGGAAATAGGAGGGTGTTACATGGCGACAAAGCTGTAATAAAGAGCGATGTAGATGCACTAATGGTCAACAAAAAGACGCTATATGTCTTAAATGGCGATGGAGAAGCACCAACGGAAGGCAAGAGGCGCTAAATAACAAAAAAGAGGCATTAAAGTTTGACAGGGAGGCGTTAAAAGGCAACAATGCGGAGATAAAATGCAATAGGGAGGCGTTACATGACGTCAAAGCTGCATTAAATGACTCAGATGCATTGAGCTGCATTGATCATTAAGCTTTACAGTAGTAGTAGTAAATCACTGCTGTACGTCACTTTTCGGCACAAAAGGTCTTTTAATTGACATTGTAATACGATAAAAACGTTGTAGTCAATTGATGAGATGAATGATGTACAGATGATGATGTGAGGGTGGGGGTGATAGGGCATGGTTAGGGGATCTACCTATCTAGGGGTTATTGAGAGCGTTTTCCTTTGCTTGCCCGATAAGGGGTTCTGGGCATGTCTAGGGGATCTACCCACAGACATGCCCAGACGGTCAGAGGCTTGGGTTTTGCTGTGCAATGTAATGCTGAAACTCCGTGGCATTTCGCGCAGCTCCGCTGTCCTCGGGTGGGATAGTCCCCAGAGTAACAATAGGAAGGATTACTCCCTCTGGGTAACTCCATTCTTCCCACGTGAGAGACCTAATGTCAAACACGCTATTACAGTTTAGTTAAGGCTACCACGGCCTACATCAGCGCTAGAACTGATGTGGGTGCTGTATTGGCTCCGCTGTTGAGCGGAGGAACCAGAGTATGCCACAGGCAATCCGCCCGAAGATTATGGCCAGATACGCGGAGGGTTAAAGCTCTACAGACGAGAAAACTTTATTATAGGGTGACGCAGAAGCTCCAAATAGCAATGGGAAGGCGTTAAATTAAGGGCGATGGGGAAGCCTTAAATGGTGATGGGGAGTTGTTTAATGGCAATGGAGAGGCATCGACGGTCTACAGAAAGGCTTTATGATATTATGGGGATTCGGTAGAAGATGATAGAGAGGAGATAATGAACAATGGAAAGGCATCTTTAAAGCGCTACAAAGATTTATAACGGCCAACACCAGTGCATGCACTAACAGTGACACTACAAATGCGGGAGCTGCATTGGCGCCGCTGTTGATCGGAGGAACCAGGGGTAACCGCTGGCAATCTGAAATCTCTAATGACCCTCCCCAAATGTGGATGCATAGTAGGCCCTACTACTACTAGCAATCATCCAGTACCCCATCCAATTAGGGGCCGTTCAACAATTCTGTAATGCTCTTTTGGACAATTTTTGACCCCCCCCCCCTCCCGTCTTCCCAACGCTTTTTAACGTTACTTTGACTACGCTTCGTAACGCATCGTTTAACCCTCCCTCCCCCTATAAGCGTTACGTAACTGTTGAGCGGACCCTTTATGGTTGGCCATCACCCTCATAAGTAAATAAACCTTCCGAGGATGATTGAAAACCTTCCGCGGATAATTAAAAACCTTCTGCGGACAATTAAAAACCTTCCGCGGAGAATTCTAACCTTCCGCGGATAATTAAAAACATTAAAAACCTTCTGCGGATAATGAAAAACCTTCCGCGGAGAATTAATTTTTAATTCTTCGCGGAAGGTTTTAATTATCCGTGGAAGGTTTTTAATTCTCTGCGGAGATTTTTTAATTATCCCCGGAAGGTTTTTAATTGTTCGCGGAAGATTTTTAATTATCCGCGGAAGGTTTTTAATTATCCGCGTAAGGTTATAATTGTCAGCGGAAGGTTTTTAATTGTCCGCGGAAGGTTTTTAATTATCCGCGGAAGGTTTATTTACTTATGAGGGTGATGGCCAACCATACCCCTTATGGACAATGTTCATCTGACTAATTTGGACTAATCTTAATAATGATATCCCCCTGTCACTTGGTCTTCCTATGTATGCACGTAAAAGACCAGTTGTATTGTAGACAAAGGATTACATGTATTTTACAAGAAAATTTGAGTTTTTGATACAGGGAATATGATACATGCATGATGACCTAGCTAGTAGTTAATTAACATATTCGCACACTACACAGGAGCATTTGTGATGTTGTAAAAGGTGCTGGTCACAAAATGAGCGTGATCCCGCAGGCGACTGTGACATTGTGACATATCGTAGAAGCGGTTTGGCACGTCTCCGCCTGAATATAGCACGAACCATGGGGAGAGGGGGTGCAGGCCCGGCGTTGTGCCCTGTTCCAGCGCCCCCCTCTTACACATCTGCAAGGCCTGGCGACCGCACGAGGAAGGGGTGGGTCAAATCCCGGCTGACCTGGCACCCGGGAGATGGGGAAGGGGGTTTGTCCAGCGATCACGATCAGAGCAGGCCTGTAAAATTTTTAGTAACGCCCAATGTACTAGGGTAGGCTTTGCTGAAGACTACCGCGACTGTTCTCCACCAATTAAAATCTATGCATACATTATAGTTCAATTCTTCGTTACGCAATAGGGTCAGGCGAATGACGCAACTACCAATAGGAAATCCGGCAGGTCAGAGGCTCTTGATAAGCAGGCCTGGACGAAATCAACCACTGACAATTTGTACATAAATTGTAGTTGAAATATTCGTTATGTCATAGGCTAAGCCGAATGCCGCGCGGAAATAAATTATAATGTGAAGCGAATTGCCATCACACCTTATAAATGTCACTTTGGTAGAATTGTAGTTTGTGATAACTGATAACCATGAGAGTGTATGTCCTATGATGTGTAATTTACATACTATTATTTTCTTGTGGTTGTGTCATAAAAAAACTTATACTTTGCAGCGACATCACAAATTAGAAATGTTAATTTGTTAATAATTTATTATCCATCAAAATCTAGAAAGTTATTTGTGTAATTTCCACGGTCTGGCCGCATACAGAGAGCATATTCAACAAGATCCCACATTAAAGCCACTTCTTGAACCTTTACTGACCGGTTTTAAAGCTGTCATGAGAGCTTGGTGTCATCTTTAACAGACAGGTATATTAAATTTATTTCTAATAATGGCTGGGTTTTGGTGACGTCTCAGCATCAACATGAAAGTAAAACCTCCTCTTTGATCCTAATTCTCAGCGTGATCACAATTATGACATAAAAGCAGCACCACGTACTACGCTAGCTGATCTAGATTTTACTGCTTCCTCAGATTGGCGATCTGAACTAGAAAGTCATTTGCCTTTTCACAATTTTAAAGTGCCAGCATACCAACATATTTGCAATATATACTTAGGACTTTGTAGTTGCAGAGCATTCGTGGCAAGAGGGCAACCTTACTTCTGTAAACATTTGTATGCCATACATGCAGCTCAGAGAAATCTCACAACACCAGATCAAATTTTAGAGTGTTGTAAACATATTTCACCCTCTCTGACACCATATCTAGCTAATATCTTTCAAATTCAAAATCCCCGTGAAAATTTCGGGCACTCTCAGCTGAATGTAGTGCAAAAACTTTTTGCACAATCACATGAGGCAACTGACGCAGAACTACACTTGGCCAAACAAGGTAAGTTATTAAAACAACTACACCAAACAAATGATGTAGAAAAATTTGCATTTACTGGGACTCCCGCTAAACGAGCCCTACATAACGGCGGGAAAAGACGAGTAGGTGGTCCAGTCAAAAATAGTAAGTATTCTTTAATGGAACCAGATGTTACCGCGCAAGATCCTTATAGTCCCAAAGTTCAATTCCCATCGACTGCGCAAGAACGTCATTGTGGTAGGAAACGTGCAAGAACCACCACCCGCGAATTGAGTATGGAAAACTTAAAGATCAAGCCTATTCACATTGGGGTCTAAAATAACAGACAGTTCGGATAATTGCAAGCCCAAAAGTAAACGCCGGCGAGTGGAAAAATGCACAACTACAACAAAACAGACAGAAATACTCAATTTTAAACCGACTTTGATTTCTAGGGAATGCATTACAGACAGAGTACTCCAGCCTTTCATTGCAAAAAATCAGCATGCAATGGATTTTCATTTGAGCGAGGTACATTTTACTTTACTGTGTAGTTTTGGTTTCATACAGGGGAAAAAAAATTGTCACAGAAAAGTTACTAAAAGAACACCAAGTTAATCATCATGTGTAGAATAATTAGATTGTTATTCTGATCATTCAGATCAAACTTTTAATAATCCTAGCTGTCGTATAAGTCAAATTGTGATGTTTCACTGTCATTAACATTTCTGTCTGTCTGTCTAAGTGCTAGTGTACTGTTGTATTTCTGATAAATAGTATTTGCGATTATGTACTATATATATGTACATTTGTTATGGTCAATTAGTATGCTTGTATCAATTGTATAAAAAACCTTTGCATGTCGATATCACAAAATGATCATACAATGTTTCACTATTAAAATTCATTTTTTGCTGGTATTGTTTTAAATATAATATTGCATTATTACATTGTAACATTTGTTCTGGTCACTTAGTATGTTTGTATCAATTGTATAATAAACATTTGCATATCGATATCACTAACTAACAGTTACTCATAGTAAATAAAAACCGTTAACTGGACTGTGTTGTTGTTTCGTTTCTTTCACGCTAATCAGTCGATATTACAGCCCCGCCCATTGCCCCCTTAGCCCTTAACAAGGTGGTGACTCCAGGGTGGTGGATAAGAGGCCGGCGCGTACCCCCACCCCCCTCTCACACCTCTATAGACTAGAAGTTGTGCCAAACCGTTTCTTCATGAAATGACGGCTTGCGCGACTGACAGACCACCCATTGTAACAAGTGCACTAAAACTAACTCGACCCAATGTTGAATGAATGCTGAGCCATCGTGGAAGACGAGCGATCAATGCTGTTAAACCAATATTTTCTATGGCAGCGCATATTCTATTTTAATATATATACTGACCCTAACCCAACGCTGCCCTGATGTTGGCACGCCGCCTGCAATACAGACCAACATTAAAACAACATCGGGTCAACATGTATTGTTTACCCAGCTAACATGAAACGTTGATCAAATGTGGGTTAATGCTGGTCCACCGTTTACGACGCTGGCTTAACATTAACACAGTATCAGATCAACGTGATAGTTGGGTAGCCTCGGCTAGCTCTGTATAACATAATAATGCTTAAAATAATAAACTAGAAAAACTGTCGCTTGGTTTAAGAATGATAAAGAATGAGTGCAATTAATAGTTGTGCGGAATAAGTCAAATAATTTGTTCAACTGTTTAAAACAGCGCCACTAAGAATATTCCAGTAGGTATACACACGATACGTTTGATCGATGTTGATTCAATGTTGTATAAATTGGCCAAAGATTGGATCAGCTTTTCTTTAACTTTACAGTGACGTGCCCAATAGCACGAAGGGGTTTCCTCAGCACTCGCCACTGGGACATTGGGGTCTCAGCAGCATCACATCAGCAGAAGAATCTGGGGGTCTCAGCAGCAGAAGAATCTGGGGGGTCTCAGCAGCAGAAGAATATGGGACTGGGAGTCTCAGCAGCAGAAGAATCTGGGGGTCTCAGCAGCAGAAGATTCTGTTAATAGACTGACCAGACTTATCATGTTAGATTGGCTAAGTCCAGTAAATAATTACCTAGCCCTAGGTCTATAATAAATTTATAAACAATAGACTAGGCTTAGTATATATATCTGTGTGAAATTGAATTGACATGGAATAACATAACAAATGAGCCAAAAGAGAATTATTTAACATCTTAAGATTGTGATATCTCTGTTTTAGACCGTTAGATATATTCAAAAACAGTGCTTTTTCATACCTGCTTGTAAATAAATATTAAAATTGAGAAAGAAAATATTTACTTTTGCAACAAAGTATGTCTCTTGTATAAGGTCAGTAAAGGACCTGATACAGGATCAGAGCTGACCATCACAATGTTAGCGACTACGACCGGGCCCCGTATTCACGTTTCATCGCCCACGCTGAATGATACTGATAGGCTCTAATAAGCCATGATGGGTATAGAGACGACGCTCAGCCAACGACTAGTTGCTGTACGATTTCTGCTATGCAAAGGCAGTATCTGCATATTTGCAAAGAGAGCAGATACTGCCTTTTGGCTTTGCACGGCAGTCGTAGGTCAAATCTGAGTTCAACTGTACACGGAGAAGATGCATTAATTATCACATGGTCGCAGACAGCCAATCTACAGATGTTATCGGAAATGGGACACTTCCGAGACGTTGGCCTAGCATTGAAAGAACACTCAGACTGGATCAATGTCATGTGTTTCCTGGTTCTGTTGTACATGTTGAAAGATCCAGAGATGTGACTAACCTAGATATTGTGTGTGTGATTGGTCAGGGAAGACTATATCTTGTCCAATAATATGCCTAAGATCTAGATCCGCCGCACTAGGAATGTTTTTTTACCACAATGTTATGGCGTCAGATGCTATAAGGACAAGGGTTAGCTTTTCAAAGGCATATATATTATTGCGAAATAGTGTATTGATATCATAATGGATTTGCTTTGGTAAGTAATTCATCTGCTACCTTCCACCAGTTTCAAACTCTCATTGTGTTCAATTCTTTAAATTATATTGGCATAGTTTGCTCTCAAGGTAGACATTGCTCTCAGTGAAATTTTTGGGCCGTCTACAGGGTTTAAACAAATAGCTCAACACACAGTAGGCCTACACAAGCCAGAGACCTTAACTGTGGTAAAATTTGTGACAAAAAGCTTAATAACTCGGCCAATAGGCCTACATACATTTATGCTTATTCAGAAACAACCTTTAGTGGGCCTACCATAGGCTATAAGATAACAGAAAACTGAATCTATGCGTGTTGTCGATTTTGACAAGATTCAGTCCCATTTGAAAAAAAACAGTTCCAGAAATCCGTTTTGCTAACCCATGGTTATACATTATCAGAATGAGTTCCAATAATGTAAAAATGTAAAATTATAGCTCGGTCAATATCACAGATAGCGGTACTACAATCAGGGTGTTTACAATGACGTTTTGAGGGACAATGAAGACAATAAAACTATTTTTAGTGATCTGATGTTTCAGAAAAATTAGTATGCAAATTAGTGCTGCCATTTCTGAAAAATATATATCTATTTATATTTCGGTCAATATCACAGATCGAGAACGCAAAAAGGGTGTCTACACCCAATTTTATGATGGTCAATGAAGACAATTAAATCATTATTGTAGTAATCTGATGTATTACAATAAAAAAATAGATGCAAATTGGTGTCGTCTTTACTGAACACTGAATTGATTTACCTTATATGTCGCTCAACAGGTCTATCGTTAATATCTGAACAGTTGAAAGTTTCTACCCATAGCTTCTAAGGGCTAGTGAACATAATTATATTATCATAAAATTGATTTAAAATGTTTGAAAAATATTAATTGCGCTTCTAAAATTTTAGAAAATGAACGGAATCTTTTTTTAATTACTGTAAAGTTAGGTTAGAAGATATAGCACGGGATAGGTATCATAGTTTTGTGGTTTAGGCTCAGCTAGACCAGCCTTGGTAGGCTACATGCATGACATGGATAGATATGCTTATTTCTAAAAAGAAAGAGTAGATTAGGGATAGTCAAGCTTATCACAGCCAAAAAATGAAGCCTATGTTGTAATAGGCTAGTATCCCAGTTTAATGTCATGCATGGTCTAGTCTAGACTAGAGCTAGACCGTAGGCCTACCTTCCTTTCACATAGGGCGGGGGCCCTAGGGTAGTGGTTAGCACCGCTGCCTTTCACGAGTTCGGGGTTCGGTTCCCAGTCTCGGCGGTTTGAAAGAAACAAAAATGTTTCTTCCCCATCCACGTGTGAAAGTTAGTATTGTGGGGAGCCTCCGTGTACGAGAGGTAGCGTGCTCGGCCTCAGACCGCCAGGGCTTGAATTTCGAATCCTGTGTGTGGAGGACAGTGTCATCTCAATCATCTCACCAACCTCAGGAGGTTCTCCTGGCCCAGTTTAGCCTATATGTGCACAAAGGTGGCCTAAAGCCCGATTCATTTTATTTCATTTCCTTTCACATAGGGGGGAGTCTAAGCTGAAGAAGTAATCACAGCCAATTTAAAAATTATCTCAGCCACTGAAGAAGTGATCACAGCCTCTTTATTGGACACTAACAAATTGATGTCAGCCACTGAAAAAGGGATGTCGGTCACTACAAAAGTGATCTTGGCCACTGAAGAAGTTATCTCAGCCACTAGCCTACAAATATGATCTTGGTCACCCTATAATAAGTGATCAGAGCCACTTTGAATGTTATCTCAGCCGCTACAAAAATGATCCTGGCCACTGAAGAAATGATCACAGCGACTTTAAGAGTTATCTCAGCCACCACAAAAGTGATCTTGGCCATTGAAGAAGTGTTCCCAGACACTTTAAAAGATGATCTGGTCATTTGCTAAAATGTTGGAAACGCAGTGTTTTTCAAACACATTAGATCAATCTTATAATTTAATTTTGTTCACTAGCCCTCAGAAGCTAGAAACTTTTAATGTTCAGTTATCAATGGCTACGATAGGCCTATTGTCTTCTTTGGCCATCAAAACATGGATGTAGACGGCTTTCTGTATTTGACGAAACAAAACTGGTTTCTAATCGACGAAACTGGCGAGACGAAAGTGACGAAACTGATCAAAATGTACATTTATTGAAAATTCAACAAAAAAATACTTTTAATGTAAAAGGGTTTTATTCTCCACCCTTCTGCCTTCCAAACTCAACAAACACGAGACGTTGACCCAATGTTGATATCTACGCGTGGGTAGCGTTGTAACTTTCCCACAATACAAGTAGCCTAGATGATCAGTGATGATGGCTTATATTATCTGATTAGTGTCAACTTACTTATAAACACTCATGTCATTCTATTAATGTTGTTTCAACCTTTCACATGCGGCTCCCAGACCCCAGCCGGGATCTGAAAATGCTCCTTATTTGCAGCTCCCGGACCCCAGTCGGGATTATGTAGGCCTACAGTTACAGGTTATCATTGATAATTCCAGTAGCCCCGATGGCTCATTCGTATCCAGTCCATAACAACATTGATATCCATTTTGATATCCTCAGGATGTGATGGAAGCCTATCCAAATGATGTAAATATGGCCAGAAATTAGTCATTTTTTAAATTTAATTCCGCACATTATGAACGATTAGCCCAGGAATATTTTAATGCTGGACACTATCTAAAACGCTGGACCAGCAATAAATAAACATTAGCGTAACGTCTCGTGTTGGCGTGTGATAGGCCCCTATATCCTCATCCTATATCCTCACAGGATGTGAAATCTATTAACCCTTTAGCGCTCAGCACGATTATTGTATGTTGAATAACATTGACCATGTGCAACGGACCACTACGGCCTACGTTGACACGATGTTAATGTGATGCTAGGCCATCGTTGCTAACGGTGGGCCTGTGTGGCGCTAGCAGAACGCTGCATGGTGCTTGCGATGTCTTAAGTAAGCCTAAACTGTAATAACCATTTATGCACATCTTGACCAAATGTTGGTTCAATGTTGTGCTTCAAAATTACGCAAACATTTTTTCAACCCCTAACT
Source organism: Flabesymbios commensalis (assembly GCA_964017125.1). NCBI lineage: Eukaryota > Metazoa > Annelida > Polychaeta > Terebellida > Flabelligeridae > Flabesymbios > Flabesymbios commensalis. The sequence continues at coordinate 15,959,858 of OZ024903.1, forward strand.
TGAAAAAAGCATAGGAAACCAGTTTTGTCTGGTCAGTTTCGTTTCGTCGATTAGGCCTACAGGAAACAAAGTTTGGTCAGTTTCGTTTCGTCAATTTCGTTTCGTTTCGTCAGCTTTGTTTCGTTGATTACAGAAAGCCGTGTAGACACCCTTATTGTTCCGTTATCCGTGATACTGACCGAGCTATAACTAAATATACATTTTTCGGTAATGGTGGCATAAAGTGCCATAAAAATGGCACGTTGGACATTTTTTCAGCTTGTTAACATAACAAATAGTTTTCTTTCATAAAAATGCAGTGAATAAAAGTGTGCAATTAAAGTCAATAAACGCCTCAAAATCAAAGGTAAAAAATTAGGTCAAAGGTCATAACCCCCAAAAGGCACATCTACACCACCTAAGGGATATGTGTATGCAATATGAAAACAATCCAGCAAACACTTTCCGAGATATCGACAGGAAACTAAACTTATCACCCGCCATCAATTAAAGTTAATAATTGCCTCAAAATCAAAGAATAAGGTCAAAGGTCATAACCCTCAAAAGGCACATCTACACCCCCTAAGGGATGTGTCTATGCAATATGAAATCATGCCAGCAAGTGCTTTCCAAGGTATCGTTGCTCGCCAGACATGGTGATGACAATATCCCCTGCCCCTACTGAGTGGGCGGGGATAAAAATGTTAAAATTCACGCGATCACTGAGAAATTGTTCCAACAAGTGATGTCAGGTATCTGTTAGTAAAAAACAGACGGTCATATAATTATATTATGATTTTATATTTTCTTATAAGTTGCTGATATCGTATTTGCTTGTTTAATGAGCTGTGTAGACAATAAACATTTAAAATGTTGTAAATTCAAAAGTGCGCAATGACACGTAATGATACCGATACTACAACTACAAGCTGGAATTGCTAACACAATGTCACATGTAGAAAAATATCTGAATTACTGAATTACTCAACATCTTCCAGAAACATTTGTATCCTTTTTGTTGTGAATAAAACTATAAACAGAGGATAACAGTTCAGCATATTTACGACTCAACATAGCCACATGAATAATACATGTATCTGTATCTGCATCAAATTATTTAATCAACCACTTCAACAATATAGCTTTTCTATAATTTAATCGACATAATTAGGTATAGTGTTAAATAAATTATTTATATATAGATTGTCATTTTGTAACACCCAAAAGAGCGACTATCACAGATAATTTATTGACAATTATTATGAATAATCACATCATATACTTGCATCTCGAATTTCATATCAGAAAGAAAAAAATCATAATGATTCAACAATCATTTAATATAATAAATATTTGTTGGGAATCACATTAAGGTGACATATATTCATGCAAAGTTGTAAACTCTCTCGGAGTTGAAATAAAGATACGCATTCTTTGTGTATTTTTGTTTTGTTTTGCTTGTTGGAAAAGAGTAGGTCTGTCGTTACAGCAGAGGGTACACGACTACTCCGTGAAGGCTACGTAACCCCTTGCTGACAGGATGAGCAACTCAAACCACAAGCAGTCAAAGGATTTTCCAAACAGAGTCAATCACGACTTTTCAGGCCAGAGTTCAGGCTGCATGCAGTGATGTTATTCTTGACTTTCTCACACTGTGTGCAGTAGTTTTCACTATGAGACGTATATCGGTATCAGCCCATATCGCACTCTACCTGTAGTTTGAACTGATATGTACGGTAGTTACGTCATGTGTGACCTCATCGTGTGTGAAAATACAAACGTTGTTCATTTTTTGTGTGATATGGGAAAATACAGCACATGTTTCATTAATAAAATGTTCGCCTAAAGGCTCACCACTTATTCATGGAGCAAGTGCTGTATATTCCCATATCGCACTCAAATGAAAACCGTTTGCATATGTTATGGCGACATTTCTGGTGTGGTCATTTTGACAAATTATTTATATATATAGGCCTAGGTCTGTATGACAAATGTATTTCTTGCCATCAAGGGACCACTGTAGTATTACGTAACATACCAGGACATTTGTCAGTGCTTTATTCTCTGGTGACCATGATTCGTATGTATACATGTAGGGCCTACTATTGATCATGTTTTAGTTATTTCGCAATGGTTTCCGAAATCTAGACGTAAATATTAATTATTGATCAGTGAAGCTGAAGATTCCGCTGCTTCAATTTACATCAGTCATTGGCAATCACTAACATCGTTACATCTATCGTTACATCAATGCAATGCCATCTAGGTCATGACAGTGTTTCATCTAGCTATTTGTAACATGGCGCAGCGTCATGTTGCCTTTTGTGAGCGCCATGTTACCCTTCATGAGTGCCCTTCATGTGCGCTATGTTGCCCTTCTAATATTCAGACTTTGGAATGCCTCTTTGAAATATTATTACGTCATATTCAACCCACCAGCCATTGTGACAGAGAAAACACCTCGGTCACTTACGTCGCGCGTTCAGACCTGTGACGCAAAAACTGATAACGGCCTGTGTAGATAGGCCTGGTGGTAATAACTGGCTATGTTTACATACTTAACTGATTCTGGTCGTACCCTTATTTGGCGGGGGGGGGGGGTGAAAATGTCTAACCGGGTGCCTGCGTACATTATATGCTGCCCCCAAATGAACATTAATTAACATTATCCACAACAGCTGATGATATTGAAAAACTGCAATAAATAGCACCCCCATTGACAGAATATTTGCTATTGGGAAGAGCAAAGAAGTACACGTGAAATCACATACCTTATTAGCATCAATATATAATGCAGGTCTATACAGACCTACCCGTTATAAACACAGATGTGGTATTGTTCAAGTTTAAGGTATCACTACTATCACATCAAAAAACGTCACCATTAACCCTTTAACCGCCAAATTATTCAATTTGAATTTTCACCCACTTGAAGTTATCTCTCGCTGACGCGATCCACAACTTCAAGTGAGGGGGAATTATTCAGATTTGACAAAATGGACGTGGACTATTTTCAAATCTTGCTGATTAATATCACATTTTATCTTCAATATGTTTGAAAGCTGATATGGTACATGCTGATAAAAAATGTAAAAAACGAATATGAGCGGCACCGGCGGTTAAAACAAACACATTTTTACCACACAGGGAACATACAGTCTCCACATTGGACTTCAAATCTTAATCACATCTGTTTTTTAAAGGATATGTAGCATAAAATAAACACTATCTTAAATTATTTTGTACATATTTAAATCATTGTACTATTGCATGTGTATAAAGAGGGCCCATTGCAAATTAGTACGATGTACTAAATAGTCTACCCTCTATAAATAAAGTTTATTATTATTATCATGAATTAGTTCTTGGTGCAGCTTTCTTTAGAGCGATAAAAAATGATCTAATTTTACAATGTTCACTAGGCTAATGTTGCTCGCTTCTTTGCAGTAGCTATTCCCCCACTAAAGTTTCCACTTCGTGACTTGATGAAACTTTCATATCTGAAACACCAGAAGCATACCATAAAATTGAAAAAATAACTAGAAAAAAGTATCGACGCAGGGGTTGATGACTTGACTATGCCTCCGTTGTTAACGTCCCCTATTATTTTTAAAGACAGTCAAAAGTAATATTCTTTTGACCTACTTCTTACCTCCCTCTCACCCAAAAATAATTGAAACCAAAGATGCCCTATATTTTTTTTTAAAAGACATTGAAAATGAATAAAATATCCTGTTGACCTACCTGCCCCCAACCAAAAATATTAAATCCTAAGATGCTTTTTAAAAAACAACTGAAATAATAAAAGTAAATTATCATATTCGTTTGATCCACCTGTCCCCCCCCCCCCACCCGAAAATAATTAAATTTGAAGAGGCTACTGAAAAAAAGAAATTGTGAAAAATTGCCTTTACCCCCCTGCTTATTTGTTCAGATTAGTTGTGAATCCCCCCCCTAGCCAACTAAAAACAATGGAATCCGAAGAGGTTATTGAAAAAAAAAATTATAAAAAAATGCCCGATCCCCCTGCTTATTTGTTCAAATTTGTTGTGACGCCCCACTCTCCTAAAAACAATGTAATCCGAAGTGGTTGAAGAAAAAAAATTGCCTTGACCCTGCTTTATTGTTCAAATTTGTTTTGCCTGCCCCCCTGGCAAAAAAATAATCAAATTGGCCTTGACCCAGACCCCCCGGCCTGACCCTCCACGCCCGTAAAGAAATGTAATCCAGAGAGGTTACTACATTAAATGAGAAAAAAAAACCTAAAATAAACGAACGGACAGCCGGACCAACGGATGGATGTATGGACAGCCTGACAACATTATGTCTTCCGCCACAGGCGAACGGAGGCATAAATATCAAAACATTTCGTTGATCTGCCAGAAAAGAACTTTTTAATCTGGAGATAATTTTTTATTAAAATGAAACTGTCACTTACAAATGTTTGTATTTTGTCCGTTCGATTTCAGACACGGAGGGGGAGGCTTGTTCCAATGCGCTCAATAAGTGTTTCTGGCTGATTTCTATGGGACGATTCAAGGAAGACTGCTGTGTTTCCCCTATGGTGCTATTGACGGTAAACTTCTATTATGAAACAAAACATGCACAACTATATGAAATAGTATTGTTTATGGTTTGATAAACAGGGGCGAATTTAGACCGGGTTGACAGGTTTTCGGATCCCTGTCAGCATTTTCAAATCTATCAAATTACACAGGGTTGGATACCTAAAAAACACTAAATTAATTGTAAATTGATTTTTTTAAAGTTGGAACCCGGTCATCGTTTTGATGACAGGGTTCCTTAGAACCCAATCATCATTTTAATGACAGGATTCCAAAAACAAACTGATACGCATGTCTGTAGATCTTTCATAGTTGGTCAATTAGTAGATTAGGCAGTGCGTTTCTTTGTTCTCAAGATAAGCATTGGCGCTACGAGTTGTAGAGGGGTGGGGGTAACACCAGCAGCAGACGCAATGAACAGTCCCTTAACCTTATTCGTTTTTTACCCATTTTATCATAAGAATAATCACTTTTAATGGAAACAAAAAGTGTTTAAACATAAAAAATTGCAGAAGTGCAAATACGATTCATTTTCAAGCACTTGAAGTTGTGGGTCGCTGTAGCAAGACACAACTTGGATGAAAATTAATATTGGTTTAAGTGTTAATAGGGTGTTAATAATGATTTTAACACCACTCCATATATATTACAGAATACATGTATAACAAAACCAAAACAAATGAAGCCTGTATCTCGATTACTACTAAGTTGTTAGCCAATATTTTATTGGAACCCTGTTAGATTTTTTCCTGGATCCGCCCCTGATAAATGATACATTATTACAAACTATTTATTTTGACATCAGATAATTGTTTGATTGAAAAAAATGTGTTGTCAACTTGGAAAATATCTGTGATTTTGCAAAGTACTCTTAGAACTAAGCTCAACTAGGGAAGGGTACAATCGCAAAGTAAAGCCGACATCATCCTTATTATGAAGGGTACAATCTCAGCTGACATCATCCTTATTATGAAGGGTGCAAACTCAAGATTAAAGCTGACATCATCCCTATCATGAAGGGTACAATCTCAGAGTAAAGCTGTCATCATCCTTATTACGAGGGGTACAATCGCAGACTAAAGCTGACATCATCCTTATGATGATATATAATACCATTTTTATTCAATGAATTTATTTAAAATATGCCTCATGTTGGCGCTTTACCTTTCAAGCTGTAACTACTAACGCAATTTCAAACTTCAACTAACAAAAAATATTTATGTTTATGAAATATAGATGTCCCTCGCAATGAATTATTTGATTGACTGAGCGTCCACCAATGAATTATTTGATTGACTGAGCGTCCACCAATGAATTATTTGATTGACAGAGCGTAAACCAATATATTATTTGATTGACTGAGCGTCCACCAATGAATTATTTGATTGACTGAGCGTCCACCAATGAATTATTTGATTGACTGAGCATCCACCAATGAATTATTTGATTGACTGAGCGTCCACTAATGAATTATTTGATTGACTGAGCGTCCACCAATGAATTATTTGATTGACTGAGCGTCCACCAATGAATTATTTGATTGACTGAGCGTCCACTAATGAATTATTTGATTGACTGAGCGTAAACCAATGAATTATTTGATTGGCTGAGCGTAAACCAATGAATTATTTGATTGACTCAGCCTCCATCAATGAATTATTTGATTGACTGAGCGTAAACCAAAGAATTATTTGATTGACTGAGCGTAAACCAATAAATTATTTGATTGACTGAGCGTCCAACAATGAATTATTTGATTGACTGAGCGTAAGCCAATGAATTATTTGATAGACTGAGCTTCCACCAGTGAATTATTTGATTGACTGAGCGTAAACCAATGAATTATTTGATTGACTGAGCGTCCACTAATGAATTATTTGATTGACTGAGCGTAAACCAATGAATTATTTGATTGACTGAGCGTCCACTAATGAATTATTTGATTGACTGAGCGTAAACCGATGAATTATTTGATTGACTAAGCGTCCACTAATGAATTATTTGATTGACTGAGCGTAAACCAATGAATTATTTGATTGACTGAGCGTCCACTAATGAATTATTTGATTGACTGAGCGTAAACCGATGAATTATTTGATTGACTGAGCGTCCACTAATGAATTATTTGATTGACTGAGCGTAAACCGATGAATTATTTGATTGACTGAGCGTCCACTAATGAATTATTTGATTGACTGAGCGTAAACCAATGAATTATTTGATTGACTGAGCGTCCACTAATGAATTATTTGATTGACTGAGCGTAAACCGATGAATTATTTGATTGACTAAGCGTCCACCAATGAATTATTTGATTGACTGAGCGACCACCATAAATTATTTTATCAATTTTAGGTATTTTATTTGGTTTTAACCATTAAAGCGCTGAAATTGTTTTATAAAATCCAAGAAGACCAAAGGATTTTGTTTCAATTTGAAATCACCATAAATGTCTTAGTTATCTCTTTGCGGTTCATTCGAATACCTATGTTATGGGACTACGGCCATTAAAAATATTTTAAATTTTACAGTGTGGGGATCGACTTTAGACGTCAAAATCTGACGTCTACAGACTTCAGATTCTGACGACTAAAGTCGATCCCCGCGCTGTAAGGGTTAAACTCCCATGAAAACTTATCTATATAGACCTAGCAGGGCCAGGTTTATACCAAGGTGACGATGTATATATCTATATAGACCTAGCAGGGCCAGGTTTATACCAAGGTGACGATGTATATATCTATATAGACCTAGCAGGGCCAGGTTTATACCAAGGTGACGATGTATATATCTCACCTGCTCATACTCGGGTGGAGGAGTAGATGGCTCATCCTCCAGCGTCTCCATATACAGCGCTATTCTACTCTCACAGCTATTTCCTGCAATGTAAGTGTCAGTATAAGAATCTGTGGATACATCTACATCTGCAGAGTGTGTTTGTGTCGAGTGCTGATTCAGAGTTGATGTTTTTGATCTCGCTCCACCATGGGCTACAGGTATCGAGATGTCTTCACTAGCTAGCTCTGCAAAAGGGAAACACTATTTTCTTATTTATATTAAATGGTAAAACATTCTAGGATTGTTCAAGTTTGATCATTTTACAAAGTGCATCCCCTGTTTACCTCATTGTTACAACACTGGTCAAGTTATGGTGCTGCAATACCCTTGTTTATTCAAAATGTTGAGAAGAAAGCATTTTATGGTAGTGGTGGGGGGGGGGGGGGGAGATTGGAAGAATAGCTAGCTAATTCTATGCTGAGGATGCTGAATTCAAATTTGAAGGGGGATTCAATATAGTTAAATCCATCTTCTACAACTATATAGAAAGCTTGAATAATCCCACCTCTTCTTTTCTACATGCTCCACCGGAATTTGCACATGCATCACTGAGTATTCTATGTCTTGTGTTGCAACACGCGGTACCCCAGGGTAAAGTTGTACTACAGGGTACTGCGTGATTTTCAGGGCCACCTGGTAAATGCAGCGGCAATTTGCATTGCAACAGGTTCCGACATTGAGCGATCACCAAAAAACCATCGGGTGAATACCTTGTGTTTGCTGGGATAGAGGGAGCGTATATAGTACACGTATAAAGCATGTGCAATCACTGAACCCACCACACAGTTTATGGTAGCTACAACAGTTGCGGATCCAGCATAGGGCGTACCCGGCGTACGCCCCCCCTTCTTGGTGAAAATATTGCATCTTCATGCATTTTTTTAAAAAAAGTGAAGCTAACACCCTTTTTTTCAGCCAAAATGTGGCTTACGCCCCCTCCTTTTGCACATTCTGGATCCGCCACTGGCTACAATATTTGTTCTACATGTATCACTTCCACAATTTTATGCTGAGTTTTGAATTTAGAGGAGGGGTCGAAGCCGCGTGGAAGGGTCACTAAAATAGGTTGAAAGGCCTCATCACATTCAGGGGTTGAGCAAGAACGAATACCGCTGAAGACTGCAGGATGCAAGAGGCTGAAAGAATCAAGACATCGTTCGTGCAATTAAATTGACTGATAGGCTTGCTATCAATTAGATCGTTGAGAACCAAACCTGTTAGCTGCTAATGATTAGAAGTCATGTCCCACTGATTTGTGAACACATGCCCAACACAGGCGCAACTGGAGCAACATCTAGCAAGACTACAGAAATTCAGGCACTCTCGCCCCAAATTAGAATTTTATTAAAGAGATTTTGTGTAGTGTTATTATTGTAGTCCTAGGCTGGGTCATAAATCAATACGCAAGACAATTAGGTCTATTAGGTCTAAGAGGCTAAATCTACGAGTAAGATCAAGGACTAGCCATCAGTCAGAGACTGCAAACATCCAACAAAATTAAAATTCTTAATCCGGATCCCACTCGTAATCCGGATCATCCCCACATTTTAATGGACTGGTCCTTGGCCAGAGACACACCTTCGATAAAAGTTCCATAAAAATCTGAAAAAATTTCAGGGGGCATCCTCCCCTGAAAACTCATATTTTGTTTTAGAGTAATGGTCTAGTCATCTAGCACAGCTTACCAAATATCTGGCATGTGAAAGTAAATAATGGCCGATAGGCGGCCATTTGAATTTGATCAAGTCGAAATTTTTCATTATACATCCTCTCCTGACACCTCACATTTTGCTTTTAGTATCCCAACGTAATGTTTTATCTGCGAAAAAATTCGCAGGAAGCTAATTTCAACTGATTTGGGTGGGTACGGGTATGGTCAATAACCAAAAAAAGTGAGGTGGAATAGAGGTTGGGGAAACTTTTTTATTAGAAAAAATCTAAAATGGCCTCCAACGTCACATATCGCCCCATAGCATTTGAAGCATTTACTACAGAATATTGTGTTACATTTATTTTCCCACTCATTTTGACATAAAAATAACATTTCTGAAGTTAATTTAGCATTTGATAGTCCCCCTCTTCAGAAATCCAAGATGGCCACCATCCGCACATATCGCATCATAACTTTTGAACCACTGCTCTAGTAGCTGATGGTGGACTGGTCTTGTATATATCCAGACCTAAAGTCTTCAGGAATAAACTAATTGGAGGCCACTGAACAATTTTTTGTTGGTGACGCATTTGGCACTGACACTGAAATATGTAAAATACACCACCCCCTTTAAGCGGTTTGAGGCGAACCGCTTCACTACAGCGGAATCTGTCACCAACGCCCTTGTTGGTGCCAGGTAAAAAAAGTCGCTGGTAACAAAAAGGCGTTGACAAGAGTGTTGACTTTATTAGCTTGTCCAACACCCACAATTTTTTATGCTTGCAGCAGCACTTCACTGATAATACATTACCTTCAGTAATTGCTTGATTTATATTTGCGTTAAGATCATCTATAGGCTGAGTGCACTCAATCGCAGCAGGAACCATTGAAACCTGGTGAATCGCTCGTAGTTGAGCATTGTAAAGCAAGGCTGTAACAATGATAGTTTTAAACACATTGTGATTTTTCTGGATTATTATCATCAAGGGTTTAATGTTATTAACCAAATAAAATACTTTGAAATTATAAATGCTCTGTATTTACTTACCTTTTAAATCAGCTCCTGTAAAAAACTCACAGCTTTGTGAAAGCGACAGCAAGTCGACATCATCTGCCAATGTCATGCGACTGGTTAAAATTCCTAAGATCTCACTTCTCTCATCCTTATAAATAAATAAGACAGTGTTAATGATAGAGCCACCATTATATACAGAAAATCAGCTAGGCAATAAATAATAAGGCTTTGATTAACAGATTAAAACTTGCACAGAATTGTTTCTTATAAATACATAGTACTGAGAAAGTGAAAAATATATATACAGAAAGTTAGTTAACCGTTACTAGAACACTGACCTATGAAATTTGAAGTGACTGAAAACTACAAGGGTTTGAACAGTGCTACAGGTGTATTTATTTCACTGGCCCAAGAAAGATTACTGTAATCAATATCAGTGTTCTAAGGGTTAACAGGTAATGATTTTATTTATTACCATTTAACCGTCAAATTATTCAATTTGAATATTCACCCACTTGAAGTTGTGTCTCGCTGACGCGATCCACAACTTCAAGTGAGTGAAAATTCAGATTTGACAAAAGGAAGGCATTTTTTTCAAATCTTCCAGATTTAATGTTACATTTTATCTTTAACGTGTTTAAAATGTGGTATATAATGTGGTAGTAAAAAAATGAAAAACTTAATATATTCTGGACCGGCGCTTAAAGGGATAAGAAATACACTGTATATTAAGCTTTTGTTAACCATTGTCCTGTTTCATTGTTTCTAATCTTGCTGTTTTGCATTGATTTGAAGCCGGAATTGCTAGCACAAATTCCAGATTCAAAAGACGAGAAAAAAAGTAGAGACTCGCTATAATTTAAATATTGAGGGACATAAAATATACTCTAACTTAAATATATCTCTAACTTACATATCATTAAAAACAGTGTTAACATTTTTAGAATATTACAGAAAAATATTAATTTTATTTAGTAAGACTTTCTTCATTTGGCCTATGCAATGCATACTTTATAGTAATGGTCTAGCTATCCGGCATGGTTTAAAAGATAGCGGGCAGATTGAGGTTAATTATGGCCAATAGTCGGCCATTTTGAATTTCATAGAGTTGACATTTTTCAGGGCATATCCCTGCCTGAAACTGCACATTTTTTTAATAGTGAAGGTCTAGCTATCTGGCACGGTTTGCCAAATATGAGGCGTAATAAAGTTAATTATGGCTGATGGTCGCCTATTAGGCAGGTCAGAGTTCATAAAGCCCGAATGGCACATCCCCACCCCCTAAGGGGTGTGTGTGTGCAATATGAAAGAAATCCCCGCATGGGTTTCAGAAATCTGCTCCGGTAACGAAACTGATCAGCCATGTTAAAGTTAATTATGGCCGATGGTGGGTCATTTAAGTAGAAAATGGTCAATGGTGCAAAAATTACACCCAACTGTTTCCCGCTATTTACATTCTACTGGAGCAAAAAAACATCATACTTGAAAGGTTCATATGGTCTGCCACCTGACTAAACTATTACCAATATCATTGTATTTTGTTTGTCGAGTATTGTATAAATACAAGCTTAGCAGGACAGCAGTTAACAAAGACATTCATGACGTAGCAAAGTAAATCCTTTGCTTTCTATAGTATCAAGGAGGTTATATAGAAGAAGAGGAAACATGAATTTAGACGGGGGCACCGGTTAGAGGGAGATTTTCAATGAAGTGATTTTTTTTGTTTCTGTGGTCAACATAATGGATTTTTAATTGGTTTTAATGCTGAAGCAGGAGGGGTGGTGTGCCGGATCCTTCTGATACATGAGCTTTAGTGCGCATGAGCAAAGATACACAGTTTATCTAGCCTGTGACGAGTCTGTTGGATTTGTATTTGACATGATTTTTTTTCCCACTTCCACCCTCATCTCACCATCCTCAGGAGGTTGTCCTGGCCCAGTTTTGCCCATTTGTGCACAAAGGTGGCCTAAAACCCAGTTCATTTCATTTCCACTTTCCACTTCCGCACTATTTTCCAATGACGTAGGACACATGTACAAAATCTCCAACATTTTCACCATTAATCTCGTCTATAAATCATTAAAATCAGAGAGATAACGCTATGCTACTATTGGGTCTTTTAGTAAATAAAGGAGATCAAAGTAATTATATATTTTAAATTAATCATTTGATTAGACAATGATCCGGATATTGGTCCTGAAATTCGTAAAATATGGCAAATATTTAATAAACCATCGTCCTACCAAGTGGTTTTGAGCTCCATGTATTTTCTAATGGTTAGCCAATCATTTTTTTTAATTAACTTTACTTAGGTTCATATATTATCATTTCAACGTTCAGTAGCTCATGTAACTACTAACGATTATATATAAATTCACATTTTGAATTTAAATTTGATAGTACGCAGCCATAGTATGCCTCAAGTCTCAATCAGTTCCCGCTAGCATGGAATGAAGACTTTGTTCTTTCTAGAAGTAGACGAGGTCATAAATTTTACAACCCTGACCAACACACATCGTCACGCCAGATTAATTTTAGGGGGGTCAGGCGCAGCTCGTGTCCAGAGTTTCTACTCATTACATATAACTTTCTTAACCCTTAAACTGTCAAATTAGTCAATTTGAATTTTCCCCCACCTGACGTGATCCACAACTTAAAGTGAGTGAAAATCATTCAGATTTGACAAAATGGCGGTCAACTCTTTTCAAATCTTGCTGGTTGAGGTAATATTTTATCTTTAACATATTTAAAATATGGTACTTGATGTGCTAATAAAAATAAAAACCCTAATATATGCGGCACCGCATACAATATTTTTGCACCATTTACCACATTTGGCAGGGGACAAAGTAGAGCCTTATCTAAACGTCCAGGTCTGAGTAAGGCGGGATCCAGTAGATCCGGACGGGAAGTCGCTGCCAGTACATACACTCCTATAAAAAAAATACAAATATTAATAACAATAAATGAAATTAAAAATAGTGTATTTGCCACTTTCTAAAGGAACGGGTAACCCTTTCAATTCCAAGATAATTTTATCTAGTAATTATTCTTCTATTTTCTTCTTCTCAACGGATTTCACACCATCCAAAGTTGAAGATCAGACCATAGATAGCAACATTTTAAGCAACACGTGGCTGTGTGAGAGGTCAGATGGAAGAGGGCTGGCTCAATGTTAGACTAGCTTAATGCCGGCGTTCACCACACCATTGACCAAGCATTGCAATAGTAGTTGTGTTATTATCAAGGCACGCAGTTAGGAGGGTGCACATGGGTTAAAAAACGAATGGAACAAACGGCGAATTGCATGTGCTTAGGGTCTGAACATCGAGGATTTCAGATAATCAATAGAGTAAAAATAGAACCTAAAAATTTTAATCTATTTTTATCTATATTTATATCATTTTTCCCTTATAAAAAGTGAATAGTAAGGCAAAAAAAGTGAAGTGGGAAGAATCCATAATTTCCAGGACTAAAGTGCACCATCAGTTAGTTGGAGCAACAATTCACTTTGGAGTTCAGTTCTCCGGACGCTAGAAAACCATGTGTTGTTTACAAAATTAATTTACAGGCATCATGAATATTTATTTATTATTCGTATATTTAACAATCATATCTTTGTAACATGTTATCATCATTAAAAATTAGATCGTGAGCATTGATTGCATTGTATTTGTATCTATTTGTATCAGTTATGATTCAAAAATATTGCGATAATTGTAGCGCATTGGTATTTAACAAAACGCATATCTGTCATTGCAAGTAACGCATGTTTGTTTAGTCACACGTGGACTGGGCGAACTTCGTAGTGTGGTCATAATGCACCTGTTACTATAAACCCACTTGAATAATTGTTCTCTTTTTGTTTTAAGTAATTTTTATCACTGGTATTTTAACGATGGCATACTATAAATAATTAATTAATCAAACTGTAATATGTCATAGAAACATACAAATATGACCACTATGATAATTTGTTATCGTTATATGATCGATTCTGTGCTGTATCACATGATTCACTTATAGCATGATTTCAGGTATTGGACCCAGGGATCTTGTTATAACGATGTTCAACTGTATCGGGTACGAACCTTCAAGTCCCTCCACACCATCCAGTTGTGTCAAAAGTTGATTTACAACACGATCTGTTACTCCAGTACTGTCATGTCCTCGTCTAAAATCAGTGAAAGTATAACATGTACTGTAATTTAAAATTCACTTAAAATTAAATCCACATTTTTTTCCCAAACTATGTAAGCTACATATGCGCTACACAGCTTAGTATCATGAGTATTCAGGGTAATTAGTCTGATGTTTTAGATCTGTATGACACAAATAAACTTACAAGAACAAACCACAATCAAAAAACAGAAAAGGGGCATTAAAATCTGAAATCACAGATATGAAAAATGTTCACACTTCTACGAATAATATCCAATTTTGCTTCGCATTTGTACATTATAAAATAGGTATTATTTGTTGCAAGGAAGTAACTAGAACTAGATATTCACCTTGGAGCTAAGGAGTCAAATTCATCAAAGAACAATATACAGGGCTTCGCACTTTGTGCTCTGAAAAATAAAAATATTCCAGATTAATAAAATTAAGAGTACACAAGATTCAAGGGGCAGAAACCATTTGCTAAATATCAATGGATAAACAAATAAATCCCTACAAGATTAAACATTAAGAGCATTCTATCATAGGGTCTACAAGTTGAAATATCTGACAAATAGTTTGAATTTATAGCACCTTGTTTCAACTCATTCTGCCCTCAGAGATTATATCTCTGACACCACATGCTGATATCGTCGAATGCATGCATGGCGATTGATCAGCCGTTTCCCAGTGAGTTTCAAGTTTTCAATAACCATCCGTATAACCACTGAACTATTTAGGTGTCCTTTTCGACACATAATTTAATTTATCTTTTTTTTTACTATTTCATTTGATCTAAGAGTTTGTTGCAGCTAAGAGTTATTTATTCTGTTCAAAAATTGATAAAATGAGCCAGCGCAATTAGCATGTCATGCAGTAATTTATATTTGCCAGAGTCTTAAACCCGATTGTAAATTCTGTCAGAAAAATATGAACATGAACCTTATCACAACAGCACGTAGGCGGGAAAAGTAATCCCCTGATTTTTGCTCTATTTCCCTGTGAATAGTAACTCATATGTGGCGGAGTAGTGGTGTTTTATATTTGCCATATATATTTACAACACTCAAGCGTGTTTATAAGCCTATACAGTTGTTATAATAACAAAACTGCTCAAAATGAGCAGTTTCTTCCAAAACATGGCATGCGGCTACTGAGAGAGAGCGGGGTTTACCTGAGCGACATCTATGTTTGGAGAATGGTTTCAACTCCTACCAAAGTATTTATATATAAATGCAAGTAGCTTTCGCTGTTTTGTGCGATACTCCTCCAGCTACAACATCACTGGACACAATTTCATACCCGCATCCTCATATGTCTGTTTTTATATATAATTTACCTCCACTATATCTAGATACATATCTCCGATAATATTACCTAGTATAGACTTGGAGGTATTCTTTGCTGTGGTCGTCTTTGGTAGCAGTTTTTAAATTTTGTAATGATCTATTGTTGTTTTAATATCGTCAAAACGTTTGGTAGAGCATTCTGCTGGAGTCAACAGCTATTCTGTCTCTGTTTGGGGTTTTAGCGTCTGATTCAACATATTACACAGGAAATGTATTTTTCCACTATACCACCTAAATAAAGATTATGTGTAGATACGACACATATAATGCTTTATCCTGACAAATGTACCTGACAAAGGTGTCTCTGACGGCCTGCTCACTGGCTCCTATATATTTGCTCAACAGCTCAGGTCCCTGAAACATATCATCAGGTGATACAGGCACATATATCACATGTTTTCAGAACATTGGAATAGTAATGGAAAAGCTTTGTTTATTGTGAAAGTAGAGCAGCACCGAAATGAAAATAAACTATTAGTTTAATCTTTTTTATATTTTATCAAAAATAACATAGACTGTTGCTTGATTCTGTGTGTCAGTTATCAAATAAGTAAACAGTTTAAGCAAATTTAAAATGTTTGTGGTTCAGCAGAAAAAACTTCTAAAATTGTGCTGTCCTGAGATATGCTGAATTCACATTGAAATACAATTTTGAATCACTACAAGTTTCATTAGCTGCAGTGTTTAAAATACTATTTGAATAAAATGTGTACAAACCTTGATGCTTATAAAGTTTAGACCACACTCTGTGGCCACTGCACCAGCAAGAAGTGTTTTTCCCGTCCCTGGGGCTCCATATAGTAATATCCCAGATCTCAGTCTCAGAGGGCAGGTGGCAAAAAGTTCAGGATACTGAAGCAGACGGAGAATAAGTGTTGTCAGTAGTCTAATGATTTAATTGTTGTCATATTAGGTGTTGTATATACAAGATTTCTGAATCCAGGAAGTTTAAATAAAATTAGAAGGGATTTGGTTGGGCTGCAAACCATGCAAAGTATAAACAGTGGAAGGGACACAATACAAAAAACGTAGGGCTACTGTGTTAAGAGGATAACAAAAGACAACAATTTATACATACATATAAAACAGTTTTTTTATTCACTTGGTGTTCAACATACTGGATGCAAGTATCAATTCCTAGGCTTCATCACTTTTTCAAAAACTTCGGAAACATATTCTTTTTCTGTGTTTACATGGTGAAGACTTAAGTACTTCTAGTTGATTTTGACCTAGGGTGACCTTAATGGGTCAAACAGAGGTCAATCACACTTAAATGATTTATAACTCGAAAAGTAGGCAAGATATGGCTATAGTTGCTATTAAATATACTTTGAACATTCAGTATAACTTTTTGTTTGACCTCAGGTGGCCATGAAGGGTCAAACAGAGGTCACACACACCTAAATGGTTCATAACTTGAAAACTACATGTATACAATGTTAGGGCTATAGTTTTCATTACTCGCTTATAGGAAACACCAGTATTACAGATAATATCCCTTTCAGTGCAGGGACCGGCACTAGAATCTGACTAAGGCTAACATCTGACATCTAAATATACTGGTCTAAAACTACATGTATTTATAATGGACGTAGACCCATTCTATAGTTATTCAAGTGAAGCGGAAAGAGCTGACTAAGATATTTATGATGATTTCAAATTAAAATAACCCCTAGTTCTCTTGGTTATATAAACATATTTCAGTGCTTTAAGAGTTAAGGGCAATGATGGCCACACGTCGGCCATTTTGAATTTGGTTGAGTTGAAATATCCCTCCTTGAAACCGCATATTTTGTTTCATAGCAATGGTCTAGCTATCTGGCACAGTTTTCCAGATAACAGGCATATTGTAGATAATAATGGCCATTTTAAATTTGATCGAGTTAAAATTTTTCAAGGCATATCCCTACCTGAAGTCGCACATTTTCCTTTATAGTGATGGTCCAGCTATCTGCCAAGGCTTGCCAGATATCAGCAATATTTAAATCAATAAAGCTATTTTGGCGACGCCATAAACCACCGGCTCGTTGGGTGGGGAAGAAAAATAGCATATGTTACCCAAATCACAGATGTTAGCATCTCTGTATCACATACCGTATACAGATGTTGGCAGCATCTCTGTATCACATACTATATACAGATGCTGGCATTTCTGTGTCACATATTGGCATCTCTGCATCACATACTGTATACAGATTTTGGCAGCATCTCTGTATCACATACCGTATACAGATGTTGGCAGCATCTCTGTATCACATACTGTATACAGATGTTGGCAGCATCTCTGTATCACATACCGTATACAGATGTTGGCAGCATCTCTGTATCATATACCGTATACAGATGTTGGCAGCATCTCTGTATCACATACCGTATACAGATGTTGGCAGCATCTCTGTATCACATACTGTATACAGATGTTGGCAGCATCTCTGTATCACATACCGTATACAGATGTTGGCAGCATCTCTGTATCACATACCGTATACAGATGTTGGCAGCATCTCTGTATCACATACCGTATACAGATGTTAGCAGCATCTCTGTATCACATACTATATACAGATGCTGGCATTTCTGTGTCACATATTGGCATCTCTGTATCACATATACTTGTATAATATTCAAGAAGTATTTTACTTGCTTGACACATGTTCAACATATAAAAGGTACGACTAAATATCAAAATATTTTTTATCAAATAAACTCAGCTGACATAAGAAAAGGTTTACCTTGGCTGGCCACTGTAAAGTCTCCACCAGTGCTTGTCTGACCTCATGAAGGCCACCTACATCATGCCAACTCGTCGAGCCCACGTGGTGGAGAGGAACATCATGAAGAGCAGCAGGTACGAATCCATCCATAGCCACCTGGAAATTCTCAGTACTCAGTGTTATTTCACAACCTGTGTGAAGCAAAAACTCACAACACTTGAGGGAAGCACAGAGACAGAGATACCAGCACTTGAAACTAGTGGCAGATCCAGGATTTGACAGACAGGTGGTGTCAACTTTTTACTTAAGTTATACACACGGTGACACCACAGCTGGCTCTCTTTTATGCACTAGAGGGGTCCGTGGATTACTCCTCCGAAAAAGTTTGCGATCTAAGGCTTCAAATGGTGCATTATCGAGTATATTTTGGCTCAAATTTAATATGGTCGTTTGATTTTGTTTCCTGGACTCTGAAGGGAGGGGGACACACAGGTTGTGCCCCCCCCCCTTCTGGATCAACCACAGTAAACAAACAGTCTGCTTAACCCTTCACCATTAAAATTCAAGAAACAATATCAAAACTGAATAAAAGCATGAGATGTGGAAGTTCAATTTGAGATATCACATTTGAGGCTTTAAAAAAAGGAATATTGCAATCACATACTGAGAGGTGGCAGTTGTGTTCGCAAATTCAGATCTCACATTTAATGAAAATGAGAGAAATTGATGTATCTATGATAAAAAGAACATCACAAAAAGGTATCTCTGCTTCACATACCTGTAGCACATTTCTGGGCAGTAATACAGACATGGACAGCTCTATCAAGTAATTGTTGCAGGTCACTAGCCACATATCCTTCTGTAGCTTTGGCAACCGTCATCAGGTCAACCTCTTCTGCAGACCGGCCTGTCACACATAGCTTGTTTCTCATCAGAGCTTGTAAGATTTCTACTCGCCCTCGCTGAAACAAAAGGTTCATTGACCTTACCCATCATGCTGCCGGAACAGTATATTTACGGTTTCAAGTAAGATTCAATCCAAATAAAATACCACTGAAATTGATAATAAAGCTTGTGGGAGATCTATGTTATTCATTTTTTTCAATTTGAAAGGTATTTTTTTTCCAGAAAAAGTGATATTTTTCGTCATTTAAAGATGGAAATTGCGTTAACAATTCCAGCTCTAAATGAATGAAAAATAGATGCAAAAGAAATTGGCACTGTAAGGGTTAAATTGTAAACACTTTTCAATTTAACCCTTGTTCTGCTAGAATCAGAATATATGGTTTTTTTAAAGTACAAATCAGATATGATGCCCCTGTAATTAATGAAATACAGTGCTACCTGGATATAATGCAAGCATTGGGCATTATGGCGAGGGAGGTGATTTAGGCTTGTGGATATGCGAGCTGATTGACAGTGTTTCTGATACATATAAACTAGTGTAGCGCATTCTCATTAGAATAATAAAAAGACAGGAACATGCATCAATATCATTACAGATATCGGTTTAGCGGGTAGACATATCTTTTAGTGAGAGGCTGAGACTTAGGGCCATGTTGAAAACAAGCTGGCTGTCTACAGGGGTTAAAAAATAACTGGACACACAAGTCAAGAGCCATAAACCTCAACTGTCGTGAAATAAGCCAGAAAAAAGCATAATAATTGAGCAAATACATGTACACTACAGAAATGAATGCTTCTTCAGGAACACCATTTACTGGACATACCAAATGCGGGTAACTTCACATAAAAAAATGGTGAGATCCAATAATTATTTTTCAAGCTATCGCGTTCAAAATTTTTTTTGGAATCTTTGACCTTGACCTTTGACTTTGGGTAAAAAAAATTGCCGGAGGAGTAGAATGTTTACTTGAATTTTGAATTCAATCTGTTGGACCATGTTGGTGTAGTAGCCAAAGGTAGGGAATACAGCGGACGGTGGCGCACTAAGGGGACGACGAACACCCCTTCTGGCTCAGTAGTCCAGTGAATGTACGGTCAAAAATGACCCAACCTAGAACAAATTGCAACAGAATTATTTTTTATGGCAAAGTATTCAGAAAATATTCAGGGATTCCAGAGAAAAAAGTCTACAAAAATATAAGTGGGGGAACATTTTCAAAACACCCTTTGAAGTCAGCCTTTCATTTAACACATATTGATTTCAGGAAGAATGTTTTGCCTAGCTTTAAAATGATTTGATATCTATATTTATCAAATTGTCTATTTATCTAATGCAAGCCCATATCACTTTATAAGTCTATATTGCCATGTCCAATATCTAAAACACTTGACTGAGAGCGTTCAGTCAATGAACACATTGAACACTAGACGCAAGCTGTCCACCTTAGTTCAATAAAAATATGAAAAGACCCACCACAAATTGCATCAGTTTTTTTTCAGCTCAGAATCATCAATAGAAAATCTGCTAAATCCAATCACCTGAAAGATACCTAATTTACATGAATCCAAGATGGCCGCCACTCCATTTGCAGAGCACAATTTTATATACGATTTTGCATCAAATATAGCTAGCAGCAAGTGTAATACCTATTGTTGATGGATTTTGAAGTTGGAAACTATTTCTGGTAATATTCGAGCTTATATTCAAGGTGAAAAGGTCAATTTGAAGGTCAAATTTATGCGCACATGTGTAAAAAAGTGAACAATGCAGAACCATACAGAAAGAAAGACACCACCAGACAGAAAGTAAAAAAACAGAGGTCAAAATATATTTTTAAGTCTAAGTAAGCAGCAGCACAGCCAGTAATACATACTTCTATCCGAGAACATAATAATATGCCTGAGCGACTAGAAGTAGTGCGCTATTCTGTTACTTGATTGATTGATTTATGGGACATTTGACATGACTATGTGTTTTCACCTAAGCCCTGAAAATGCTTATTTCACAGGTGCACACCAAAAATGACAGTATAATGACGATGGCCAATGCGTGGTGGTAGAAGTAAGAAGTTGCTTTCATTTGAGCATAATGTTAATTTAAAACGATAAAATGAAATAAAATTAATGGGGTTTTAGGCCACCTTTGTGCACATATAGGCTAAACTGCCCCAGGAAAACCACATAATAACGTTGAAAATTGTGATATACTGCTAGGACATAAATACATTTGCAAGAACAGTGTTGGCACGCCCAGTTATGTCCCGCTGACTACAAGATGACTGGCGGCGACTATCCTGAAATCTATTGACACAACTTGGTTTCAAAGACACAAAATCTTTCATAACTGGTCAAGAAACAGCATTGTGAGGAGCATCCATTCCGAAAAAATAACGTTTCTCGAGGGCAATGTTAGCAACTTGGCTGATTCTCATCCCAACATCCACCTCCGTATAGTAGGCTGGCACCAGTTGAATAATTTTGTTTGTTTTAAATCTAATAAGCACACTTTACGTTTATTCTACTCTACTGGAGTGATGTACATGTTAAAAGTTTAGTGTATATTCATCATTGTGTCATACAGAGTGCTCTTATGACATGCATCATAAAAATATGTTCCGCCCATTATTTTTTTGTAGACTTTTTATATGTTATATAGATACCCATGTAGAATGGTATGCCATCAAAATAAATATTGTTGCAATTTGTTCTAGGTCAAAGCTCAATTTGACTGGACTACAGGGGTAAAAACAAATACAAAGCCTTACCTTGTCAGGTGGTTTTAATGTGACAGTGTGTGGGAAAAGATGACATCCTTGTGACCCCACAAGTTTTGCTGACAGAGAAGATCTAGAACGACACGTTGCCAGCACACCAACTCTGCTGCAGTTGTGCCATTCTTTTTGCAGTAATTCACAGAGTACTAAACAAAAACAAAATAAAAACATCGTCTCTTTTTTAGAATGTTGACTAATATATACTGACTTGATAGATTGTTTCTGTCGAGACGTGAACGAACTCGATTTGCTATAACTTTTTCGATGACTTTCGATACAAAGTTTAGGTTTGACACTGGTCTGTTATTTTTCATGTCATCTTTTAATAAAGATGGCTTTTCGAGTAGAGGCATGACATGTGATGTTTTAAAAATGTCTGGAAAAACTCCTGAAATCAAAGATAAACTAGAAGTAAGTGTTTACCATGTAAAACACCCAAAAAGGCTCCCCCTCGCACTTTTCAAATCAAAGTTATACATTAAATATAATTTTTCTAGATAATCAATTTGTACATATAATTATCAAGTAATATTATGACGCAGAAGCTAGCAGCTTTAGGCTGACTAGGTGCTATTTTGACCGCAAAAGATTAAAGGAGGCCGCCAAGATCTGGATATTTTCCAGAACTTTCTGCAAAATTGATGCAGTCTAGGAATTAATACTACTATGCTGTATGTTGAATATTGAGTATATCGGATAAGCGGCTTTGAAGTTATCAGGGTGACAAGGTCCTAATTTGACGAAAAAAGATAAAAGATGGCCGCGATGACCCAAATATTTTTCCCAAACTTTCTGAAAAAAAGATGCAGCCTTGGAATTAATATTTGCATCCAGTATGTTGAACACAAAAAGAATCAAAAAAGCAGTTTTGTAGATATCAGGGTGACAAGGCTCTAATTTGACGAAAAAAGATTAAAGATGGCGGCCATGACCCGGATATTTTCCAGAACTTTCTGAAAAATTGATGAAGTCTAGGAATTAATACTACTATGCAGTATGTTGCATATTGAGTATATCAGATAAGCGGCTTAGGAGTTATCAGGGTGACAAGGTCCTAATTTGACGAAAAAAGATTAAAGATGGCTGTCATGACCTGAATATTTTCCCGAACTTTCTGAAAAATTGATGCAGCCTAGGAATTAATACTTGTATCCAGTATGTTGAACACCAAATGAATTGAAAAAGCGGTTTTGTAGATATCAGGGTGACATGGTATGGATGAGAGGCGGCGTCCATGCGCGGCGGCAGCGCCGCTGTGGTCATTCAATATAAATTTCACGTGTTTTTGGTATGATGGCTGTAACTGTGGATCTACAAGGTCTATTAAACATTTGTACACGTGTGGGATTCGGCAGGGGTGGGCCTTTGTGAGCATGCAACATTTAGGTCAGTCAAAGGTCACCTCAAGGTCATTGCAAGGTCAAAGTTTCATAAATTCAAATAAAAACAATTATACAAGCCAAGCCATTGTCCACTTCTGGATAACGCAATGTATAGAAGCATAATGTGCGGCAGTTCGCCAAAATCATGTTAAGTAAAATGACCGTGAAATGGCCTTGCGTACCTGAATAGTCTAGCCTGAAGGGTATAACCCCATCCCATTCTAACAATAATACCCATTTTGATATCCTGAAAATGTCTTGTAAACCTATCGGTAGCCACTTAAATTACTCATTTTTTACATTTTATTCCACAAATAATAAAATATTTCGTATGGAAAGAGTTAATGGTTGTTGAAATATATACCCATAGCAACAACAGCTACTGATCTTATATTGAAGATTCTTGTGTAACATGTTCCACGGACATCTTACAATATTTTATTAGTATAAATATATAATTATTCTATATTAATTTGATCTCGTGCGACCGGAAAATACAGAATACATGAAATTTGAATGTTATAATGAAATAGTAAGCGAACCCTTATGGTTCAATACCCATTTTATCGATGGCCACATGTGTATATATAACTGGGCAAAACAAGGTATATTATTTATTAAAGATATTTTAACGGAATATAGTACATTTTTTGAATTTTCGAATTTAAAGCAACTTTTTAAAATAAAAGGAACGTATTTAGATTACATTCGGCTGCAAAAAAACCTTGCCAAAAGGGTGGCGTGATCAAATTAATAATAAAGCGATAGAGAATACATGCTTGCTAACAATACCTCCTATTTTAAATTCAGTCAAACTATTACTTAAAGACCCAGCCGGCAGTAAGACAATATATAATGTGTTAACCCAATTTAAAAATTATGAGCCAATATGTTTAAAAAGATGGGACAGGCTCTTGCCAAATGACAATAGACATTGGCTAAATATATTTGGATGGTCTTTTAAATGCACTAATAATGTTCAATTAAATGTATTTCAATATAAACTAATTCATATCATTTTACCAACTGATAGCTTTTTGAAAAAAATTGGCATATCCCAAACAGATATATGCCGATTTTGTAAGACTGACGTTGAAACAATTTTACATGTCTTTATAGAATGTCAAATAATATCAGATATGTGGGAAGAGTTTTTTACTTGGCTTAATCATAACGTAAATGTGGATATACGGTTTTCCCCAGAATATATTATTTTTGGTACGGATCATGACTTTGCTACTGGAGAAATAATATTATTAATTAAGTCAACTATTTATACCCATTTACAGAAAGGAAGATTAATTTCATTCGAAACTATAAAGCCTAAAATTTTCAAATATATACAGACCCTGTTCTATAGCGCCTCAGAGTATAACACACACGAAAAGTTTATACAGAAGTGGGAAAAATATATAGATGTTGTACCCGAATTACTAAATTAACCAGTCGTGCTGCTGAATTGTTTGTTTCTTTGTTTCACTCATTCGAAGCTGGATTTTCTAAAGCAATGACCAGCTTCAAATGACAAATATGTGTAGATGTGTGTGTATGTATGTGTATGAATATGTACGTATGTATGTATATGTATATATATGTATATATATGTATGTGTATATGTGTATATGTATATTTATAAAAGAAAACTAGTTTATCCAATTTAGTTATACTTCTAGTGATCATAAACATGTTTAGCGGCGCAATTGTTACGCTTAACACTTTTTGTACACGGATTTACACTGATTATTGTAAACTGATTATTATTTCTTATTTTTACTCCTCGGATGTGAGAATGTGAACTTACCACTTTATGAAGTGGCACTTGTACCCGTTCATTTTTAACAAGATTTTTTTATTTTTGGAAGGGAAGGCTGTATCATTGTAATGTATTTGTCTGTATGTCTGTCCTGTGTAACGTCCGCTTGTGTTGTGCAGAGCAAGGATGTGGTACCTGTTAGCAGATACTGCATTCTGGCTTTGTAGGACATTATTGTATTGTTATACCTAAGTTATGTCTTTGTATGCAAATAAAAGTAGGTTGAAAACCATGCAAAAAAAAAAAAAAAAAAGAATACATGAAATTGTGTACTGTTGCCATGGAAACTGTCTCAAGGAAGTAAGGGTATGTCTTCGAGGGGTATGAAAAGAAAAGATTATTTTTATTTATATTTCATTAAAAAACTAGGGCCAAAGGCATCATGTAGCTGGGGCAAAGGGAAATACTACAAATTGTTCACTTATAAGGGTGTCATTCAGAATGGCATATTCGCTCATAAGGCATGCCCTTATATGCGTATCAAATCTGTGATTTTGATAAATTTTTGATTATATTTTACTGTTGATCGCAACACACGCCATGCAACGGCGACAACAGTAAATGAACGAGGAATGTTGTGTGCTTATTTTATCTATATCAAGACTAATATCAATGGATAATTAAATGATGCTCATCCTCTTGTCACAGCTTCACCTTGACTGAGCTTGGAAATGTCCCAATTTTAAGAAAACAAATATTTCGCTATAATATTGTTCCTTTTTTAAAACTACAAATCGGGAGAATAGACTTTGACTAATGTTTGTATTGTTCACAAAAAACGATTTTAAATAGATATGATTTGATAGCTTAAGATGCCTGCGGGGGCCCTAGGGTAGTGGTTAGCACCGCTGCCTTTCACGCTAGAGTTCGGGGTTCGTTTCCCGGTCTCGGCGATTTGAAAAAAACAAAAATGTTTCTTCCACATCCACTCGTGAAACTCAATATTGTGGGGAGGCTCCGTGACCGAAAGGTAACGTGCTCGGCCTCAGACCTCTAGGGTCTAGTGTCTGGAGGGCAGTGTCATCTGATTCATCTCATCATCCTCAGGATGTTCTCCTGGCCCAATTTAGCCTGTATGTGCACAAAAGTGGCCCAAAGCTCAATTCATTTAATTTCATTTACACATACCTTATCACCACCATTTTTTCTGCTAAAAAAGAACAGTTCAAAAGCATTCCATAGAGGGCTCCGTGCCTAATAGGCCTATGCGTATCAAATCTGTGATTTTGATAAATGGTGATGTTTTGTTGTTGACCGCGACAAACGTGATGCAATATGATTTTTGAATTTAATGTGTTTATTCTATCAATATCACGACTGATATAAATGGATAATTAAAGGATGCTCATCCTCTTGTCACAGCTCGACCTTGACTGATGCTGGAAATATCCCAATTTTAAGCTAGTTAGTCATGTCGGACCGTATTAGGCCTATTTCGTCTGATGTTGTCCAAACCAGCACGGGTCGACTGTTACCAGTGGTTACACAGTATGTGCTTTAGGCCTAACGTCATTGCCTGCCAGATGCTACATGTAGGCCTACATCACATCAAAATTAGATTTGTCCACTATGCATGTAATTTTGAAATGAATGGCTAGACTACAATAAGAGGAAAATTATAATACTCCACAGCTATGAATGAATGAATGAATGAATCATGATATCAAGTATCATGGCAAGGCAGTGGCAGATCCAGCATAGGGCGTAGGCTACCCGGCGTACGCCCCCCCCCCCTTTTGGTGAAAATAATGCATTTTCATGCATTTTTTTGGAATGAAGTGAAGCTAACAATCCCCTTTCAGCCAAAATGTGGCCTACGCCCCCTCCTCTTGTACATTCTGGATCCGCCACTGCAAGGGGTGGCATGTCTTGAACATCAATTTATGCAGCTATAGGCCTATGGGTAGGGGATACTGGGGCACCTTGAGACGGATAAATTCGAACCCCCCAAACATATATTTAATTTTTTTAATAAAAGACTTTTACGACACATATGGATACACCTTGAGACACCCCTGGGGCAAATGAGAACCATATTAGGTACCTGAAGACAACGTGGATCTAGCTAAAATCAAGATTTGAATACTACATATAACTGTAGCTAAAGCCTGCAGTTGGCTAATGCTAGATGTTGCAGTGACAATATGTGCCTGAAAAAGGTGGGGGCACCTTGAAACACTTTCGGGGCACCTTCACTGAGATAGACTCGGGGCACCTTGAGACAGTTCTGGGGCACATTGAGACACCCTGACTGACCTCATCTCTGATATTATTCATAGTTTTTGTGTGGGGTGTATTTGGAGCAAACCATTATACATGAGTGATAAAAATCAAGTATTACGTGATATATAGACACAGAAATTGATCATCCTAAAAAAGTAATTTTCATGTGAAAAATGGACCTAAGTTTAAACAGGGTGGAAAATGGAAATTGGTTAGTTTTGGTACCATTGACCAGCTGGCGAACAAATCGCAATAATTTCTGTTAATATGCCTGTCTCAAGGTGTTGAAGTCCCAAGGTGTCCCAGTCTCCCCTATACTTTACTGTGAGATTATGCCATTCATACATAATATACAGTAGGCCTATATTAACAATAAACATAATAGGCTATATGCTAATGTTACTAAAAGATATTAAGCAGTCTGCATTGTACTTGAATTTCAAGTCTTAGTTGCAACTTCCATGGTAACACTGCTTTGACAGAAAACACAGCGACATAATTCAGCCTTTCAGAAGTCAGGGACGCACCATTAGATATAAGGGTGGGGGGAGGGGCTAGAGATTTTGCTGGTTGCAAACTTTTTTTTACCTCCGCAAGAAAACAATTTTTTTTGAACGTCAATCAATTTTTTTTTAAATTTCCGTTGAAGAACTAAAATATATATTTTTGTCGTATGCCTTTCCTATTATGTACGTTACCATTTGATGGTTTTTCTGGTCAACAGATTTTTCATCAATTTCGACAACAAACTTTTTTTTCTGACCACATTTTCAACAAACTTTTTTTTCATTTTTTTTCTAGGCCCTCCCCCCCCAGATATCAAATAGTGCGCCCCTCAGATGGCTTAGTATGTCAACCACACTCTTTCCCGTTCCAGCTTGATAGGCCAGCCTACTCCAATTGAATGTGATGCAGGGGTAACCATGTGGCGCTGAATTGAGTCTGCCAGTAGCCTACCCGGACAGACGTTGAGACTTTGTGCATTAGTAACGTTAGTAGGTCAACACCATCCCCCACAGTGGTGAGCCACGTTGTAGCCCTGGAAGAGCCCACACCAACAGTGACAACCCAAGGTCTGTCCACAACCTTCAGTTGCAAATTTTTTTTTGCTACGTTGTGTTGTATTGGTTGTATTGGGGTTTACAACTTATTTACAATGTATTATGTAGGCCTACGACAGGAAAATTGGGAAACAAGGTGTGGATATGTCTATGAGATGACAATCAGACTCAAAGATCATACTGATCAGCTGTGGTGTGTAGTGCCTATATATAATACCCCAGTCTCTGATGCTGGACCAACGTTATTCACTGTCTTGTGTCTTGTCTTGTCTTGTGTCGATTATAGGTGCTCAGCAGACCCAATGCGATTTAATGCGACATCGGACCAATATTGTATCGACATTGGGTCAACGCATCGTGGTAGCGCTATATCAGCAGCTCACTTTGCTCGCATATGCCGTTGTAATACACGGCTACGCATCGTGGTTGCTGGGTTGACCTGAAACCTTGCGGGAAAACGATATTAATGGCAACTGAATACCACCCCTCCCTCAGTTCATCTGCAGTGGGGTCCCAGCAAAACTGCACTATCATCCAATGCTGTTTTGATGGTGGGCCAGCGTCTAAGACGTTGGGCCAACATTGAAACAGTATTGGGTGAATGGCACCTGTTGTAGTTATGTACAGATAATTCTGACCTCAGAGGTTAGGTCAGCTATTGAGGTCAGAGGTCATGTTTTATAAATGATGTCATTGCTGGCCAATCAGCATGCAGTATGTCCCAGGAGGGGAAATCCTTGAGACCAATAGGGCATACCATATTTGGAGATGGATGTCAGCTATTGTGTCACATCTTAAATGATGTCATCGCTGGCTAATCACTGATCAGGATACAAACCCTTCTCCCCAGAATAATGCTTGTTACCGGGCCCTGTAATTTGCACAAGTTGCGCCCAATCAGAACATAGCTGATTGATTATGCTGGACAAGGGCCATTGCTGATCAGCCAATAACATTTCTGTTTGGACAAACTTGAGTACTAACCTACTACCAGTAGTTAAGGGACATTCAACATCGATCAGTCTTGTTTTGTATCAAACTGATATAAGAAGCTGTATGCGTATATGTATCTATTGATAGGGTCCCCAAAACTAAGGCCAATGGTCAGATTTATGAATGGAATTAATCCATCTATCAGTTTTATGAATGAAATGACGTCACGTTTTGTCTCAAATTCAGAGACCAGATTCTGATAATAATGTACCTGGGCTGACGCCCAGCTACAAAAACCCGGCTGGAAAGGGTTATGTATGAAAAACACTTCTTGATTGGATGAGAATTAAGTTTGACACCAACATCGGTTATCACTGTGATATCATCAGATAGACCATCAGATGGATACGAAGTCTTTATCAAGTCACGTGCCAACATCTCAGTTTGCTAGGTGAGCATCTCTAATAAAATGAAACCTGTTCCACTTGGGCCTATTTTAACACATTAATTACTCATTATGACATTGGCCAGCGTGGCAAACACTAGTAAGACAACAATATTATTTTAGTGGAGATTTATGCCTAGTGCAGATGCTCGAGTACATGTAAACTACATCTAATCATGAGTTGGAAGTCAAGCCATAACATGGAACACAACTTAGGTTAACAAAGTCATCGGGTTTCCATGAGCGTCAGGCACGTTCGCATAATAATATAAGCTGCTGACATATAATACTTTGTCCCGCCGTGGTGTGAACGGAATGTCACACCTATTGTTTCTAAGCACTAACTGGTGCCTCTGGTATATTCCTTTGATCGCAAAAATAGACATAGGGTCTACTATATAGGCCTACATATAAATTTGATTAACCCCAATTCAAATGCCAATCATCATTTACTGGGGCTTTTTCGTGCATTAATAAATCTTATTTTTCAGCATAATGATCTGAATAAAACAATATTATATAGGGCCTACTGTAATTTGTTGTATTACTACGAACGAAATGTGTGAAAACACTCAATGTGTAACAGAATTAAAGTTAATAAGCTGGCATAATATCAACAGGTCTAAATCATCTCCCTCGCCATTCTGCCACCCCGCCATAATGCCAACAAATGGTTATTAACCAACAAACAGTTTGATATCTACGCACATAAAGTATGATGCCGGATAATGATACATCGCCGAATATCACTGCCCACTAGCATCCAAGCGGTCATCAGACCTAAAACTGTTTCCAGACAGACATTTTGACCCCTGCTCGAAAAAATCTATATATTTGGCGCTTTACTGGTTCTATGCTGGACCACTATCTGCGACATTGGCCCAGCATTTTGCAGTGAACTGTGTGACCTAAATATTGAATACCGAATATCTTGTTATAACGATGTAACTTGTATAAGTTGTGAAATCAGAACATCAGGGTGAGATAGATGAGTAGTAGCCAACGAACGATGTTGGTGTAATGTCAGCCAGTGTCATAGATGTGGACCAACATTTGGTCGATGTCTCGTAACAGGCTGGGCTGGTGACAGAAGTGTTTTTCTGAATTACAAATTTGATTGTCATTTCATCAATTTTGGGCCGAGGGAAAGATGTAATATATCAAACATGGATAGTTTTTTGCTGAAATAAACAGGAAGGTAATATTACGGCAGGTAATCAGTGAATTTCTAAACAAATAAAAAAAGACCGTCTTCATCCATCTACTACTGGAATGAATAGCTGAAATAATTTGGAGGATATTTCTCAGAGCTACATTTTCGTAAAACCCATTATCGTTAGAATATACACTGTATATAGCATAGCAGGACTAGGTTGAATTCAGTATAAAAACTAAATGTGGTGCTACATACCATTAGCGAGTTTGTTGTAATACATGACTTCACCGCTGGCTTCTTGCTCTGGACCCGATGGAGCCCCGGCCAACACGTCCAAGTCATCCAGAACAAGCAGTGATGGCTGCCTCCATGCTGCTTCATTCAAAACGTCCTCCCACAGACTACGAATGCTCTCTATACGTTTCCCTACAAAGACATGCTGACGATTAACAAGTTAATAGTTTATTGTCACCTCAGAGCTGAAAGGTTCTACCTGTAAAAAGGATACAGTGGCGGATAGAACCCTTTATGTCCCGAGTCAATAATTGTCGTCTCACTGCCTAAAGGTCCTATCTTGCACTCATCAGAGAGGCAGCATGGATCGTTTAGCATGTTAGCCCATAAGTGAAAGTATGAAGTGGCAGGCGACTTTAGTTACGAGGCAACAGTATGTGGGTTTGTTCTTCACTTGTTAATTTTTGTTAATAAAATAGGCTAATTAGATCTCATTAACATAATCTACATAAACATATATTATATCCACTTTGACTTAGCCCTTCACTTGCTGGTGACAAATACATATATGTGCACCATATATTACATGACAATATTTTAGAGAGAAAAAGATGGCAGTGAAAATATGAGAAAATGACATGTCATGCAGGGAAAGGGTTAACATGGTTAACAGTAATTTACATTAAAGAAATCAAAAAGAGTACTTGGAATGGTATACCAATAAATAAACCGCATTATGATGAGCCTTACCTCTGAGGGTCTTGCATTCTATGGTGGTGATATAGGCCATGGTCGGGTGTTTAGCCACTTGGTGTGCAATTGCTTCTGCAAGATTAGTTTTTCCGGTGCCGATTCCCCCACAGAGGAGAACTCCTCTACCAGGGCTGTATTCTAAATGTGGCTTAACATATTCTGTTAAAGATGACGATCTTAATACTGTCTCCAGATGGAAAAGTAAACAATCAGCTGAGCTATTTACATTCCTGCACAACATTCCAACAGTAAGATTTCACAAGACATGTCTTTCTCGACTAAAGAAAGGTCTACTTAAAAAGATGTTCAATACAGAATTTTTGTATCTTGTAAATTGTTAAGTGTAACTACAAAAGACAATATGTAGATTATCTCATTCTGGTAATACATGTATATGTATACAAGAACTCTTTCAAGTGCTGAATAAAAATATTCTTATATTGACGTCAATGATGGCACTTGATGAAATTTATTGACCACAAATTGACTTCAGAAAAGTAAAAAAGAAGAAGTTTGAAAATCTATGCATTAAAACAAATAGAAGTGCATACCCTAGTTGTCTTAATGTTACTGCAGGTACTGTAGGATCTATCTCTACCAAACTAGGAAGTGTGGTTTCAGATTCTTTCACAGCCACTTGTGTTTTATCAAGCGATTCTTTGTTGAGTAAGTAGAACAATAACCCATTTTCAGATGTGGATTCTTTTCGGTTTATTGCATATATGGCGCAATCCATATTTTTTTCTGAAAAATCATCAAAATTACAGTGAAAATACAACAATGTGTAGTCCAGTGATGTGACCCACCACACAGAAAGGTCCCCTGATGGCATCAAAAGTTCTGACACAGAGATCACCACTCTGAGAAACTAAAGGTTCCTGATGGCATCACAAATTCTGACACAGAGACCATTGACAACCATACTGAAAAACTAACATCCCCTGATTGCATCACAAGTTCCGTAACAAACACCACCACACTGAGAAACTTAAGATCCTGTGATGGCATCACAACTTTTGACAAAGAGATCACCAGACTGAGAAACTAAAGGTTCCCTGATAAGACCCCCTTTTCCATACTTCATTGTATTATCTAGCTCGGTGAAAACATTGGAGGTCAAGGCTATTGAGCTTCACAAAATTAGGCAAAAATGCACTAATGTATGTCCGCTTCATAGCAGGAGTGACTAGATAATCTGATATGGGGATCGAATTCATTTCTAATTTTTTTTTAATTTTATCGTAAAAGTTGTCAGAAATGTAGCCTATATATGCTTGTCATGGGGATCGAGTTCATTTCTATTTTTTTTTTAATTTTATCGTAAAAGTTGTCAGAAATGTAGCCTATACATGCTTGTCGATATGCATATTTCCTTAAATAGTTGAGTTCTAGTGTATAATTTGTTTAAATATTATAAGGTATCAGACACCCTGAAATTATATCACAGTAAATCTACCGTTTGTTGCATGATGCACTAATGTGGAAAATGACTAATGTATCATTATTGATGAATGTTTTTGCAAAAAAATTGCCAACATTTCAATAAAGAATGCTATCATGACTTCATAATACATACTACAATAAATTTTTGACCCCTTCAGATCATCTATTAAACGACCATATATGATATTAGCAAATGTTTGGTTTTCGAATAGAGGCCACCTTGGATTTTACGCTCCCACATGCTTAGCATTACCGAAATTTTGAGGGTTTTTATGCACTTCTACTAAAGGAGATGTCAGAGACCATCCCTGAAAAAATCAGCTTTTTGCATGGGCTATTAGCTGTGATGACTGCAACCTGGCTAGGTAAAAATGCCAATTTTGATAAAGTTATAGGCATGCAGCCTTTCTCCACCGGCTTGCCTAATTTAACAACATGCAAGTCCTCAAAATACGCAACTTTTGAATGTTTTGAGGCGGTCATCACAAAAAAAACCTCTTCAATATGTTTTGTGTTGATGTTGTCCTGGAAAACATACCTGTTCAGTTAAAATTATATGGCTGATTTTTCAACACTATTGGAACACCATTCTACAAGCTCTGC
Source organism: Flabesymbios commensalis (assembly GCA_964017125.1). NCBI lineage: Eukaryota > Metazoa > Annelida > Polychaeta > Terebellida > Flabelligeridae > Flabesymbios > Flabesymbios commensalis. The sequence continues at coordinate 15,993,853 of OZ024903.1, forward strand.
TAAGACTGTTATGTCAGGGGATTTTAATATACACGTGGACTGCTCAGAGAAATCCGATGCTGCTGAATTCATTGATTTACTGCAGTCAGCTGATCTTCAACAACATGTCCATTGGCCAACTCACACTAGTGGCCACACATTAGATCATGTGATCTCAGATAATGAGAGAACAGAAGAACGGATGTCCGACCTGGCTCGTTTATATCTGATCACAAGTCTGTGCTTTTTGAATTGACATATCCCGAACCACAAACTCAGTATACAGTTGTTTAATTGAGAAAAATAAACAATAGAGACAAGGAGAAATAGCAATCAGATATCTTATCTTCATCATTTTGCAAATCTTCATCCTTTTATCTCACCACACTGACTGACCAGTACAACACTGTGGTTGTTTCAACATTAGATGATCATGCACCAATTACAAAAAAGTGTGTTGCAATCAAACCAAACTATCCCTGGCTGAATGAAGATTTTAGATCAGAACTAGGGTTGGAGCTGAGGGATTGGCCTATTAATATTATATGAAACCATTTCAATAAAGTAGTAGTCATCACAAACAAAACGTCTTCAATATGTCTTGTGGAACTCCATATGAGAGGCTGACTTTATCTAACAGCGTGTCTTTAATTTTTATAGATTGGTGTCTATTTTACAAATAAGAAGAAAATCAAATTTTGGACTGGCCATATATTTCATACCTATCAGAAAGTCTTTATCTGTTAATGTAGCATGGTCAATGGTGTCAAAAGCGTCTGACAAGTCAAGAAAGGTCAGAGATGTGACTTCACCCTTGTCCATACTAATAATGATATCGTTATGTACTTTCAATTAAGCCGATTATGGTTATTTTTATATGAGCTTAAAGCCGATTGGCTACTACCTTTTCCAGGATTTTGGAAATAAAACTCAAGTCGGATACAGGCCTGTAATTTTTCAGCTCGTTCTTAAGAAGAGATGTTTTTTAAGTAGTGGTTTTACATGAGTTCTTTTGAAATTTGGAGAAAATGTACTAGTTTTCAACAAAATGTTAATTATGTAGGTTATTAATACGTCAAGACCATTTTTCAACACATTTGTAGGAATGTGCTCCAGATCACATGATCCTGACGATGAGCTCAAAAAAAGCTTTTTAATTTCATCTTACGACGCATGTTCAAAAACGTTCATTTTGGATCTAATCTCTATTTTTGCACTGGTGAAATATTCAGTACTTTAACTGGAAATTTGGAACGGATAGTTTCAATTTTATCCACAAAATAATCAAATGATCACAAAGTGATTTTACTGATGAAAATTCTGGCAGAGCCGGCAGTGAAATTCTATGCAGAATGTTATTTATTGAGTTCCATAAGCAACGAGGATTTAGCTTTCGTCATCATTCTATTACACATTGGCATTGGTGTTTGTAACGAGAACGATCTGGATGTCTGCGAGATCTGACCCCTTTATCGTTCGAGATTGTGGCGAAGGGTTTTAGCCTTCATTATCACGGAGTCATCGATAGAGTTGGTGGTTTTCTGGAGTCTTTGTACTTACAGGAGCGTGTTTGTCTAAAATACAGCTCAATTTTGTTTATTTTTCGAAACAATATTTTTTCCTTGTTCCATTTAGTCTTACAACAGTCAATTTCTGATATGACCACAAGATGGTCCGAGATACCTGCTGCAGAAGAAAATGATTCAATGCTAGGATTGAAAATGCGTTTGCTGATATAAAGATCCAGCCAATGACCATGGACGTGAGTTGGAAAATTACCATGCTGCTTAAGATCGAAACATGTGATGATTTCATTGAATTCAATGGTTTTTCATATTTGAGTTATGTAAACTTATAATTTTATGAGAAAATTTACCCAAAAATTTACTGATGACATAATTTATATTAAAACATATATGAACTTATACTGTATAGTTATGTGTAATAATCCAGACTGGAAGTACATTTCTGAATGTTGGGCCACATATTAATAACCAAAGGGTAAGTAAGTATTCCAATACAGACTTTATTACTTACCTGGTTTCAACATGCACGTTACCATGGTGACAGAATTCAACACAAAAGGGAGTTGTGTATCACTGACAGATGAGACCCAGTTCTTTATTGCAATGGCTAGCATATCATCTGTGAAATCATCAGGCTGAAAACAAGAGATATAAACTGATCATGCTGATAGAAAACCGATAAGAAGACTTTTACATCAGGACAGTGTTAACTTGGGTCCACAGAGCCAGCCTTGGCTCATAGACATTATTAGACAAGTAATTAGCCAAATGAGAAAACGTTTGGCCAAATCTGTAACTTGTTAGCCGCAGCCGTATGGCGATGCGTTGAAAAAACTGTTTTGGTAATTATTTCTCAGAATTCATTTTATTTACAATACCTGATCTATAAATTAAGGCACCTTAGCATAATTTTAATTTGAACTACATGGTAATTATTTAGAAATAAAAGGTGATCTCTGGTGCATTCAATAGGCATTTTACAGGGTGTATATAGCTTTTCTCAGAGTTGATTTTTTCTACAAGAATACCCAATCCATAAGTGTATGCACCTTATCCTAATTTTTAATTGAATTACATGTGGTACTAGTACTTAGTGGAACTCAACTGAATGTAGGGGTCGATTTTAAGCCGTCAAAATAAACGGCAATTCTGAAAACAGAACTGTTGGTTTGACCAGCAGCGTTTCGTACAGTCTAGAGGCAGGCCCATGGTTACGGGTCAATATGGATTGGTTCGTGGTTGGCTTATTTCTCATTCTATCTTTCTGAAATTTTAGATAGTGGGCAACCGTTACTCATGTTACTAGTAGAAGAACTTTACAAATTTTGAACGACATAACGATGAATAAACGGACAAGATATCGGGATCCGCAAAGGGACGCCCGTTGCGCCAACATCATAGTTTTCTATTGACAAATTGGCATTTAATCAGCTATTTTATTCGGGTCGTGGTTAGCTCCTTTCTCATTTTATTTTTCTCCAAACTTTAATAGATAGTGGGCGGTCTAAATTAATAAAATGGTTCTATACATTTTCAGCTCAATTAAATAAACGGCTCAGATATCGTGATAGACAAAGAGACATCCGTTGCACAGACATCGTAATTTTCGATTGGCAAATGGCATTTAATCGACTATTTTTATCGAGTCGTGGCTGGATTATTGCTAATTCTATCTTCCTGAAAAACTTAGATGGTCAATAAAATAAACGGCTCAGATATTGTGATAGACAAAGAGACATCCGTTGCACCGACATCGTAATTTTCGATTGGCAAATGGCATTTAATCGACTATTTTTATTGAGTCGTGGCTGGATTATTGCTAATTCTATCTTCCTGAAAACTTAGATGGTGAGAAATCGATTTTAGTAGAATTTTTAGCGAAATTAACAAATAAACGGCAGAGATATCGCGACGTACATACCGACGCCTGGTAAACCGACATTGTAGTTTTTCAGTTTTCTGTGTCATAACGGCAGCAGCCAAAATTTTCGCCAGTAGTAATATCTTATCGCCAAATCTAGAATAAGAAAAAGTTTGATGGAATTCGCAAATTTGTGTCAAAACCCTTTTCAGGTAAAATTCAAAATGGCCGCCATGAAATCAGTGAAGTTATCATATCTTCATCAATGATTGAGATAGAGAGAAGATTATTTCACCAAACCATGTTTCCGCTATCAAGGAATGCAATAAAACAAACGCTATATTTATTTGACATCATATCATACGAAATTCAAAATGGTCGCCATAAAATGCAAGTGCAAGCCACACAAAGAAAATATGTTGATAATTATAGTTATATTTAACTCATATTATAGTTAAATATCTGATATTACATAATAATTATATTTCTTGTAGCTCAATATCATACTTTAAATAAATCACCTGTTTGTGACCTCAATGCTAGTGAATTATCACAATCAGATCATCATAGCTATATGAAAGTTTGTTAAATGGTGGACATTATTAAGAGTTTCTACAATACTGTAGATTTGGTAATTTTCGCGTGTTTAAATTTTCGCAAATTTCAGATTTTGGGACTTTTCACTAAGTTTAGAATTCGCGAATTTTCATTTTTCTATTAAAAAATTATATAACTGTATTTTCTGGTGTATTGCCTGCTCCAGAGTATAGCCCGCAGAAGGTTAATTTAACCAACAACTGCTGCTTTGACAATAGATCCCCGCACCGGTGTATACCCCGTGTTTTCCGCGCCGATCTGTGATCCACTCACAACACTACAGTTGTGACGAACCTATTGTGTCCTAGAGCTAGGCATATAGCAATATAAAATCTGATATGTTTTAAACAGTACTGATGCCGACATTGTATATTATAATAATACATTATTAAAAACATTTTGGGGTATATAACGGCCGATTGTATAAGCCATGATGGCTGGCGAGATAAAGATCTGCGTGTTAGCCTATATTACATGTACGCATGTCTCTGATCAGAGTCAACTCTCGTTGCGTCACACTGTGTATCCCTACTGTGGATTGTAGTTGCTCTCCCGCCGTTGTAGGCATACACAATGCATTGGATGCTTGCCTGTACATATACACCACACAAGACGATATAACACCTGAGCTGAATGGCGCACAAACGTCTGCAGCTTGCTGGTGACGTAGACAGACCGTCTCGTCTGTGTCTTGTCGGAAGACATTCTGGGGCCTGAACGTTTGAAATTTAGTCTTTCATCGGAAATTTAATTGTTTGGTCTTTTTAACATGTTTAATACCTGTATATTCATATTTTGTTGACTCCCTTCTATCATTCTAATCCAGGGCTTCCAATGTTTCTAAATACAAACCCAATTTAAATATAGGCCTATCTTTGTGCTCACATATTAAGAACCATTGAAAAAGATATTCGCAGGTTAACCCCGACCTGTGGCAGTAAAATGTCACACCTTCATTGATGCAAGGTCTGAATTTCCGAGTGGCTGCTCACTGTGAGAGTGAGGCATGTGCAGTTGTGGCCATCCACCACTAGCTCCCACCTGCTCGAAAAAAATAGTGAATTATTCCCAGGTTAACCGCAGCCTATGGCAGTCAAATGTCACACCTTCATTGATGCAAGGTCTGAATTACCGAGTGGCGGCTCACTGTGAGAGTGGGATATGTGTGTAGGTTATATATAGTGGCCATACACAGCTAGTTCCCACGTGGCCGAGTGCAGTGTGATACAGATAAAAACGTATTTAAAACCGATATATGAAGACATTTAACCATGAATATAAAAAATGTCCTCATGCAATTTCTGTCTTCAACAATGTATAGCCCGCTTTCGTTATAAGTCCTGAGTAAAAAGTAGCAGGTTATACACTGAAAAATACGGTAATAAAAATTATTAATAATATTATTATAAAATTATAATAATAATTATCGCGAATATTACCAGATCTACAGTATTTAAAAAACATAAAAATCATGACTTTTACTGATTTTTCATGACCAAGCTGTGCTAGGGGCTTGCCCCTTTAATTTTTCAGCTAAATTAAAGTAAAATTCCTCCTTTTCCCTGACTTTGACTGATGTTTTAAAGTGAGGTGTTTTTTTGCGTATTCACCGCTCTGGCAGCCGTCAACATGCATCATCACTATTTGATTAACTGGGTCAAAGTATGAATTATATATCATGTATAATAAGATAACTGTACAGTCCTGGAGATCATGTGACATTTGTTGCTCGATCGATAACGCGGTCAGACCATTATAATAAATAATTCTGGCCCGTGCTTGACCGCATTGTCGGAAATTTTGTGTATAATCATTTTCATAAATAGAAATATTTCTTATCATTTGAAGCTTAAAATTGCGCTAGGCTAGCAATTCTAACTTGAATGACTGAAGAATACTAACTGACAAATTAACATGCCAACGGTCAATTCGAGTTATTAACAAGGGTAAGAAAGCAGAAAACAATTACCTTCTTGCTGAGAGAGTGAATCACAATGCTGCTTGGCAGGTCAGCAGGCGTGGTGCTTGGAACTATCTGTACTCTACTGTTTGTTCCCAAAGACAGTTGTCTTCTTAGAAGATCATTCACTAAAATCCTACCTCCCAGTGCCCTGTGTCGCTCAGTAAATTTAACCTGTGCAGTTTGATTCCCATGACAGTCTTCACATTGCCACATTCCCTCAGAATCAAGAACAATAACACGCACAACAATTCGACTGAGGGTCCTATCTGACAACAAAGATTTGGCCGCATCATTTCCGGCAGGGCCTGACTTTTTATCAACACTGGCTTTCATTTCAGTTCGTATTTCATGAGGACTGCAGAGTTTCATTAGAGTGGCAAAGAAACAACTGGGAACCTCATCTAAATTTGAGAGCTTTGAAAGTTTAGGCCGGAGAACAGACTGGCTTATATACACAGTGGTAGGCTGACTGACTAGATTTATCATACTGGAATCATTCAAATTATCTAAAATAAGATCATCAACAGAAAATGATTGAACTGTAAGAGCTAAATCCAGATCCTGCGGCACAGCATGAGCAATCGGCAAAAGCTCCTCCCCTCTACACTTCTTATCCAACAATTCACCGTCCTCAGACAAACTATCGCCAAACCACCATGAACTCAAATACTGTCCTGCTCTACTGAGCAATGATTTATGTCGGTGTGTCTTCCTCTCACCAATATCTTCATCAGGATTACATTCCCCAGCAGGTGTAACATTTAGAGACGATTTGGAGTGGTTGTTTTTTGTTTTGGATACTTCAGAGCTATCTGCTACAGAGCTATCTACCACATCACTCTTTTTGTTGTCTGAATTAGGAATGAGCGGGTTGAAATGACCATGCCGTCCTCTAGCAGCCACCACTACTTCAATTCCCGGGTGAAGAAGGCAGAAATCAGATGATGGCTCTATTCTGTCTGCAATAATTTAACCAAAACATGTATATTATAATTACTGGGTATTCACTCGAGATGAAAATTACAAAAAAAAATAATCATTAATTTGAAATATCCTAGCAGTTACTTGTGGGAATGGGTGAACAGGGAGGTTCTTGATTAAAGTAAAATTTTACAAACAATAAATGATCTATATATATTGTCAGGGTCAACTGATTGTCCCGTCCAACCCCGATGGAGTGATAGTGACAGCCAGGCGCTGAAGAACTGTATTATCCCGCAAGGTAAAGCCATGCTCTCTTTGTAACTAAAATAAGAACCTTATCAGGAATATGCCAGATTCCCCTGGCATATACTTATACAGATAGATCTAACCTCCAGAAATAAACACAAAAAGTAATCCTCAATACACTAATATGGACAAATTGAATCGAGAAAATAAATCCAGTCCGAAAGTTCAAAGATCAGCGTTAAATTGGAAAAAGTGGCGTACATAAACACCATTAGCTTACTGTAAATGACACCATGAAAATTGGATCACAGGACAATAAAATAAATTTATTAATATATTTCAAAACATAGGTAGTACATAGAGAATTATTGGGTTAACATTATTGGCTGGCCTACACTTTTTTGGATGGACTACTGTGATATATTTTATTTTTGTGGGTATGAATTTTCGCACAAAAACAATTGTTGACCATTCCGCACTCTTTTAAATTCTCGCAAAAAAATTTTTTTAGGTTGATTTTTTTGGCCTGGTGACAATAAATTGTTATCTCGCCTTAACAACTGTCACCCTTCCTGACTAGTAATCACTATGACGCAACATCGTAGGTACACATAACGGTCACCAATTAACTGGACTGGAGGGGGGATGACCGACCATTGAGGCTAAGCCCTTTGACACTCTCGGCTTATTAACCCTATCAATTCAACAGGATTTCATTTCATTAATTATTATCCTGCTGCTAATTTACTACATGCATGTGTCGTTTCAGTGCCATATGCCTATATATTTATGGGTTTAATTTTCTTTTTTAAACTCAGCGTAGCTGTTTGATTGTGAGAATACATGTACTACAAACTAGAGCCTGACTGCACTGAAGTAGAGCTTGTGCCAGGCTTCAGGGTCATTGTTTTAAGGAAAGCTAAGATGCAGCTGTTTAATAATTAAGCAACAAATATATTGGTCTAAATGAGGTATTGAATCCGACAGTAGCTATCCTGTATCTCATGTCTGACTGTCGTCAGCTCAATGTTGTTTTCAATATTTAGTCGGGGTGGGAGGGTGGGTGGCTGGTGGGCATGCGTTGCACGTGTAAGTTTGTGATTTCCCTGCGAAACGAGCCATAGAGTGCACAGGGTCAGCCTTGATCTGTCACATCTATTTTTACACCTCAAGTCGACACCTGTATTGAAAGACTGCACATTGATTTCAGTGCACATAATAAACTCCTGATAAATACACCCCGCAACTGCGTCTCTGTGTTTATTAGTAGGCCTATATCTGGTCTATTAGGGATAATCGGGTAGGCCTACCCTAATGGAAATAGGTCAAATCTGTGAAACACAATGACCTCGACCTCACCGAGCTGGCTAATACAAAGAAGTATGAGGTAGGGTTTTTATATAACCTTGCTTTCACCGAGTGACGTCACTGCGTTGTACAGAATGAAGTATGGGGGAGGGGGTGTTATATAACCTTGTTTTCACCGAGTGACGTCACTGCGTTTCACAAATAGCTACTTCCTGTGTGACCCTGGGCTGGGACCAGGGTCTGGGACTGTGGTGCAGTTCATTATTCAAAGCCAATATATTAAACAGAAAATGTTTATATTAACCTGACAGTTTGGGTGGTATAGGTATATATGTTACTAGGCATACCCCAGTAAATGACAGGTAGGGGAAGGTACAAAAAAAACGTGTCTAGCAAACAATTTAGTAGCCTAGGCACATTGCATGCTAGTAGGCCTACTGCTATTTGCTCAGATGTGATGGCAGTGTGTAGTGTTCAGATTGAAATAACTGAGTCAGGAGACAGATTAACTACTTCCACTGCCACAGTCGTTGAGCCGATGTTGATTTAATGACAGACCAGCGTAATAACACTGTGACACTGCAGGACAACATTAAATAGACTCACTATAATAGAACTCACTATAATAGAACTCACAACTCGATAAGCCTAGATATATTGAGATTGCAAAGTTATTGATATAATTAGTGAGTTAAAAACTTGATATTGAGTTGAAAACAATAATAGCCTGATTTAAATGTCACTTCTGGGGCTTCGCATATGGCTATGAGATTCATTAAGCCTAGCAGGATTAGGCTATGCATTGCCTGAGAGGTGTTTTCAAAGTTTTCAGAACATATTCAGACTGTAGGCACCAGTAGGCCCTAGGCCCTAAGTTTTTACTACAAATGATTTGTTTTTTTTTGCTGGTTTAATGTTAGAGCATCGTCTATGAAGCTCGCCCAACATTAATGCCACATCGGGTGAATGTTTATCTTGTTGGGCAGTGAGTGGCTGATAGGCATATTATATAGGCCACATACATGTGTATTGGCAGGCAGGCAGAGACAAGACGTTGAATCAAAGTTGGCTTAACGTTGGTCCAACGTTGTAGATGGTGGACCAGCGTGGACCAACATTGATTCAACATCTCCTTGTGTCAGCTGAATGTTGTTGTGTATGCCTCTGGGACAGACTGACCATACAGGCAAACACTCATACCGCTGGACAATCACATGCAGCCAGCTCTGTTTCAATACTGGCACACCGTCTACGACACTGGCCCAACATTTGGTCAGCGTTGGTCAGCGTGGCCTACTATTAATGACAGGTGCACTTCCTAGCAAACACGAGACGTTGACCCAATGTTGTTTTAATGCCGGGCCGACGTCAGAGACGGCGGGCCAACATTCAAACAACATTTGATCATAGTAGGTCCCGTGTCGTATACAGTATTGGCAGGTTGGTATTGCTGTGCTAGTGAGGCAGGTCAAAGCACTGAGAATCAAAGTGTATTGCTAAGGTCACGTGTCACGCGTGACGTCACCTAACAGGCATGGCTGACATTGTATTAGGAGATAGGAATTGATGCGCACGTCATTTATATCAGTGTTCATCTGATCATGTCAGCCAAAATCTCAAAATCTGGCTTTGTAGTGCAACGAAAAAAGTTATTCTTAACACACACATGGAGTTAGATATGTTCCCAATTCCACAAATTTAAAGTTATTGCCGTGAAATTAATCATACAGAAAACCACTCAGACCTACATCTACCAAAAAATAGAGCAAACGCTCTACTAAAACCTATATCTGTACACATACTTGTGAAAAAAGACTGTATTATCATGTACAAGCATGTTTAAAATAAAATGTAAATTATTATTATCAATTATTTTATAATTTTTTGTCATAATAAAAATATATTTCACATGCTGTCATTCAATCATTGTCATTCAAATAGCAATCCTAGGACATTCACAAGCTAGCGTGACAATCACACGATTAGATTAAATAACATCGTCGCTGCACAGCAGTAGTCAAACCTTTTCAAACCCAGTCCCAAAGTTCACGAAATACGAAACAATTTCAGTTTGAAGACATAGAATGTAATACTATATTTCATCTAAACTAATGTACATGATTGTGCAGAACTATGCATTATGTTATTGGCATGTTAAGTGCATTTTGAATATAATCCTATACCCAAATTCTATGGTAAGCTAACAAAGTAAAAAGTGGAAACTTGTATAAACATTTGAATTGTAAATAAATGAATACCAAAGTTGCTTGCACATAAATTTGTAGAACTTGCAGATGATGGGAGAAGTTTATAGACAATATGTGATGCACCATACTAATTTGCTCTGCATTTTTTTATTATTAATCATTATGACGAAAAAAAAATATTTCTATACACAAATATACATCTTTAAAATGTAGTTATTAGATTAACTATGCATCTATCACAAAATATTTTAGCAATTCGAGTTGTATATATTGGTCTGAAATTTGGTTCAAAACGGATATATTCGGTCCCGGCAGCATAAAGAGTTTCAGCCTGAAGATTGGGGACATTATATTCATTTTACAATAAGTATAACATGTCTGTAAAATGCATAGTGCAAATCGAATTTCATTTTAATAACATTTTGCTATGTCGGTCATGGAGAATTCTTGTAACACGACCATCTTCATTGTGCTCTGCATACAGTTTAGTGCTCTAGTCAGCTATTAGTTGTAGCAGTAATATAACACAGAAGTTAGGTTAACCATCCTGCTAATCTGTCGAAGACCAGCTGGGGACAATATAAACTGACCTCCTATGCAGTAACAAGAATAATCTTACAAAAGAAAGAGATGGCGATGATAGAAGTAATTAGGGCCAGTACGAGGTAAATAATCTGAAACGTAATATAAAAAGAATGTTGCTTATTAGGATATAACATCCATATAGGTGGGTTTATGTCTTTTTTGTAGCTTATTCTCAGAACTACATTTAGATACAGCTTACATTGCAGTGGGTGGTGACTAGGGCAACAGGTTTTCTCTGCTGCTTATAATGTACATGTTAGAGCTGTAGGCTTGCTGTTGGTGTTATACTAATACAAGAAGCTGTTGCTGCCTATATTTTGCTCCACAAGATTTTTGGCGATTCTGTGCAAAATAGTATCGAAAGATAGCCAACCACAGTCAGTTTTCACACACCAATCACAGAGCAGCTGTTTTATGATTGGCTTAACAACAGTAGTTCCTTAGAGAACCAATCAGAGAGCCCCTGGATGGGAAGTTTAGTCCAAGGCTGACTCCCAAAAGTCAGTCCTTTGTCTACCAGCTGGAAGCTAGTTGCTTGCTGTTTTTTTCTAGATTTTTTCAACCCATCTCCTCCCTCAACCATCCTCTCTTTCTTATGTTATACTAACATTACATATTTATGGCGAGTTTCTACAGCAACATTAAGGGGCATTCGATTGCCATCTTGGCCCCAAATCGTGCTCACAAGCAGCCTTAGCATCACTGTATGTGGCAGGATAACCTCACTCATGAGACAGATCTCTGTCTTCTCATGACCCATAGAAATACATCCCCCACATGATGCTGGAGAACTCCCCAATAAGCCAATTGTAATATAATGAATACAAGTTTGCATATAAAGCATAGCTGACTTGGTTTCCAATCTATACTCAATGATTTTCAATACACAGGTCACCAGCCGTATCCTATATGGACTTCGTAAAAATTTGACATTTGACAAATCATGAAAATACACTGCACATATAATATGCTTAATCTAATTTTCTAAATTTATCTGATATAATAAACAGAAAATTATTCACACCTACCTATGCGCATGAATATGCAGAGTCTGGAATGAATCCAAATTGGTAATACTTGCTGTGGCCATACTGTACTAACTTGATCTAGCATTTTATCTTCAACTTCGTTAGCATGAAGTTCCTATAAATTAGAAAAGTACATATTATTGCTAGGACTTACCTTACCAGAGGTGTGGAAGGGATTCAACATGATACAAATATAAAATTGTTACAAGCAAATGCTGCGGTTCCGTCAGTTTAGTGCATTGAAGCTGCTTTGAATGGAAAATTCATTAATTACTACATATGTTAAATTTTGTAATGATTCTATCAATCAAAGAATGTTGGCAACACTGTAATGTATTATTATGTATAAAAGTACAGCATATTGGGACTTCTTTATTTTGTCAAAATTGGTGAGGCTACTATTACTTTTTTTAGTGAGGGACTGTATTGTATAATATGCTACTCAACTTGCTTCTTTGGCTAAAAATAAAAATGATTGAAATCGTTTTGGTATTCCTGGTACTCCTATTAGACAACACTACATGAATGCAAATTAAAACGAAATTTACATTATTAAGCACCAGACAGGAGGCAGGTAGATGCAAAAATATACAGAAGCCGATAAACAGACCCAACTACAGGGCCGTAGCCACCTGTCCGGTTGGTATGGTATTCACAGGACCAATATCCCGGCAGAATGCACCATTTAAAATATCAAATTTCGAAATTTTCGTGGGGGGGCATGCCCCCTTACCCCCCTAGACAACCCCACCCCCAACACACCGGAGTAATCAGTATCCGGTGGCTACGGCCCTGCACTATCAGCTGTTTATTTCTCTCCACCTTAAGCATGTTAAGATAAACTTTGTGAGCCATTTGAAAGGGCACTAAAGAAATTTTATAGGCCCGAAGAATATTGTGCATAATTTTAAGCTGTCACTACCAGTAATCAGCTAATATAATCCCTGCTCCACAGAGCTGACTCCAAGAGTTGACATGATGTTGGTTTAATGGTGGGAGAACAGCATTGAGTCGGCGTATGTTAAATTTTGTACTGAATCTATTAATCCGAAAACGTTGGCAACGTTGTAATGTATTGATAAGTATAAAAGCATAGAATAATGAATATTTAACTAATCTGCCTAGTAATTTGACGAATAGTCATTCATACCAAAATATTAAACGGGGTCAAGTAGTCCTAGTCAGAGAGGATTTCGCCAAACACATATCCTGGCCAATGGTTGTGCGATCTGCCACAGTCAAAATAGGAAACAAAATATATGACCGACCCATTCAGAGATTTTATAACTGGAGGTGTGGGATCAGGGCAAAATCGACATCGATTCTAATTATCCAGACAGCAAGGAACTGATTGGTGCGATGGGAGAAGACACCGTACCAGATGCGGTAAGATCATGAAGCCAGTTAGATATATATAATTAGTAGATTTATGATTCTGTATCAATCTTATGTCAAAATTGTTTATCATAATTTGCTATAATATACGTTAAAAAATCGAAATTTAGGCTGTTCTGTATGCCTCAAAATCCATACAAAAACCTACACTAAACATTGGTAAATCTCTATTAGAATGTGTCAATTGTTTCAATCGTCTAGGCATAAATTTTGATAAACATCTATCATGAAATGAACATGTTAATACGATATCCAATAAGATCACAAAAACAATTCAATTAGAATCCTGAATAAGTTAAAACATTACATTCCTCTTAGCAATTATTAACCATCCACAGCACTTTGATTCTACCGCATGTCACTGTATATTGCTGGTTAGTAACCGTGGTTTATAACTGGAAATATGTTTGGTAAAATTTCTAAAAAATAGAAAAACAGTTCCCAAACTCTGAGGCCCGGGTTTAGTCTGTTTGAGTGCTATAGACAAAGAATCAGTGTATTGGTCTTTCAAACCGCCGTATTCACAAAGCAAGTTTAAGACTGGTTCAACCAAACTACCGGCGTAAACACGAGTTGAGCGTTAAACCGTATGCACAAAAGGAGTTTAGGCCTAACACGGGTAAACTAAACCAGCTCAAGGGGTAGTTTAAGCACTGGTTTAACATGAAGTGGAAAGAACATTACAATGATAATGAACGCATATATACGAAATAGAAACGGAGTGGGATAAAAATACACAGATTCATTATTTATTATAATGTACTTTTCGTTTGTTGATTGGTAAGTATTTATTTGAATTTAATAATAAATGATAAACCTGAGTGTCAATGACACAGAAGCTCATCTTTAATTAGGGCAAGTTGATTACGATTTAAAGTTTCTGAAATCCGTGAGGAAGCTTAATGCACAGTCACGAGCTCTTTCAAACAATCCAAACTGAATTGAAATTCACTTTAAGATTCACTTCCACCCCAAGACTGACACAGTAAATTTCTTAAGTAACAGGCGCCGTTATTATTACTAGCATACAAAACGATGCAAATTTAGTACTTAGGCCATTTAGCAAAAATTCCCAGGTAGATACAGTTCAATGCTTTTCAAGGCCAAAGAGTAGAAATTGTGATTTTAAAGGCCATGAAAACTGAGGCAGAATTATTCAGGAAAGACAGATCTAAATCTACCAGTCTCTTCCTAAAAGTCACAGAATGATTTTTTCTGTACAATGCAACATTAGAATTGGTCAGAAATATGAAATATTTACCAGGATTTCCCAATCATCAACACTGAGTGGTTCAAGGAAGACACATGAGCATGGCGATGGTGGTGGAACAAGCTGCACCAGCACCTGCACAAACACACAAAATGGAAGATGTATAGACATTAAGTATTAAGCATCAAAGCATTTATAACGCACCACATTATCTCATGTGATTCTTAGGCGCCGAGGAAAACAAATGTGTCACTGATATGCTTTACACCATTAGACTATGTTATGCCTCTTTGAACAAATATGTCTTTAGGGACCGCTTGAATATGTTGGGGTCATGACTATCCCTCAGTAATGTGGGGAGAGAGTTCCACAGCTTTGGAGCAGCGATCACATAAGCTCGATTACCAAATGTCTTGATAAATGAATGCAGTTGTGTGAAAATAGGTTGATTAGCCGATCGCAGGACTCGGCTTGGTTTAAGCAGCACCAGTAGCTCAGATAAATATTCAGGGGAATTTCCGTTTACCACAAGGAATGTCAGCAGCAATATCTTATATGTAATTCTCTTATGTATCGGTAGCCAGTGAAGCTGCATCCTTATTTCAGAGATGTGTTCATGGTGTGGGATGCATGCAATTACTCTTGTGGCCGCATTATGAATGTGCTGTAGCCTTGCAAGCTGATACTTTGGCAGACCATGTAAAAGTGAGTTGCAGTAGTCTGGTCTTGAAATAACCAGTGACTGGATGATCTGGCGCGATGAATGTTTTTTAGCAAAAAATAGCAAGCTTGACACACTTCACCAACTTGCGCATCCATTTGAAACGTGCTATCGAAGATTACACCAATATCCCGTGCAGAAGAAGTTGGTGGAATGAAGATGTTCCCAATTGTTATGGGTTCCATGCTGATAGATTTGGTACTGTTCAATGACGCCAGATAGACAAACCCGGTCTTATCATCATTGAGTTTTAGTCAGTGCACAGGGATCGACACTAACTGATTTTAGGTTGTAGCCCAGAGGGCCAGTAACTTCAGATAATTAATGGCCCTTAGCTTTATCGTTCTAGTCTTTAGTGTACACAGTATCAAGGGGAGTGTAATTTTTTTGTTGCCCCCAGGGCCAGTATCTTAGATGATTTACTGGCCCTTAGTGATTTTTACTGGCCTCGGGCCAACGGGCCAGTGTTAGTGTCGAGCCCTGAGTGCATCACCATCCAAGCACGAATTTCCGCCACACAAGCTTCCATTTTGACAAGTGCGGCTTTTCTATATGCATCATTACTAATGTGAAACGTGATATACATCCGGGTGTCATCGGCGTATAGCTGATAGCTGACACCGTTTTTCCTACATATGGCACCTATCGGCACAGTGTACTGCGTGAAGAGGAATAGGCCGAGGACCGAGCCTTGTGGGACATATCTCAAGGGGGCAAGGGCATACTCTGTGACTTGCACTTACAGCCATTAATGTTAATGGACTGACAACGGTTGTTTAAATATGACCTAAGCCAGTCATGAGCAGTGTCCTAAATCCCTATATCTGACAGTCTGTTTAGAAGCATGCCATCATATAAAACGCTGCTGATAAGTCTAATAAAACCAGCATGGCAGTCTTATGTTGATCTAAGGCCATCAGAATATCATTGCTCACTCCAGACATGGGTTATTCGTATTTAGTATTTGTATTCATCTGTATTCGATTACATTTTTTTGAGTATTCATGTGTAATTCAGTATTCATAAAGAAATATAAATACATGTATTCGTATTGTATTCAAATACTTTTTTAAAAGCCCTGTATTCATGAATACTTTTTGAATACATTTTGAATACATATCATATATCACAAAGATTGGTAAAAAAACAAAAAAGAAATTCTTTTTCTTCTCAGTTACTAATAAAATAAAAATAAATAATAGTAACTTAGACCTACTATTATTTATTTTATGGGTATATAATCTTGGTACTATTATTCATATTTCGCAGGGCAGTGGGAGTGGGTGTGGGGCATTCCTTTCACACTGGACTAACTGATAAGCTCCAGAGAAATCTTGCGAATTTCACACCACTACATAGTTTAAGTGCCCACGGTTTTTAAAAAGCGATTTGTGGATTAGTGTAACTATGAATTTTTTAAACAGGCACAACTAATTTATTTGTTCCTCCTTGCTGTGATCTTACACACGCAGAACATTGGACAGCTAAGTTGTGAAAAAGAGCAATCGACCAAATATTTCTGTGTCTTAACTCGTTGCGTTTTGACTTAATACTAATAAAACCGTTGTGTCTATACGGTACCTGAGCTAATTGACGCTAAAAAAGATGAACACTGGTCACGGCTGATTTCACAAACCTGTATGGCCATTCACATCGGTGGGGCCGACGACATGTTGGTAGAGGCCTGTGTCTCTTATCAGTGAGAGATATATCGCCGTGCGGATGTGTCCGCAGGATCACCGATGTGGAAGTTGAAATCTCCCATCAGCAATACATTTACAGGGTTGGAAATGTAGCCCTCCATTTTTCCATTGCATGAGATGGTGGCGGACGCTATAATTTGGCTATCCTCGACTTTGACGATCCTGTGTCAGCCAGTACCTCCATTCCTTCCATATGACATAATACAATTATACTGCCTAACCAGGAACATGCATAAAAACATCTGTTGATGGTGATCATTAATTACAAATTACCGGGTCATGTTGGACAGATAATACAAGAGAAAATTAAATTTTTTGGTGAGGATTTACACTTTATAACAGATGTCAAAATAAATAATGGCCGAAATTTTGAAATTTGATCAAGTTGAATTTTTTTAGAATGCATTCTTCTATGAAGCAGCACATTTTGTCTAGCTATCTGGCACGTTTTCCAGATATTACTCATACTAAAGTCAATAATGGCCCCAAGCCGGTTATTTTGAATTTGAGTTGGAATTTCTCAGTGCATATCCCTCACTGGAGCTGCACATTCTGTTTTATAGTATGGTCTAGCTATCAGGCATGGTTTTCCAGAAAATACGCATATGAAAACAAATATTACAGATATTCAGCCATTTCGGCTGCCATGACCTAGTTTTTGGCCAATGCATGCCCATTTTCAAACTTGTCTGAGCTATTGGGAAAAATAGATATATTGTATAAATTTCACAGCGATAAATAGAAAATTGTTGAGTGCATCGCGTTAACAAGAAAATTTGCCGATACGGGAAAAATAAATGTCATAGAGGTCACAGAAAGATCTAATGTGACCTCAATCAAGCCTTAGTCATAATATTAACCTGTATGTGAAGCTTAATGTGCATTCCAGTAATGTGAGACAAGTTATAGTGCTAAAAGTGGTGGACAGACGGACGGACAGACGGATGCGCACATGAAGACAATAGGCATCCGCTAAAATTTGGTTGATGCCTAAAAAAATGTAAAAGATATTGTAAATACCTATAAATTTATAAATTATTATTGATCACATTCTAGCTTTTCAAAACAAAAAGTAAAACATCTGACCTGCTGATCATGCTGAAAACCACTCTTAGTGGCCAATAACCCATTGATCTCCACTTGATCCATTGAAGTGACATCTCCCGACCAAGTACTGTAGATGAAACAGTCCTTAGAGGAGATACGACATATCACACCCTGTATAATATATGCAACAACATTTTAATCATTTGAAGGTGGAGTATGTATTCAAGTTAAAATAAGGCAATAATAACCAGATAACTATGAACATTTTTAATTACTTAAAAATGTTTTCGAAGTTATGTTCAATGGGATTTTATACATGACTTGAAAATCTGGTCTAAAAAATATATTTGAGGGCTACTACCAGTAGCTCTTCAAGTTCATTCCCGCCTTCTGCCATAAAAATAAAATTTCAAGTCCTGCTTAAGGTCAAATCCAGTGTAAACGGCACCAGAGAGTGTGAACCAAATATCACGAATATGGCATTGATGAATATTGTAATATACAATACCTTATCATTTGGTCTAGCATTTCCAAGAGTAGACACTAATATCCTGGGCAGTCCAACGAAGCAATTCTTTTGATTTGTGAAGCTCAGAATGAAAGCAAATGGTTTCATTTTATCTATTGTAACACTTCACATCACCATCACCATCCTGAAAATATATAAATCATCATCAAATTGTATATAATATGATTAGGACATATCTTTCCTTTGTGCACATATATGCAGTGACCCAAACTCGGGGGGGGGCAGAGGACAACCAAAAAGTATAACCGATTTGCGACACAACAAAAACATCATAAAAAATAATTAATAAAATAACAAATATGTCATAGTTGACATGCAAGCGGTGGATAAAACATTGACATTGTTTTCCGAAAGATATTAAGGGTGTCAGATGTTCTAATTTCTGCTGGAAGATTAGTCCAAAGCTGCCACAGAAAAACACAAGATGTCCTTAATTTGTCCAATATCGGGATGAAATAAATGTGAAAATCATATATTTTTTTATTCCTTACATTTCAATTGTGTACAAAACTCCACAATTTTTTTTTTAAATGACTTTTTTAGGACTAAAATATATTTTTCCAAGATCAAAATACAAAAAATACACTTCCTAATTTGTATTTCTTTCACTTCCCTGATGCCTGGTCAGAAATCTGCTAAATATATAAAAAAAATTGTAAAGTACCCTTTCCATCACTTGATGGCAAAGCTTAATACATTACCACTAGTACCTACAGCCTGCGAACATATAGTGAGCTGTAATTGTGCATCCAAATGTGTCATGCGTTGATGTAGTTGTAGCAAGTCAAATATGACATGCACAGGTGCACTGCAAATGTCAAGAATATTGTTTTATTGTCAAATAAATGTCTAAATGTATGGGATCCTACGGCTGAGGGTGAATCTGTATGCATTTTTATGTGTACAGCAGAACTTGGTTTTTTTCAGGTACTATATCACCTGAAGGTAATAAATAACGAGGGTAGACATTCCACACACCAGCAAAAGGGGGAAAATCCAAAATGGCCGCCAAGATGGCCGCCTAAAAAAACAATGATATCAAGATTGACTGTATACAGTGGTGTATGGGGTGTATGGGGTGGTGAGACCATGTGTATAAAGGGTGGTGATGCAGGGTTGTGATTATATATTATAATCTTTCGGCTGTTAAATGCAAGTCGCTGCAATAATTTAAGTTGTAAAATTGTGAATAAAAAATATATAATTCATGACTAGATGTGACAACAGTGAGATAAGAGGCATGTTTTGGGTGATATTTCCTAGATATGATGCTTTCCTATGGTACTTAAATTTGTTGTATGGGTGAGATAAGTATAAAAATACGGGAAATTTAACACTTTGTAATGTTTTTAACTTTTTTTTCGGATTGATATATTATTTTTCTTCGTAATTCTAAATAATTAATGGTCACCATGCTCTTGTGATGGGATAAGAGCAAAAAAGTGCTACTTCATTTGAGTGCGTTCCCCGCAGTGTGCATTTAAAAAAACAGGCCATTTTCATGATATCAGTGCTTTTTAAAAGAGCTACCGAAACAACATCATTTGATGTATCCAAATTTTTTTTTAAAATATGTTGCTCAGAACAACTTGCTGCTCCATTACTGTTTTAAAAAAAAATAGCCATCAACTGATAGCAGGACCCCTCAGCCGTAGGCTCTGTCCATCAATATCAAGAAATAAAGAGGAAATAATGACCCCCACTACCACCATGTCATTTTTTTTGTTAATGGCTGCGGCGGCCATTTTGTTTTTAATGGATTATCCCAAAAGTTATTCAGATCATCAGAAATACCTAGAGAACAGCCTTACCAAATTTGAATGCAATCCAAGCAACGGTTCATAAGTTAACGTGGCCACAAGCTTTTTAGGGGGCAATTTTTTTTTAAATGGCTCCTGCAGCAATTTTTTTTAATGGATTCATCCCAAAAGTTAATCAGATCATCAGAAATTCCTAGAGAACAACCATACCAAATTTGAATGCAATCCAAGCAACGGTTTATAAGTTATCTTGCACACAAGCTTTTTGGGCAGCCATCTTTTTCAAATGGCTGCGGCAGTAATTTTGTTTTGAATAGATTCATCCCAAAAGTTAATCAGATCATCAGAAATACCTAGAGAACAACCATACCAAATTTGAATGAAATCCAACCAAAGTTTCATAAGTTATGTTGCCCACAAACTTTTTAGGTGGCCATCTTGGGAAATGGCCGCTTATGGCTTAGTGCCAAAAAAAATATATGGGATGAATTGCCCAGGCACATGGGTCATAAATGTAAAAAATTTAAAAAATTCATCAGTTACCCATCTAGTAAGAGCTGAATTTCTGACCGCCCGACCACCCGCCCACCCGCCTTTGATGATCACTAAACCCCACAGCCTTAATGGCTGAAGGGTAATAAACAAAAAAAAAATTAAATTTCTATATATGGTCTCACCACCCTAAATGAGCCGAAATCCAGAATAAAAAAGAATATTTGGGGAGATCTGGGCAAGTTTGACCATTTCACCGTCAAGGTAGAGTAGCTCAAAACGGTCCTTGATAGCATACCATACCCTATCACATAGGGGGTAGTTAAGGACAAAAATGGTGAATTCGGCCCTTAGAATGTTGGCATTATACATGTGTTTCAATGGGACTGGCATTTGGGGTGGTGAGACCATAAGTGATTTATCACAGCTATATCCAAGATGGACGGCAAGATGGGCCCATTTATCAAGATTTTGCGATACCTTCAATTTCACTGCACATGGAAAGTTGATTTGTATGTCGACATCTACGTTTTTAGAGTGAAGAAACTTAACTGTTATGTTTTTTAGCCAACGGCCGTGGCCACGAAGCGGCAACCACGTGGGCCTTATGGTAACCGTGTGTGATCAGTGAGTGATCCAGGTCAAAGGTCAGTACATACCTACAGAGAATTTTCTCAGGCTTAACATGCGACTTCCCCTTTAGACCATAGATGGAGGCTAAAAAAAAACGGTTTACATAAAAAGTCACTGCGCATGCCCAGCATCTGGCCCTCTGGGGCCAGCTGAAATGGTAATGAGGTCAAACTCTCATGTCAACATTCATGACATTGAGGTCTTACAGCACAAATGCCTAGTTTACAGTTATAGTACACGCTAACGTTACACATCACTGCCATCAAACTGTGCAACATGATATTATAGTCCAACAGGTCGATCATCAATGACAATGCCACATTGCTATGCTATGTTAGTCTATTCTAGACTACACTGTACAGTCTAGTCTAGACTATCATGACAATAGACATAGTCTAGGTCTATTATTAATCCAAGCTAGGTCTGCGGACACTGCCGACAGTGCCGTGGCTTGTGTCAAGTTGTGAAGTTGTTGGATGCCACATTCATTGGCAGTCACTGAGTCAGCGTTCACCTAACGTTGGTTCAATGTTGGCCCACCGTCTGCGACGCTGGCCCAACATTGAACAAACTGTCATTAGCATTGCATTGGGTGACTGGGCGTCTCTTGATTGCTGGGAAGCCAAGTCCTGAAGCTGTCAGTCACCAGTAAACAATGTCAACGGCTCTGAGACTGAGCGGCTGGTCGTCTCTAACTTGTAAATCTTGTTCATTGTAACAGTTATAATGGGGGGGGGGAGTGTTGTCTTATAAGTTATAGGCCTAGTTACTACTAGGCTAGTAGTCCCATCTGTGACTTAATGCATTCTGGGCAGGCCAGAGCAAATTGCTCGCAGGCCAGGAACTAGGCTAATAGGCGAGTAGCTAAGTAGGCCTAGTCTATGCATTATTTTTCAGACCATAGACTTAGCCTAGATCTAGCCTATATGAGAAGTTAAAAATAGCCTATTAAAATATTGAGGACCACTATAATCTCAGTAGGCCTAGGCCTACAGCACAGTAGGCTAGGCTAGCCCCCTCCTCAAAATATTGACCTATTTGAATTTGGTAGGCACTTCAAATTATGTAGCCTATGCTAAATCATTTTTGACAAGTTTCCAGATAAATTTTGAAATTCTAATAGGCTTACTAAAAAGTAGACTAACCACAGTTAGGGACTGTTACAGTTAAAAGGGTGGGGGCGTCGGGACCCCCCCTCCCCTGTGCACGCCCCTGTATACATGGTATAGTCTACATCAGGTAGACTATAGATTATTGAAATTCGAAAAAACTTAAAAGACAAATCATATACATGCTATAGTTATCCATAAATTCAAATATTCATGTAAGCCTACCATGAACTATTATTATAAAGTAGGTTAATTTAAACTATTCTCTCAACAGAAAGTAGGCCTAGGCCTACACTATAATCTAGGCCAAATAACAATGGATATGTCACACATTTTAACATAGGTAGATTTTTGCAAATACAAAAATTGTTCACCGTTATAGGGGCTAAGCCCCCCTACAGTGATAGAGCTACACTATGCATAAATTATGCACAGTGTGGATCTATCACTGTAGGGGGGCTATAACGGTGAACAATTAATAGCCAACTGTAGGGTAGATCTACGGTAACCTTGTTGTGGTTGAAAATTTCGCTCTTTTGATCATGCATCTTTATCATGCCTTCTAGGCAGATGCGTATTTCTCACCTTTTGAGGAGTTAACATATCTTCCTCAATATATGAGATAGCGACTTGATTTTTTTCATTAAACCATATATTTTCGGTATAAGGAAATACAAAATACAATAAAACACACCAAAACTTTACTTGACATCATTATCATTAAAATTTAAAAATGATCGCCATTAAATCATTAAAGTTATCATATCTTCCCCAATATTTGAGATAGCTCCATAGGCCTACTTGATTTTTTAACCGAAGCACGTGTTTCACTATCAAGAAATATAATAAAACACATGAAAACATTCTTGACATCATTAGGCCTAACATGCAAAATTAAAAATGGCCACCATGAAATATTCATCAATAATTGAGATCGGGACGAGATCAGCAAGTTGTAGACAGGATTTTTTTCTTAAGAAAGCGAAATAAATATCTTGCATGAGGCAGAGTGTGCAATTAATTAAGTAGGCCTTTTGCAGACGGGAAGTGAAATAGGCGTAGGCCTACATAATTTGTCGAGTTCGATTCGAAAACTCCAGCCCTCCCCCCTGAGCCCCCCTCTCCCTGTTAATTAAATGATGCCGTAAGTCGTAACGTTAATTGATTTGGCCGTGGCCGGCGTGGGCGTTCTGGACATTGTCCATCTCATATTATTTGAAAATGTATTCAGATAAGTACTATATTATAGCTTGCTTTCATTTTGGACCAGCTTCCACAGTCAGACAGACTATAAATAGGACTATGAAGTATGATTGTATTATCGCTCATTATTGAATCATGCAAATGAGCGATAATACTACCATTTTGTCTCAAACAATGTTTAAATGTTTTTATTTCATGTATTTTTGCAAAAAATCATAACACCGCATGTCTTAAATATAGAGTTCATAAATACCAAAATAAAATAATTTTATAAAAATACATACATATCGAGGCTTTTTATGCTTTCTGTTTTGGTCCAAGCTTCAAGTTGCAGAAAAGGTCAAAATATAGGCGGTTCTCCTAAATCAAGTAGGATAACGTAAACGTAGCGTATTTTAAGTCTAATGAGCTTCCGTACGAATACATGTTGTCGCTTCGTTCGTGACGAAGCCACCAGTTTATGGTTGGCCATTACCAGCTAGGCCTATTACCCTCATAAGTAAATAAACCCTCCATGGAGAATTAAAAACATTAAATTCTCCGCGGAAGGTTTTTAATTCCCCGCGGAAGGTTTTTAATTCTCCGCGGAGGGTTTTTAATTCTCTACGGAAGGTTTTTAATTCTCCCCGGAAGGTTTTTAATTCTCCGCGGAAGGTTTATTTACTTGTGAGGGTGATGGCCAACCATACCAGTTGGCAACCAATCGTCAGGTCAGACACCTGGTTAAGACCAGGCGACTCGTTCCGCTTACCGTAAACGGTAAAGGAGTTTATTTCACACAAGGGAGCGCAAAGCCGAAAATGTGTGAAATATATGGATCTGGTCACACCCCGGGTCACACTAAACTAGGCCATAAGTAATTTACATGGTAAGAAAAAAATGGAACACATTATAATTAGGCCTATCATTTTTTCTGCATTTCCTGTTAGTACAATATCTGTAGTTTGTTGCTGAGAAGTTTCAAGTCAGTTTGCTCTATGTGGAGCTCAATAGATACTTTTTTCTGAGCCAGGTGCTCTCAGGGTCACGTACGTGATGCTCACATAGTGTACAAGACTCTTCTGTTACGTACGTATGTCAAAAGTCATGAACGTTTTTGACTTTCCTGGAACTCACCTTTCATAAAAAGCAACAATTAGCGCTGAGGCCTAATAAAAAATTATCTGTCATTAGTATGTATGAACATGAACTCTGTAGGCCCCACCTTCAACATACCAAGGAAAACTTGAACAAAAAATAAACGTACATTTTTTCAGTAACGTAGGCCTACATGATTTTGAAGATTTGCTGACACCCACAACTTACCACATCCACATCAAACACATGGCAGCACGTTTTGTTTTCACAAGCAAGGCTGCTTTAAAGAACCATTCGCCAAGTACCTTTTGCACACCCTTGCATCGTGGTAACGTATGAGCTCAGAACTCCGAACAGTTTATTCGACCTCTTGTAAAAGATAACATATTAAGGGTTATTTGATAAAAAAAAATTGTATATATGATGAAAGCACAATATATATTATTTTACTAAGTGTATGTTATATAAAATATAAATACGTAGGTCTACTACAGCTGACATAATCTAAATCACATAATAACAAATATTTTTATGAGTATACTTTAGTCTTTGAGTCAAATGCATACATGTATATACACACATATGTTCGCATATACATATATATATGT
Organism: Flabesymbios commensalis; assembly: GCA_964017125.1. Classification (NCBI taxonomy): domain Eukaryota; kingdom Metazoa; phylum Annelida; class Polychaeta; order Terebellida; family Flabelligeridae; genus Flabesymbios; species Flabesymbios commensalis. Next base: position 16,019,564 of record OZ024903.1, read on the forward strand.
ATATACAGACACACGCATACGCACACATATACACTTGATATACACTTGACTTTAATAGATATGACAACTTAAAATGATAATAATCACATACATATCTGTGCTTGGCCAGGAGACCCACATTAAGGCATTAGGCCTACTGCCACTGTCGTATGAGCCACCTTCAACATTTTGTGATAATTTAGTTTCGATGGGGTATTATTAGAGGTGATTACTACTTCGTGTCGGAGACATCTTTTCGCAAATTCATGATTCTTTCGATAAATAAAGAGTTTATTTTGCCGTCTTGTGTTATAACAATGGATGTTGCTTAATGGAGAATACCAGTCACCCTGATTGAAATATAACGAAAGATTTCCATTTATTAATTTATAACAGAATTTAAGTGTTTGGCATTTAAAAAATATAATTTATCTTTAGTAATTTCAATGTTTTGAATATTGGCTCAGTATGTGCATTGTACTTGCTTAAAGTAATTGACCTGACAGTTTTTTTCTGAATTTTCAATATCCTATCTGAGTTAAATCCCCTTGTAAGATTCTCATAGTTTAAATGTGGTATTATTAGAGTGTTGTAGATAGTGAGTAGTGCATTCTCTGGTATATAATTTTTCAATCGATTTATGACGCCTAATGTTCTAGAAATTTTGTTTGCAATTAAATTTATATGTTCTTTCCATGTTAAATGTTTATCTATTGTGATACCCAAGAAATCAAAATGTGATGCACAAACTGGTTTGCATCCCTTCAGAAACAAATGATTATTGAAAAGTCAAGGCTTATATAATACAGCTGGCCTAGCTTCTATCGAAATAAAATTTGAGACTTCAGAGTAGGCCTACAAGTTTGTATATCTACTATCTCTTTTCAGAAAAAATACACAAAGTTATGAGTACTTTATTGGGTAATGAAACATAAATGATTGAAAGTCACGTATGTTACCTTTGTGTTCAGAACGCATAAAAACTATGTAAACTATGCAGTAGATTACCCCCTTGTGGTCCTAAATTTAACTCTAATCATTATTGCACATAATTTAATGAAAAACAGCTAAGTATGTGGTAAACAGAAACATCTCAAAATGTGATGTCTAGCGATGTAACGCTTGACATAGGGAAAAACGCACTTGTCATGGACATAATTTAACCACTAAGTCACAAAGAATGAGCCAATGTATGACATTTTTTACGAAAAGTACTCTCCATTATGTATACTTCCTTCCTACCAGCTATTACAGTGATGAGAGTGCAGGTACCCAACAAGCTATAGTGCTGACTAACGTTGGTCTATTGTCAACCACGTTGACTCAGAATTAGCCCAATATTGTTTCACATCTAGTGTTTGCTGGGTATAATGAAGGCAGATGTCACAACATGGTTATACTTCATTCAGGGCCACTGGCGACGACTTTGGTCCAACATTAAAACAACATAGGGTTAACGTTTGTTCAATAAGCCACTCTCCAGTAATCGCAATAGTGCAAAAAGAATCATAATGCTGAGAGTCATGTAGTTTCGCAATGGGGGATTATTAGACAGGCCTACAACCCAACATATTTTATGCAGAATAATTCTGTTCATTTGAACAGATAGTCTCTTAATTACTTGTAGTTTCATAGATTTATAAAACATTCCAAAACACTCCACAAAGGACAATATTGTTTTGTGTTTACTGGGTTGAACGCAGCCCAGCAAACACGAGGCGTTGAACCAGTGCTGGTTTGATGATGGGCCAGAATCGCAGATTGTGGGCCAGCATTGGATCAACGTCGTGTTTGCTGGGAGTGTTTCACACCAAAACGGAATAACAAATTCCGCTTAATACATAGTCTCTACCAAGAACTTTATATAAAGTTCTTGTCTCTACTCTTGTCCACAGGAGCCATTTAAAAACTTTAATTACCAAAGCCATTGACACTACATCTATTAGCTATCAGCCTTTATGGTTATGCTTCTGGAGGGAAGACATCTTTAGTTTTTTGTTCCCAAAAAACTAGACCCTTCTAGTTTTATTTTGAGCAGGACAGTACAAGAGGTTAATCCGACGTGTCGTCAGTTGTCGCACCTGTCCACAGTGTGGACGCGAATACCGGGAGGGGGGGGGGAGAGATCAAAGCATGCAGTTGTCATTCTAAAGCTTGAGGGAATGACGTCATGCCATGTGGAATTCCACTGGAACCACCAACACACTCGCTAAAAGGCCCTAGCATGGAAACACTCGCACTTGTTTAATGTCTGTGCGGGTTTCCTTGCGAGTCTACTCGCGCTCGTTTCTGCTCACATATGGAAAGCGGTCCTAAAGAAAAATGAAAGTGCATTGCTACACACAGAGTTTCAGAAATGTTTCGAAATAGATGGAATATATCACAGTGTATATATACAAGTCTACAAATATTTAATAAATTTGTATATACTTTTAATGGTCGTATGGTTTTGGCAGGTGGCAAAACAAAGGCCGTTTATTCAGATCTGTCCGTTGTGTACCAGTTATGAACGACACAGTGTACAGCATGCTCTGTTAATGTGTAATTATTTTGATCAAGAAAGATCTAAATTGTGGAGTCGGTGTATCGACGCTGTGCCACCTGCCATGGCATTACCGGTATCATTAGCCTAAACCTCACCAGCCACGACCATAAACGGAAATTAATATTGAGTGGCCTTAATGTAGTGCTAGACACTGAATGGCTCTCCATATATGAAGAACTGATTAATTTCATGGTTGATATGCATGTGATTGTTTGCGAAAAGTTAACTAATTTACAGCATAATAGGCCTACAATTTAACCTAATTCTAAAGTATTTTTTACACCTGGATTTAAATAAATAAGGCAACTGTTGTTTGAAATCACCTTTTATCACCATTCGTGTTGTTTTAACTGAATTGTATGTACGATGGAATTGGATGTTCAATGTTTTGATATTGGTATTATTCTTTCTATGTGGGCAGGTGCTATAATTTAGTCGATTCCTAAATCACGAGACGAAAATCCCTGTGTACCTCTTAACTATAGGGGCATTAGCTCACTGTGTACGATATATCTAAAGTTTACTCATCAGTTTTAATTAATCGAATAAATAAATACTTTAACATGTTAAATTTATTATCTGATTACCAGAATGTTTTTTAGGAAGAGTAGATTGTGTGAAGATCATGCTTTTACTTTATCCACTGTACTTATGAATAGAATCCAAGCTAAACAATCCACCTTCTTAGCATATGTTGATTTCGAAAAAGGCTTTTGATTGGGTGGACAGAAATATGTTATTTTATCAACTTTTTAATTACAATGTGGATGGGAAATTGTGTAAAGCAATTGAAGCAATGTATAACCGTACCAGTTATGCAATTAAAGTGAACAACACATTTACCGTTTGGTTTAAAATATCTAGTGGAGTAAGGCATCGGGATACATTGTCTCCTATACTATTTAATATATTTATAAATAATTTAACTGAAGATTTGCACAATATGCACTGTGGCATAGAGACAGATGATTTTTCTTTGTCAGTTTTATGTTATGCCGATGATATTGTTGTTATATCACAGTCAGAGGTGAATTTACAGAAAATGCTACATTACATACATATCTGGTGTAGAAAATGGAGGTTCACAATTAAGAGTTAATACCGGTACCAATAAATCTAAAATTATGCATTTTTACCCAAAAATACGACAGAAGACACAGTTTTTATATTAAATGGAAAATATAAATTTAGATCTGGTGACAGTATATAAATATTTAGGATTATATTTTGAAGAATTTATGGATTTTAAGTATGGTACTTATGTTCTTTCTGAAGCTCCCGGTAGTTTAAAGCTGCATAACTGTTTCGTTTATTTCGACTGAAATAACATAAAATCTACATAACAATCATTCATTTTTTTAAAGCCTTGTAAATGCAAGAAAACTGGGTAAATGTATCGTAATTAGTTTACCATTCGCTAAACAATCAAGAATTATGAGGTGGTGAGTCGGTGTGTGTACAATTTGTATGTAATAACAGTTAAATTATGGGCCAATATAATGTAACATTGGCCAACATCAAACCGCCCTAACAGCAAACACAAGAACAAGAACAAGAACACACATCGTGTTTGCTGGGAGTGTTTCACACCAAAACGGAATAACAAATTCCGCTTAATACATAGTCTCTACCAAGAACTTTATATAAAGTTCTTGTCTCTACTCTTGTCCACAGGAGCCATTTAAAAACTTTATTACCAAAGCCATTGACACTACATCTATTAGCTATCAGCCTTTATGGTTATGCTTCTGGAGGGAAGACATCTTTAGTTTTTTGTTCCCAAAAAACTAGACCCTTCTAGTTTTATTTTGAGCAGGACAGTACAAGAGGTTAATCCGACGTGTCGTCAGTTGTCGCACCTGTCCACAGTGTGGACGCGAATACCGGGAGGGGGGGGGGAGAGATCAAAGCATGCAGTTGTCATTCTAAAGCTTGAGGGAATGACGTCATGCCATGTGGAATTCCACTGGAACCACCAACACACTCGCTAAAAGGCGCTAGCATGGAAACACTCGCACTAGTTTAATGTCTGTGCGGGTTTCTTTGCGAGTCTACTCGCGCTCGTTTCTGCTCACATATGGAAAGCGGTCCTAAAGAAAAATGAAAGTGCATTGCTACACACAGAGTTTCAGAAATGTTTCGAAATAGATGGAATATATCACAGTGTATATATACAAGTCTACAAATATTTAATAAATTTGTATATACTTTTAATGGTCGTATGGTTTTGGCAGGTGGCAAAACAAAGGCCGTTTATTCAGATCTGTCCGTTGTGTACCAGTTATGAACGACACAGTGTACAGCATGCTCTGTTAATGTGTAATTATTTTGATCAAGAAAGATCTAAATTGTGGAGTCGGTGTATCGACGCTGTGCCACCTGCCATGGCATTACCGGTATCATTAGCCTAAACCTCACCAGCCACGACCATAAACGGAAATTAATATTGAGTGGCCTTAATGTAGTGCTAGACACTGAATGGCTCTCCATATATGAAGAACTGATTAATTTCATGGTTGATATGCATGTGATTGTTTGCGAAAAGTTAACTAATTTACAGCATAATAGGCCTACAATTTAACCTAATTCTAAAGTATTTTTTACACCTGGATTTAAATAAATAAGGCAACTGTTGTTTGAAATCACCTTTTATCACCATTCGTGTTGTTTTAACTGAATTGTATGTACGATGGAATTGGATGTTCAATGTTTTGATATTGGTATTATTCTTTCTATGTGGGCAGGTGCTATAATTTAGTCGATTCCTAAATCACGAGACGAAAATCCCTGTGTACCTCTTAACTATAGGGGCATTAGCTCACTGTGTACGATATATCTAAAGTTTACTCATCAGTTTTAATTAATCGAATAAATAAATACTTTAACATGTTAAATTTATTATCTGATTACCAGAATGTTTTTTAGGAAGAGTAGATTGTGTGAAGATCATGCTTTTACTTTATCCACTGTACTTATGAATAGAATCCAAGCTAAACAATCCACCTTCCTAGCATATGTTGATTTCGAAAAAGGCTTTTGATTGGGTGGACAGAAATATGTTATTTTATCAACTTTTTAATTACAATGTGGATGGGAAATTGTGTAAAGCAATTGAAGCAATGTATAACCGTACCAGTTATGCAATTAAAGTGAACAACACATTTACCGTTTGGTTTAAAATATCTAGTGGAGTAAGGCATCGGGATACATTGTCTCCTATACTATTTAATATATTTATAAATGATTTAACTGAAGATTTGCACAATATGCACTGTGGCATAGAGACAGATGATTTTTCTTTGTCAGTTTTATGTTATGCCGATGATATTGTTGTTATATCACAGTCAGAGGTGAATTTACAGAAAATGCTACATTACATACATATCTGGTGTAGAAAATGGAGGTTCACAATTAAGAGTTAATACCGGTACCAATAAATCTAAAACATCAAACTGTGCACACAACCCCAAACAGAGTGCGACGATCTCACGCCATGCGGCTCGGGCCCTTTAGTCTAGACGGAACATCCCTCCAGCTCAGTGCCTGCGGTGTAAGTGATGCGCGGTCGGTTGGCTGCAAAGCTAATCAAAGTGAAGCTGCTCGGGCAACGGCCACTCGTCAATAGTCGTAAACCCGAGCAATCTCAAAGCGGGTGAGACGCTAATCCCACAGGGGCACCCCCGGAAAATATTGAAATCTAAGGCTATGACCCCTCCCCGCCACTCTGGATCCACCACTGGTATTAACTGGGTCACTGTCTGACCACAAAATTTGGCAGTACCTGTGTACTTGTCTTTGGCAGTACCCAACCTACATCAATGTGTGGAGCAGTAGTAGTAGTAAATCATTATTTTACATCATTTTTCGGCACAAATGGTCTTTTTAAGTAGAGCAAAGGTAAATGATAAAGCACATTAGCAGTACGTGCAGCATAAACTACATATTCCAATAACAATATAAGTAAAAATAGTCATTCATATATACAGTTTATTTGTCAGTAATGTTACACCATGACTAACATTATTACAGGAACAGGAGAAATACTAAAACCAACCATATCGTTTTTTTACAAAAGTTATACCGCAGACGAGACTGTAGCGAAGGGGCCTCAATAAATTACATTATCAATGCCATACGGTATGCATGGCAAATCCTAAAATGTGGTCTTCTTTCTAGGTTGATTTGAAAGCATTATATCTCACATCAGTCTTTAGCATGTAATAATTTCTCATACTTAGTTCCTAGACATAACGTCATAATGCACTTTTCAAATATTCACACGCGGACAGTATCAAATACCATACCTGTGCATGGGTTTGTCAACATTTATAAAATGAATGCCAGATATCAGACCAATTGTTTCACACGAATGTCAAAGCAGATTTTTATTGGGATATTCATGAATGCACGATATGAAGCTACAAATGCACAAGAAAGCTGTATATACTATCCGAACACATGTGGTTGCGTCAGACAATGCACCAATATCAGAACTTGGGAGACATCTCCATGTTCACAAAGCCCTACAATACATATGGAATAGAGCAGAGCTTAAAGGTGCTTTTTACACCATTTTGTCATGGATATTGATGCTGGTGATTTTTTCTCTCCATGAGTAAAGTTTGGTAAAACAGAGTGAACCCACTAATATGTAATGCTACACGTTTTTTGGCAACAGCCCCTTAATGATCACAGTGATTTGCTTCATCTATGTCAGATTCAATAATCTTGCTTTATCTATGTCATATTATAGTGGATTTGTTCTTTGCTCATCCTAATTTAACATAAATGCGGGAAGATATACCTTTGTTTTTCCAAACTAATATTACAACAGACATGCAGCATTCCAAGAGGCAATTATACTTTAATACAAAATATCCATCACTACTGCGGACTTTCACAGCATGATTTTAGAGCAGTAAATAAAACGTAAACACTAACAGAACGTGTATTGTATTTATATGTTTATAATTCACCTGCATACATGATAATCAGAACTAACCATGTAAAAACTGGGGAGGAATGTAACGATCTAATGACAATGTTCTACCATTGGTGAAATATTATTTTTTTTGCATACTATTATATTGAAGAATTTAGTGATTCAAAGAAACTATACACTTAAACAGTTGAGACATCCAGTAATTAGGCCAGTTACTTAGATTATCAGTAGGTATTTTTCTTTGGCCCTCAGTAGCGAGTGGTGCATCTCTTGGAATTAAACACTATCAGTCCTGCTTATAATAGCTGACCTAGTTCCAGTATGCATAAATATCAAAGAAAGTATCCCTACACGGCAAAGATAACAAAATGGATGTACATGCAGAAAGCACATTACACTAGCATGGCATGTATTATTTCCTACATTTTAATTTTCCGAAATTATAGCTGGTAAATAGTTGGTCAAGAGCATCATTGTCAGGTGAAGTTGTAATAAGCAGTATTTTAAAAAAACTCTACACAATCAATAAATAATTTGCAGTGATCAGTATCATAATTTTATCACTGCTACCATGGAAATAAGTGGCCTTTTAAAAATATCAAACAACGTTAACAATTCATAAAAATATAGAGCATGTGTGATCATGGGCAGGATAACATTTCAAGACTAATTATCAAAATCGAATTAGTGAGACCTAGCAGTGCCAAGACATTTTTATAAGAACTAGACCAAAGGGCTTTACCCATCGAAAAAAGTCACAAATAGCTCAAGTAATTTTTTCCACTTATCTGAATATCGATTTTATAGGTCTACGACCATTATAAATGAACAGGTTTAATGTGGTGATCGACTTTTGTGTCAAACCTGCTTTGAAAAATGAATCCTCGTACTGGAATGATTTAAAACAATGCAAAATATAAAAGGGGATGGAATCTAACGAAAATTACACACAGCAGTGGCACACAAACTAAAATGATTAATCTGTTCTGTTGATCTATTAAGATATCAAAGCAATATCCTCTTAAAATTGAAGGGACCATATCGTACCAAACAAATGCGTCATCAGATGTTGCACTGTTGTTACATGAATTTATTATGGTTTGCATACAGTCTTGAATAGGTGGGACAATAGTCATCCTTGGTGATTTGGTTAGATATAGAAACTATTTACTAATAAGTTTAAATCAAATACATTTTTTTATTTTTCCAACAAATGGAATTTTTAGCATGTATGTGAGAACTATAATTCCTACTGAACGTATTAACAAACAGGAACTCACACAATTTTTCAAGGGCACAAGGTAAAACTTACATCAGTAACTAAGAGTTGATAGTTTTGAATTTTATTACATTTCCCAATTTGGACTAATTTTAGCAGGAACATGTATTGCAAATTAGACAATTTGTGAAGCTTCAGATTAATCCTCAAAGCAACTACCGACTTATTCTTGAAATGTGAATTGCTGCCACAATTCCCATCTCCATGTGAACATGGTGAATTGCTGTGGCAATACCCATTTCCATGGTGAATTGCTGCCGCAATTCCCATGTAAACATAGTGAATTGCTGCCGCAATAACATGGTGATTTGCTGCCGCAATACCCAATTCCATTGTGAATTGCTGGCGCAATTCCCATCTCCATGTGAACATGGTGAATTGCAGCCGCAATATCTATTTCCATGGTGAATTGCTGCCGTAATTCCCATGTGAGCATGGTGAATTGCTGCCGCGATACCCATTTCCATGGTGAATTGCTGCCGCAATTCCCATGTGAACATGCTGAATTGCTGCCACAATTCTCCATTGAACTAGCTACGTGTAATCTCGCAAAAGAAAGTTCATAACGTTATTTTATATAAAAAAGTTGACAACTGGGGCACATATACCACGAGGGAATTTAAATAAAGCCTTTTTGAATATCAGATAAGAAAAAAAACGATATGCTTATTTTCTACGTATTGCAAATTAACTGTTACTTATATTGTGATAGGTAATCTAATTTGAACTAAAACACAAGTTCGTAATTACACAAACATCAAAATGGGTTTATCTATTTGTTTTAATACTTTCATTGTATTCAGAAAAATTCAGTATGAACCATATTTTGTTTGAGTACAAACGGGGAGATTAGCTGATGTAGCCTACTCAGGAAATATTTATTTTGCTGAAAATACTAAAATAAAAAATTCCCCAAGCGAAGCAACAAATTTTATTGATATTGACTAAACTCAGTAAAATTTTCATTTCATGGGATATATTTTGATCACCACATACTCGAGACGATATGGCAATACAATTAATGGTCTAACCTTTAGAGTGCTAAAAAACTAAAGGGTTTAGCATTTCTGCTTCAAATTCAAATGATTAATCCATTTTATGGGTCTACAAACATTCAAATTAGTCACCTCCTTCAGTGCGGGAATTGATTTGAAGACATAAAGTCAAAAGGTGATTGCCGCACTGAAAGATTTATAAAACGACGCTGATCATGCAATGTAAAAAATATGGTTAGTATTGATGATCTAGTAAAAATATATGATAATATAAATGCAAGTAATGAATTATAATAATAAAACTATATATTGAGTCTGATGAATGCTACAGCTCAATATTATTATTCTCAAAATACTTAATAACCTTAACCAACTGTAGGCTGTTCCTCTTGAGCAAAATGTTGCATTCATGATATTTTAAGGACAAACGTCTCGCAGTTCGATCAGTATAGAATCTCAAATAAGCAATCTTCTGTCGACTTGGATCATATAAAACATGGTGATAACCAACATCAAAATGTGCATCCCTTTTTGAATTCACACTCTAACCAGCTTGACTTGTAATGACAAGTTATGGTACTTTTTTGAAGATAAAAATTAATGTGCTTTTTTAGAATAAGAGTGCTCATAAGTTATAATTTATGTGACTATGATTTATCTCCTTATCTGGTATCGGGTGTTTTAATAACTATGTCCTAATGGCTTCAGCACAAAGGATAACTTGCTTGTCGAAAGGGGGAAGGGGGGTCAGGAGGAGGATTGTTGTTGGAATAAATGAAAAATCGGCTTCTAATTAAAAATAAGCCTTTCAGGATGATATGCTCATAATATAATATGCCATATTACAATAATTTTTTTTTAAAGAAAAATGAGCATCATTTTTGTGTTGTTATTACCATAATACGTATTAAAATAGCTGCCTTGTATATAAAAGTATAATTTGCAATATAGCCCATAAGGCTTTGTGACAATAATCATGTTCAATTTTTAGATAGCACGTAGCCATATTTTATTTGTACTAGAAAAAAGTGACTGTTAAAATAGTATGAACCCATGCTTATAATTCCTGTAATACTTCAAATGAACTAATAAATATGGCATTAAGTCGTGATCAAGGTTAATTATAAGCAGCTCTACTTTTCATGAAGATCATCATCAGGCACATCTTGAAATGTTGCGAGGAGAGGTACTTCTTTGAAAATATGCATTCCATAGTAATTATACACATTGAATTATTAAAAAGAAACAGTCATTCCTTCATGCTTTCTAATAAACACCACGTGAGAGATTGTGTCATACAACACTGCAATGGAATGCCAAAAGACAGTAACTGCTTATTTTTAAAGTAAGCAGTTACTACCTTTTGGCCTTACAGAGCACAACAGGTCAGAAGCCTGTGATATTTTCAGTTTATGGCCTTTCTAGGAGGTCCAACAACATCACAATTCTGTCCAGGTATGTCTGGTATGGCGAGTAGCATCAGAGGGGTTGGCATAGAAGTGAAGCAGTGGTAGCACTAAAGTAGGCAGGATCCAGCCACAGTGAAAGAAGTTACGTCTCTATTTCCACAGGCAGCGAGTTAGGCTATAAAGATTATTTTTTGTCACATTGACGACAAAAAATTACTCACTCGGCTGATAACGAAAAAAACAAATTTACAATATTCCTATATTGCATGTATATGGCGTGTTATGTGTTCTCCTTTGGCGTTATGAAATGATTCTGCCGATTGTTTTCCAAATCTCTTATTGACTGACGGAGAAATAATATTCTGAAAAAATAAATATAAATTAGTATCAAGTTATAAAATATTTTAATTAAATAAGTATTAAGACAAATATGTGAGAATAATTCAACTCCAATAATTATATTATAATTTAACATTTTAACATTCATTTAACATTTATTGAATATATGTACAGCTAATTCCCCATATGACAATTTTTAATGAGATCCGTATTATTTTCAAACACATATGGCAAGTTGCTTTTTGAGCAAAATTTTAAGAAAATTCAAATAAAAACCCCCTGAATTTATTGCACTTGTAAGATGGACGCAGTGGAAACGGTGGCGGACATATACCCTGATGGGGGATGCTATACAGATCACCAGTATCAATGATACTGTTGTTCAAATATGTTGTTTGTTACCTTTGTTCTTGGAGTGTCCGCTGTATTTCTGTGATTCTCACCATGGAGCGAGCCTGCTTCAGGTCTACAGATGTCTGTGTACAATGTAGGCTGCCTACAGCATGTGCTTCCTCACTATACCGCATAGCCTACAATTATATATATATGTGCAGAATAACACTGAACACAGTGTGTTAGTAAAATAGATAACAGTATTACTGGTAATTAAATTAGTTAGTTAACCATCAAAGCACTGAAGTATTGTTATACAAGCCATAGAAAGCAAAGGGTTTTTTTTAATTTGAAATCACCTAAATGTCTTAGTTAGCTCTTTCTGCTCTATTTGAATACCTATGTGAAGGGTCTACATCCAATATAAATGTTTAATTCTTTTAGGGCGGGGATAGAGTTTAGATGTCAGAACAATACAGTTAACCCTTTATTAACACTTCTACCACTCATTTATAAATATTCTCTCATTTTCCACTGCCTTGAGATGTGAATTGCTGCAGCCAAAATCGACCTCATTTTATAAAATACCTAAGTACAACGAAAGATTAGAATGTCATTATTGTGGTGGCATCTGCCATTTTTTATTTAATCAATTTTACATGTACCGTAATTGCCGCACTATACTGCGCTACTTTTTTTTTAAAGTACATGTACCTGCACGGTATAGAACAAGTGCGCAATATGTACAGCTAGAGCACTGATTAACCTGTCTGACCACTCATTAAAAAGGAGCGGGTTATACACCGAAAAATAAGGTAGATATTCTGACTATTATGAACTATGTTTCAAAGAATGCTCCAAAATATACCAGACAATGAATAGGGTACTAAAGAGGTTTGTTATCTTTTCTTTATGTGTGAAAATGAAATGCATATTACTTGATGTCTCAATAATAAAATGTCTATATCTACCTGTCTTTCCATTATATCACCATGCCAGCCAGATACATGTTCTACAAGCTTTTCACTGTAATAGTTGCTCAATGATGGAGTAAGTTCAGTGGAGTCACCTCTCCGACGCGCCCCTGACAGTTGGCTTGAGCCACCCAGTGAATTGCTGTGTTGACTACTTGAATGGCTGGGTGTTGGACTACTCCCATGTCTGTCACTATAAAGAAAAATATATTCTAATCAGATGTCCAGTTATTCTTCGGTCTGTTTCCGTGACCTTATTAGTAATAAGAATAATAATATAAGGCATTAGATATACTGTAAAGCATCCTTTTCGGTCGTTCACACGCGCCCTAAACAGTAAGATTCAACAATAAAGCATCAGCAGCAGTAGTCAAAACATTAAAAGCATCTCCCAAATCAGCTTCTCCGTTGTGCAATACCGCCCAAAAATTTTAAAGAATTGAAGAAAGCTAAAAAATACATGGGAAGAATTTCCAGGGCACACAGAGCCAAATACATGAAAGAGAACAAAATTTCGAGTTAGAGCTAGAGTCTAAATCAATTTGCAGAGGTACCCGCAACAGTAGAAGACACTATAAACATCTTGAAAATATGTCAACAGAGCAATATGATGTCCAGTCAGTCAAGGAAATTGACAACTCTGTCACCAAAATCAACCCTGCTTGAAATATGTGAATGATAGGAATAGAACTGACAACTATATAGTCGGATTCAGAATAACCATGGTGAATGATTTTGGCTGATTTCTCAGTCAATTCTCAATCTTGTCTAGTGACAATTAAATTGGAAAATATTGTTAAGTTTAAAAGTTAAACCCATTCTTACCTTCGTCTCAGAATTTCAATACATGTCAACTGGTCTAACTTCAGATTAGTCGCCGCATGACTAGTGAATAGTGTGAATAGTGCGTGCAAAATCATTAAAATGTCATGAAAAATTGTTCAGGATTGACTGAGGAATACACACAACTTATTTACCCTGGTTACCTCTTTTAGTGCAGAATACTTTTGTATAAATCTGAATGCGTGGACAGAATACTTTTCAGTCTTGGTGTATTTTTGTGACGCACAGAGCCGCTGGGAGCTGCTCTCAATCCATTTGCGACTTCATATATCACAGGGGCTCGTGGACTCAAAGAGTTAATGAATTTAATGTGAATTTAAATTTTTTTTTTGGCTTTAATGACCTTTAAAATATGTAAAGATCATTCATCTTCAATTTGATCTAGAGTATCAGGTATATCTCTGGTACAAGCTTGGTGTTGATGGGATCAAAATTCACCAATGACAAACCTTGACACACAGAAGGATGGACAAACAGACAGACATGATGCCTTCAGTGCCTTAAAACATATAATAGAAACTATTTTCACAGTAGTGTACTGTATCAATCTGTGACAGCTTATAACATACCGATGAGTTCTGTCCATATGAGGGCTGCTTCTCCCAGGTTTGTCGTGGTAGCTAGGTGATCCTAGAGGTGTACCATCAGATTCTGTTGGTGATGGTGGGGAAGGACAATTCTCTGCAAAAACACAAATAATATTCCATATTAAATATTTGCATTATTCTATATCATTATTATATTATTATTATATATTATTCATATAGAGATATCCCACTCGTGTCTATTAACTGTTGCAAGCATGGACTGGCGTGCCATCTGCCTGCCGGGAAGACAGAATTTCAGCTGTCATCAACTGTCGTGATGGACAATGGCTGAGAACTGACATGACCAGTTTTGCTGGTTGATCCAACAACTAGATGTGCTCGTTACATGACTCAAATTTGGAGAGATTGCCAAAATAAAACAAGAGCAGGACTACCATTTTAAATTTGATCAAGATGAAATTTCTCATGGTATATTCCCACCTGAAACTGCACATCTTGTTCAATAGTAATGGTCCAGCTATCTAGTCCAGTTTACCAGATATTACACATATTAAAAAAATAATGGCCGATAATCGGCCATTTTGGCCGCCATGACCTAGTTTCAGTCCAAATCTTGACCAATTTCGAACTCATCCGAGCTATTGGTGAAATGGATATACCGGGGTATGGTATAAATTTTGGCGCGATACATGAAAAAAAAAGTTGAGTGAATCGCGTTAACGAGGAAATTAGTCGATCGGAAAAAAGACAACGTCATAGGGGTCTCAGAAAGGTCAAATGTGAAATTAGTCAAACTTGAGTCCTGATTAACTTGTATATGAAGTTTAATGTGCATTCCAGTTACGCGAACCAAGTTATAGTGCTAAAAGTGGGAGACAGGCGGACCGACTGACAAAACGCGTCTGGTGACGACAATAGGTATCCGGCAAAATTTTGGCTGAGGCCTGAAATTGGTGATGTTAATAAAAGTGAAACAGCTAAAATGGAAAATTCTGGATGTTGAAGGTGTAATTTGTAAGACAGAAAATGAGGTGCAAAATCGGGAAATTTGGGGGGTCTGTGATGGCCACTTGATGGTTTCTGCTGCAAACAGACCAGCTGTGCAATCGTTTGAGATCACCTTGAGATTAAGATGCCTGCTGGCTAGTTAAATAAGAGGTAAATAACAGTGTATTCATTAAATCATTACTAAATTGATCTCATGAATGCCATTCAGCAGTTTTTGTGATGAGTGCACATTCAACCAAAGATAAATTTCTCTATTAATTTGCAGTGTGATAGCAACACTGGTAATTTATCAGTTGCTTAACTCTTTCAAGCCTAAATTCACCATTGTCATTTTCATCCACTGCCAGTCGCAAATTGCTATCGCAATTCCCTACTGGCAGTAGATGACCATGACTTGAGGTGGGTGGTAACTGAAAAAGAAATATTGCTATTATTTAAAACAGTTCCATGTGATGTTTTGTTCTAAAACACCTATGTTTCAAGAAATTAAGTCATTCTCCAGAGATGCACAATGATGCTTTTAATGCATGGTGAGGCCTCAAAGGGTTAAATCACTACAGAACAATAATTGGTAATCACATCATCATGATCATATACTTCAAATGTTATCAAAATATTTATATATTTTATGATTTTGTTAATACCCACCTGTAGGTGTGACTTGTTGCTGTATTTTCTGCAGTATGCGTTTTTGTTGCTGGGCAAGCAGAACCTGTTGTATCTTCTGGAGCGTCTGGATGGCGGCCGTACTGACAGTGGCTCTGGACATTGTCTGCTGCACCACCTGCTCCTTCAATGTCTGCAGCTGACTCTGTATCTTCTGTTTCTGCTGAGCCAAAGCTGCACGCTGAAGATTCTGAAATGTCTCCAAAGCTGTGGAAAAAACAACCTTACATTAGTTTGTAGAGATCATATTTTAAATAGAGAGACTTGGATAACAGACCTCACCTCTTCAGCAAAAAATGCAATTGTAATTCAACCCACTGAATTTTTTTATATAAATCATGGAGACCAAAGGGTTTTATTCAATTCGAAATCATCATAAATGTCTTAGTTAGCTGTTTCTGTGTCATTTGAATACCTATGTTATGGGTCTACGCCATTACAAATATTTTTACTCTTACAGCGCGGGGATTAACTTAGACGTCAGAATATGACGTCTACAGACGTCAGATTCTGACGACTAAAGTCTATCCACGCGCTGTAAGGGTTAAGAAAATTAGATGTACTTCACAGAACCTTGTGTCTGCAAAATCATCAAGTTTGAAATCACCCACTGTTGCAGGGCAGTGTTTTCCCCAAAGCGTCTTAGCGCATCGGTACTGAGACGCTTCCGTTTCGTCCGAGACGCTAAAAAAACCTTCAATTCCTAATTTTTTTTGAATTAACCATGAATTCAGCCACAAAACAGCATCTTCCAGAAAACCAATACTCTTTGGACAAATCCTGGGGAAAACACTGCAGGGTTTGTATTAAATAAGGTGTCTGTATGGACAAACGCTTTCACATATTAACACAGACTTTCTGCATTTTGTTGACATTTATTTCAATAGACTAAAATTTAGAAAACAAGGCAATGGACAACAATATCTTCACACCTGCTCTCCGTGGAGTTGAAAAGGCACATGAATGAACAGGTTCAATGACAAGGGGGTGAAAAGTAAAGTCGGATGATAGGTCTTGATATCAGATTATAAACCTGCACCTTTACCTTTACTTTACAATAAAGGTGGGTAACTGCTTATTTTTAAAGACGTTGGGCTAATCACTATAAAAACAAGAGGGCAGCCTGCCACCATAATCCCCGACCCACCCGCTGATAGAAATTTTAAAGGGTGCACATTATGTTCTACAATAATGTTCTACCTATCCAGCACATATTAAAGCTGCATAACTGTTTTGCTTATTTTATTCAAAATATAAATTGATAGAGAATTGTGTTTTTATTTTACTCATCCGTTGCTGAGTTATTAAGGATTTGAGTTTGATAATTTGTTAACAATGCTGCCCAACCAAAACAAACCTGATCACAGCGGACTAAGACCTGATCCCACCTGATTTAGATATACAGTCACAAAATATATCAGGTTAATATGATTTCACATCAACAAAATGCCACTAAAACAGCGAGACTTCCACCCCATTATATAAGAAGAGATTGCAGAGTAAATCTCTCCTAACACCACACTAACCTTGTTGTGTCATATTCTGAGACTCTGGAGCCTGCTTGGCTGGAGAATGCTTAATACTCTCTCCTAATTGTGCGATAAGTTGTGGAAGTAAATTGCCACCCATTGCTGCAACAGGTGATGTGGCAGTGGCTGTGCTCGTGCTTGGTGTTGCTGTAGTGTACATGGCAGGTGTAGCAGTACTTGGGGAAGGTGTTCCACCCAGTGTTATAGATCTTGCTCGTTCCATCATTGACTCTTCAGTAGGTGTACTTCCTGGAGAAATGTCCATGTCTTCACTCTGTTGTGGATCTATTTACGAAGAAATATGTTATTACAGGAATAAGATGAGAATCACGGAAACAGCTCTAAGCTTGCCATTTAACATAGATTATTATGACATTTTCTGCATTATTATTATGATCAGCAAGGATCCTGTCTGCACCTTTGACGGTATATAAGTTGAATTTTCAAATATTTCTTGGCATTTAGAAGATTTACCCGTTTTCCAGGTATTGGACAAAATATTTCAGGCCGTTAATTCAGTTTTTCAACTGCGCTACACACCTTAAATATTATACTAACTAGAAAACAGTCATTTTCGGCAAGAAAACATTAAAAAAAACATCTCCGTTAGATATCCCTATTTCCTAGACTCGAAACCAGCCCTCTTAGTCAGCTTAAAGATGGGAGAGGTTAGGGTCTCCTGTGGAGAATGGCCAAAGAGTTGCCAAAATCAAGGTGTTGGCAGTTTGCCAGGTCCACACAGCGACCAGCTCTGGCGGCATCAGAAAATTTTTTAAATTCCCTCAAAGGGTTTGATAGAAGGGGAATTCCCACTGACCTGGTTTTTTACCACTGCATTATTATCCAAGCCAGACACAAATGTTAGCAAAGACTTTGGACGGCCTATTTTCAGCCTGGATGTAGGAAAATATCGCCAGATTCCACAGAATTGCATTGTGGGAGGACCCCAGACACAATCCTGACCCAACAATAAGTAAATTTGGACTCCCTTTTATCATTTCCTGGCTGAGTCCTAGAATGTTAGCAGGGTCTAGCAATGTCTTCACGTGGACGCATGACACTGCTGAATGAGTGTAGATATTTCCAGGTCAGTGAATGACCAGTCCAGTATATATAAAAAAAATAATGCCCCCCCCCCCCTCAAATATTTTTTATTGGCTGGGGCAGCCATTTTGTTTTTAATGGATCCATCCCAAAAGTTAATCAGATCATCAAAAATACCTAGATAACCATCCTATCAAATATGACTGCAATCCAGCCAGCGGCTCAAGTTATTGTGCCCATAAGATTTTTGGGCTGCCATCTTGGAAAATTGGCTTTTTATGGCTCGGTGCCAAAAAAATATATATTGGAAGAATAGCTGAGTCACATAGATCATATGTAAAATATAAATGCATAATTTTTTTTACCACAGCAACCCTCCCCCCCCTACGGTACCGAAAAAAGTGCTCCCCCAAAACTTTTCTAAACTTGAAGAGAATAGTTCGCTATAATATAAATACAATAAATTACAAAAAAATAACTCCCACCATGTCGAGTTCATTCTCACTGATAGCATTGGGCCAGCATCACAGACGGTGGGCCAACATTAACCCAGCTTTAGTTCAAAGCATCGTGCCCGTACTGCCAGCACACAGTTACCGGCAGCATGATTAAAGTACTGACTAGGATTGAATGGATATTGGCCAGCTCCGGTGACGCCGGCCCAACATTTAACAGACATTGGGTCGGTATAGGTATAGGCTTGTAATCGCCGCCAGCAGTATTAAGCAATACTAGACCAGCTGCTATTCCCAGCAAACACAAAACATTTGTACAAAGTCGACCCAACACGAGGCGTTGAACCAGTGCTGGTTTAATGCAGGGCCGGCGTCACAGACGGTGAGCCAGCATTGGACAAGCATTGAGTCAACGTTGAGTTTGTTGGGAGTGTTGAAAAGTGTTTCGCACCAAAATGGAATAATAAATTCTGCTTGATACATACATGTAGTCTCTAACTGTCCACAGGAGCCCTTTAATAACATTAATTACAAAAGCCATTGACACTACATCTATTACATGTAGAGCTATCAACCTTTATGGATAATGCTGATGGAGGAGAGACATCTCCCGTTCCTTTTAGTTGAATTTATGGGACGAGTTCATTTTCGCTGATAGCACTGTCTGTGCTGTCATCCATTAGAAGAGTAAAATAATTGCTTTTATTAAGCAGGGCTGGTCAAAAGTTGCATTGGTTGGCGCTCTACACTGATTAAAATGGGCACCAGAAAAACAATGTGTGCAGCCTGTGATGACTTGGATCACTTTGCATCCATACAATTCCATTCTGTAGCCAGTCTGCATGTATATGGGCGATTTCTGGAGTCATTACTTGTCACGGAAAATAACCCTTTGGTGCGTTTTGATCTTGCCAGTCGCTCTGATGCAATTGGCCAGCCCTGTTAAGTGAAGAAACAAGATACTCTTTCTGCTATGCAGCTGATAAAATTCTTTAGCACGAATTTCGTTGTGATATGTTTCACCAAGATCAACGCCATCTTTTTTCTCAACAGCCACAAAGTTTGGAAACTGACAAAATGTGATTTCCATTTTTGCCATCTGATAGGTTATATCAATGAGCCTTCCCACTCGTTCACTAACATGTTTTTTGACATTGTCTTTCTTCAGGGCTGAACCCGATGTTCCAGATATGAAAGCTTTACTGAAATTACGAAGGGCCCGTATTCTGTGCTCAAATTTGATACATAGTCAGTCTTTCCTAATGAGCTCAAAATTTCACTGGACCAATTTATGACTTGCCCGACTTGCCAAAGACATATGTTGTCTGTTGTGAAAATCGCCCAAATTTAAAATAGTGAAAATTGAAGCTATTGCCAAGGGGGCCACTGACCGAAATTTCTCCCTTGCTCACACCTAAAATCTGTTGCCCCGGGCAATCGGGCAACCATTAATGTCGAGCCCTAACTATCATCCAATCGTAGGATCCACATTTCTATATACAGCAAGGCCAGCGGTGCCACATGCGTTATCGCCTAGGCAGAGGCCAATTGATGCATTCCCTGGCCTCTAGTGGACATTGCTCAAGCTGTATGACAACATGTGTACACACTCCCTGGTCTGGATCAGTGGAAGTGTGTACCCACCGATCCACAGTATACATGTCTGGCAAAACCAGCGGTGCCTACCGCAGAACATACATTCATTGGTGCATACCACGTGTTTTATTGGCTAGGCGGAGGCCAATTGATGAATACCCCCTCTAGTGAATATTGCTCAAGACAACACATGTGCGTCCTGGAATTTGTCAACAAATGGCTTATAAACCAATGGCTCAACACACAGCTATAAATTCTGCCTTTAAATTTTTGCGCCCAGAATTGCCCCAAAAATCTGGTGCGCGTACGATCGATTGCGCAACGAATTACTGCGTCATTGTTTGATCAATTATTTTGATTATTATTCTGTAATGAAAGATTACATCTCATTAGAATAATGCCTTAACGTGGGGACTTAAACCACTGTCTTTATAGGTGAATTATTCATCTAAATAGGGCTACCCTAACATTTTTCATGAAATTTTTCATCTCAGCGTACACTGACCACCAGCATAAAAAAACACAGCTTTAGCTGTGCTGTCCATCTCTGACGTTGAACCATGCAGTTCACGTCAAGCTTGGACTAGGGGAATGTGGTGGTAAAATTTGAATAATTTTTTACTTCAAGTTTCAGAGTTTTTGCGGATAATGAGATAACGCTCAAATTATATTGTCCACTAACAACACCAGACATGACAGAGTTTCGAGGCAGACACCTGCCCTCTATTCCGTAAAGTTTGTGCTATACTGGTTCAATGTTGGCCCACTATCTTCGGCGTCCATACAGCACTGATCCAACATGAGCTTAATGCGTTTGCCATGCTCATACCATCAGCACCCAAGCACACACAAAGCATTGACCCAGTGTTGGTTTAATTTTGGGCCAGTGTCGCAGCGTGACAGTCCAATGCTGGGTGAGCTGGGTGGCAGATATTACCCAGCATTTGGCCAGCTCATCCCATCCTGGGTGAGCGCTAGCACTTGCTACTTTGTCGAATGCTAACAGATTTCCATTATGGCTAAACTTATTTGGATCTTTTTCGCCAAAAACAGAGATTAGAGACGTGAAATTATGTCCCTTTAGCCAGAGCCTGAGATTGTGGCTAATTTTATTTTCACTATAGCGCCCACATGGCCATCAAACCTTTCATTATCACTCAGGCATACCAAGATACCCAGGTCCCATACTATACTGTGCCTTACGAGCCGTCCACGCGTGTTTGTATATTCACAGTTTGACGAGGCGAACATCGTAGTGCGGTCATAATACAGGTCTGTTACTATAAAGACACACATTGAAATTTTGTTTCATATTAAGTAATAAATAACTGTTCCCTTTTTGCTTTATTACCGGTTATTATTTTTCAGTAAAACAGTAGAATCCCGCTATATCGCGAACCGTTACACCGCGATATCGGTCCGCTCATGTACCCCGTTTTTTTCAGGTTAAATTTGACCTAGTAACTAAAAGTACCTGTACTTTTTAGTCTCAATCACCCGAGTCTGTGTTACAGCGCCCGGGCACGTTCACATGTGCTGACCAGTCATCCATGCATGCTGTGATCATTGCACACCTCAGTATTCGCGGTCACACTGTGGACTATTGACGACGCGTGGGATTAACATTTTGACTGCTACTGTTCAAAATGAAATAAAAAGTAACGATCCGCGGTATAGGCCATTATGATGACTCTGTTATACCATGCAATATGACGCTTTATAACGGGATTTTACTGTACCAGTACTTTAACAAAGGCTTATTATAAATAATTATTGAATGAATATAACTGTAATAAGTCTTAGAAAAATGCAAATATGACTACTAACATAATATTTTATAGTTATACAATCGATTCAGTCTGTATAACACGATTCACTTTTAACACGATTCAAATGAGTTATTGGACCCCAACGATCAAGCTATAACAATGTTCGCCTGTACTATGTACTGGTATTGATGCATGCTCTTTTTTTTTAATTATTATTATAATCATAAACAGGGGCCAATATACCCACAAAAACTCTGGTAGCCATGTGGGCCCCTCAGACAGATGCTAATTTTGGTCGACCACATCAAATTCTAGACGCAAGAGAACTACGTCTAAGAGGCTCAGTCTAAGAGCAAGATAAGAAGTAGACAGTCAGTCAGAGATGGCAAACCTCCATTGAAATTAATTATCTTAATCAGTATTCTAGTAATGGTCTAGCTATCTGGCACAGCTTACCCGATATCAGGCCTATTGAAGTAAATAATGGCTGTTTGACGGTCATTTTGAATATGATCCATCTAAAAAATTTCGGGGTGCATCCTCTCCTGAAACCTCACATTTTGTTTTACAGTAATGGTCTTGCCATCTAACACAATTTGCGAAATATCGGGCATGTGAAAATAAACTAGAAAGAGTTGTTCGGAAACTAACACGAAAGCAGCCCATATCAAAAGTCGGCCATTTCAAATTTATTATATATCAGCATATTTTCTCAAGGTTTATTTTATATTACCACTTTAAATAGCTATTATGCAACATTTCCAAGATAATGAGAAAAAACAATTAAAAATGCCAGTCAGTCAGCCATTTTTAGTTCTATTTCAGCAAAATTTATCATGGGTTATCCTTGTGTGAGTTCTTACCTTTTGTTCTATATGCATGGTCCAGCTATTTTGCTTTGATTTTGAGTAGCGTAAATATTACAAAATCACTCAAATTCAAAATGGCCGCTTGACAGCCATTTTAAAATTGTTTGCTCCCGAAAGTTAATCAGGTCATTGACTGACCTTGCTGTCCATATTTGCTAAATAAAAAGAAAATCTGCTGCGAAATTTTTTCTGAAATGTGCTAACAAGGATTTACTTGTTAGTGGCCCTAGTAATTAAAGGGTTGATAATACTGGAATCAAAATGTCATAAAAAATCCCCTGGTGTTATCTGATGGCTATGTGGAGTATGAGGAAGCAGAAGTTCATAGATCAGCTATCATGCAAGATTTCTGAAATAATGAGAAAACAAATTAAAATGGCGGCCATTTTGGATTTTATAACTGCAGATTTGTCATGGGTTATCCTTGTGTTTTATAATCATGGTCCAGCTATCTTGCATTTTTTTTGAGTTAATTAAATATCACAAAATTATTCAAATTAAAAATGGCCACTAAACGGCCATTTTTAAATGGTTTGCTCCCAAAAGTTAATCAGGTCATTGGATGACATAGTTGAAAACATTTGCCAAATTAAAAGAGGATCTGATAAAAACTTTTTCTTGAAACGCACTATCCAGCTTTTCTTCATTAGTGGCCATAGTAATAATTAAAGGGTTGATGATATGGGTATCAAAATGTCCCCAAAACAATTCCCCAGTGGTATGTGATGGCTGTGTGAAGTATGAGGAAGAAGGTGTTGATAGACTAGTAGCTATCTTGAAAACAAATAACTGTGGCGGCGGTGGCGGACCGTGTGGAATACATTAAGCCTTGGCGAGGGCTGCTTAATAATGGCCGATAGGCTGACATTTTAAATTTGATCATGTCAAAAAATTTCAAGGTTTATCCCCAACTGAAATCTCACATTTTGTTTTAGAGTAATGGTCTAGCCATCTAGCACGGTTTACCAATATCAGCCATGTGAAAGTAAAAGTTGGCCAATTCGATGGAACTAAAAATTCCCAGGGTGCATCCTCCCTCGAACCTCACATCTTGTTTTATTGTAATGGTCTAGCCATCTAGCAAATATTAGCCATGTGAAAGCAAATAATGGCCGATAGGAGGCCATTTTGAATTTTATCAAGTCAATTTTTTTCAAAATGCATCCTCTTTGTCTAGCTATCTAGCACGGCTTACCTCCCCTGAAATCTCACATTTTGTTTTATAGTAGTGATCTAGCCATCAAGCACAATTTACTAAATATCGGCCACGTGAAAGCAAATAATGGCCTATAGACGGCCATTTTGAATTTGATAGAGTGGAAAGTTTTCAAAATGTCTCCTCTCCTAAAACGTCACATTATGTTTTTTAGTAATGGTCTAGCTATCTAGCACGGTTTAGCTGATATCAGGCCTATCGAGGTAAATAATGCTGATTGTCAGCCATTTTGAATTTGACAGAATTTAAAATTCCAGGGTGTATCCTCCCCCGAAAACTCACATTTTGTTTCATAGTAATGGTCTAGTTATCTAGCACGGTTTAAAACCAGATATCGGCCAAGTGAAAAATTAATAATGGCCGATAGGCGGCAATTTTAAATTTGATCAAGTCGAAATTTTTTAGGATGCATCCTCTCCTGAAATCTCCTGAAATTTGTAAACAGGTCCATAATTTCACCCATGACTGGTTAAAACGTCTGACAGGGGTAGATGTAGGCACCGTCTAGCCGCTCATCAGCACACTAACACTGGTCACAACCACGTCATGGAATTCTCCTCGCCCTGCATGTTAACGACTTGAATATACCAGCAGAGCCAATTTCAAAGTTGATAGCCATATTATCTTCTTTAGGCCTGTGCCTATGAGTTAGTATTCAATTGGAAAAAAAATATTGTTTACATTCTTGTCATTATAGTTGAATTTAGTTTGAGCCATTAGTGATTACTTCCGTCAGTTGGTTTTACTGTGAGAAGTGCAGGCTTGTAGAGCTAGATCTAGGCTAGATCCGGCACAACTGCAGCAAGCAGGCCTTGGCCTAGCATTGTGACTTGTCAGGCCAGGCTATGTCATCAGTCTCAGATGTAGCAGGCCTTAGCCCAGCATGATGATCATTGCCCACATGAAGGTTTAATAGGTTTTTTCAGGGGCATGTTGGCTAACACTACATTGCTGGCCCCAGTCTAAGATGACCAGGGTTCCAAATACACAGTAGCCCACTCGCCATTGGTCCCTTGCTTTTGCTGTGGGCTAAAAAAATTCACAGCAAAGGTAGCCCACATTGCGAATAAGAGCTAAACCAACCTAAGTTGTATTTACATAAACTTCTTTATATTGTTGAAAATCATTGGGATTTATATAAAATCTCGATATCTTTATATCTTCAAATTTTTTATACATGTAGGCATTAAACATCTTAATCTATTTGATAAAATGAGCTCCTGAAAATTTGTGTGGGCGACAAAAACTACCATCTGAAGGGCCCACATGGCTACCAGACTTTTTGTGGGTATCTTGACCCCTGATGACGGCATAACTTTTTGACAATGACAATGTTTGGAATCACATCAATGTACCTGAAATGTACCTGAATTTTACCTGATTTTTTTCAGGTAATTTACCACCAGGTACCAGTACCAGGTACTTCCTGTTCATGAGGGTCAGGTACAGGTACCCGAAAAACTGTACCTAGGTACTGGTACAGGTACATGTACCTGACCCCAACCCTGATGCATGGTAGGCCTATCTGTCCCCCTGTCTACAGGCCTAAATCACCTCCCTCGCCATGCCACCCTGCCATAATGCCAAAAAATGCTAGAGTCCCAATGTTAGCATTGTATCGAGGTAGCACTGTTCTTTGAATTAGATTAAGATCAGTTGCAAAATCAACTTCCTACAAAGTGGAATGTTGTATTGCATACAGGGTTCTTCACACTCCCATGAAGACACAGAATTCCAGGACTTTTCCAGAGCCTAACCAGATTTTTCAAGGATTTATGTGTACCGGTACACAATAACTCATACATTTATTCCCCAATTACAACTTAAAACTACATTTTCTATATCTTTAAAATTAATAATAAAATCAGGCACCTGGCAGGTATTTCAACTTGTTCTAACAAGAGCGCTGATGCTAACGAAACCCCGCCCTTAATTTTAAAAGTCAATAATGGCCTCAAAGTCAAAGGTTAAAAAATAGTTCAAAGGTCACAACCCCCATAAGGCACATCTAAGGGATGTGTGTGCAATACGAAAACAATCCAGCAAACACTTTCTGAGCTATCATCCGGAAAATGAACTTATAGTCTGCCAAAAATAAAAGTCCATAATGGCCTCAAAATTGTAGGTCAAAACCCCCAAAAGGCACATCTACACCCCCTGAGGGATGTGTGTGTGCAGTATGAGAACAATCCAGCAAGCGCTTTGTGAGATATCGTCCGGAAACTGAACCTATCATCCGCAATCAATTGAAGTCAATAATCGCTCCAAAAATAAAAAATTAGGTCAAAAGTCATAACCCCAAAAAGGCACATCTACAGCCCCTGAGGGATGTGTGTGTGCAGTATAAAAACAATCCAGCAAGCCCATTGCGAGATATCGTCTGGAAACTGAACTTACTCTCTGTAATCAATTGAAGTCAATAATCGACTTAAAATCAAAGATAAAAAATTAGGTCGAAGGTCATAACCCCCAAAAGGCACACCCTGAGGGATGTGTGTCTGCAGTATGAAAACAATGAAGCAAACGCTTAGCAAGAAACTGAACTTATCATCCACAATCAATTGAAGTCAATAATCACCTCAAAATCAAAGGTCAAAGGTTATAACCCCCAAAAGGCACATTTACACCCCCAAGGGATGTGTGTAAGCAATATGAAAGCAATCCGGCTAACAGTTTCAGAGATATCGTCCAGAAACGAAACACGGACGCACAGCCAGACACAGTGATGACAATATCCCTCGCCCTACTTCGTGGGCGGGGATAAAAAGGGTGACTCAACTACTGTAGATCTGGTAATTTTCGTGTGTTCCAATTTTAGAATTAGCAAATTGTATCATGATAATTTTCGCAAGATTTTTGAATTCGTGAATTTGATCTCCTTGCGAAAATTAAAATCTCTCGAATATTACCAGATCTACAGTATTCTTTAGTTCCTACACCTTCTACTCTTCTAGCTTGTTCTTGAAACGCAATTATCTTATCATTTACTGGTTTTAGCCTTGAAAGTTCTTCTCAGGTGGTTGGATTGAAGTCTGTCCACCACCCGAGTCGAGACCACTGTGAGTGTCGCCTGTATCATCTTTGTTCTAATGTTCTCCTTGTACACATTCCGGCGAACATGAGACATTGATCCACTGCTGTTTTAATGTTGGGCCAGCGTCGCAGACTTTGGATCAGTATAAAAACAACATTGGTTTAACGCCTGGTGCTTTGCATGGTGGGAAGTGCCTTGATAAAGACAGGATAGACAGGACGCTGTTCTATATATAGACTACACGTGCAGCCGGAAGGCTGTTGCGAGGAGCGCTCGAAAATATAGGCACACCTAAATGGAAGTACGTACTTCAAAGGAAGTAGGTACTTTGATCTGCCATCATCCCGCACCTGTGAGCGTGTGAGAGATATAGACGCCATGTGCCTCAGGATACAGGGAATAACCATGCAGCTGTGATCCATTGTTACTTTGCGTACTGACAATTTATATACCAAATAATTTGTCCTTACTATTAGACTCTAACAAATACCATTTTTCTAATCTCTTTTCTCCCTATTTAAAATTTCAGGACTTTCAACCACTTAAAACATAATCCAGGACTTTCTTTTTCAAATTCAAGGACTTGCCAGGACCAATGCGAACCCTGTGCATAGCTACAAAATACTATAATTACTGGACTATACCGCGGGGTATAAAACAGGTGTTTGATATGTGCGTCTGGATCACTGATTAACCTGTCTGACATGTCTGATCGCTCAGGCGAGAGCATTGAACTGTGATAGGTCATTAGTTTTGTCATCGCGTTGGTGCCGTTATGACCTATGCCGTAAGTGTAACCATGAATGTTGAGGCGTGAATGAACACGGCTCATTAGGCAGGGTATAGTACGAACGGATTAGTTATGTCATGTCACTGTTACTCTTTGTCAGAAGTTTAACTGCTCAATAGACTGACACGCTGACATTGTACAATACATCATTATAAACACTTTTTTTTTAGCGGTCCATGTCAAAGTCAGACAGATACTCTGACAGTGAGCAATTAGATAACTCTGGGGGGGGGGGGGGGGAATGTTTACTGGACATGACGGACCAGCAACTATGAATAATTACTGGTCCGTGATCAGACTAGCGGACCAGTGGGAAGTTCTCTCTCAGACAGTGAACATTAAAACAGCATGGCACATGGGCCAGAAGCTTTTGATCTGGGCTGGTGGATTTTCTTACATACTGGCCCAACTGCCCACTGAAAAGAAGAGTGAATTTCATACCCTGTGAAGGACATATACTCAGAGAACCCACCTAATAACAGCTTTGGTCTCCAACAGGAGGTGGTGACATAAAAAAATTCTGTTACGTACACCTGTATTTTGAATTGACCAACCTGTATCACAAGCAGAGTAGTGTGAATTCCCATCTGGTGCTCTTGAATGTGAGTTTTCAGCAAAAGAGGATGTAACTACAGACGTGCCATGACTACTACTGGATACTACAGTCCTGTCATTATTCTCACGCCTAGCAGTCCAGTCTGTCCACGTGCCATCAGGCACAGAAGATGAAGTCCGCGAGTCTTTTCGGTTTGTTTGTGAATGTAAATCTCTGTGTGATTTGTCCTGGTCGCCATGCCATTGTTTATGTTGTGAAGAACCTAGCCTGCCATGTTGGTGAGCATTTGTAGCTGAGTGAGACTGTTTTTGTTTATCATGCAGTCCACCAGCAGACAAGGTCATAGGTGTTGATGACACAGATGCCGATGAGGCGCTGGAGTGATGATGGGCATGACTGTTCTGTGATCCGGCAGATCTTTCTGAATGATAACGAGAGCTGTTGTTGCTCCCTTTATGACTACGGTCAGAGGAGTGTCTTTCCGCAATGGAATGTCTTTGGCCATCCTGACCTACAACAGTAAAATACCCAGATTGACAAAGAAATACTAACTGTAAATACAGAAAAAAAATTGCTCAGTATCGCATAGCAAAATTCGCATTTGCTAATAAAATAAATTTGTAATTGATTAGAAATATATTTATACATCAATGATAAGGATGTCCACCATTTATGACTTGGAACAGAAAATAGCTATTAATGAATACATTTCAAACAATTTTTTCCCTGAAAAATCATCATGCTTTCTGTCAATTCTAAATCATTTTTCAATGAAATTTTTCAAAGAAACATTGCTTTACGTCACTTTTCAGCACAAATGGCCTTTTAAGTGACATTGTAATACGATAAAAACGTTGTTGACATAGTCAATTGATGAGATGAATGATGTACAGATGATAATGTGAGGGTGGGGGTGATAGGGCATGGTGGGTTATTAAGAGCGTTTTCCTTCACTCGCCCGATAAGGGGTTCTGGGCATGTCTAGGGGATCTACCCCTAGACACGCCCAGACGGCCGGAGACTTGGGTTTCGCTGTGGCATTTGCGCAGCTCTGATATCCTCGGGTCGGATAGTCCTAAGAGTTACAATAGGAAGGGTAACTCCAATTATTCCCCGTGACAGACTTAATGTCATCAAACACGCTATTGCCGGTTATTTAAGGGTACCACGGCCTACACCAGCGCCAGCACTGATGCGAGACCTGCATTGGCACCACAGTTGAGCGGAGGAACCAGGGTATGCCACTGTCAATCCGCCCGAAGATTATGGCCAGATACGAGGAGGCTGCAGCTTCCCTTGGATGATTGCTGTAGACTAGTGCTTCCGTACCATGCCAAACAGCATGCAACTGACGGAAGAGATCCCTAATGACCCTCCCCAGATGGGAGCGAAAAATACTACCACTAGCAGTCATCCCAGTATCCCCATTCCGGCCTAACGTCGCACTTTAAATCTGTTAACTACACACAGGGAGAAATTTCACGGAGCACAAGATGTCATCATAACTCGCGAGTGTTAATACATTTTTATTATATAGTTTTATTGACTAAAGTAACACATATGTTATAAACATTGTAATATCTAGGACATACTAGCATAGCGACTACCACCGCATATAGTATAGTGTCCATTAGCCAAATGTATTGATTAGCGGTAGAACGTCGTCCTGCTATAGTGAGCTTCACTTATAACGCGGTCCTATTTCTTGGACCCAACTACCGCATTATAACAGGATTCTACTGTATTAGAAATAGGCTAGCACTTATTTTGACCTCCAAATTAATATAAATATTCATCAATACTTACCCGAGTCATTCGAATTGGTATGGCTTTTTCCATCTTTAGCCTTTGTGCTAGCCCTGTCAATGAAGGAAAACATTATAAATAATTTTAGAATTAAATATTCCACTATTTTAATGGTACTCAAAAAGCAGTTTATTTTGTTATTAAAATTAAGATATAATTATACAAAGCATAAAACTAAAATATAATATATTAGTGCTGCAATGTGGTTGGAATTTCGTTATTGATAATATCATTCATGATCTTATAAAACATTTTATTCTCTATCCAGACATTCTTTTGTAGCCATGTTTCATGAAAATTTGATTAACAAGACATGTCGGCGACGCAAATATGCCTCAGCCTCTAATCATCGTGTAAAAGTGAATAACATTTAAAACAAGAGCACACTCGACAATGGCTCGCCACCATTATTGAAATTGTCCGAGAACTGGTTATTAGCAGCATGCAGTACAAAAACCAAACATTTTGTTCAATAATAATGGTCTAGATATCTTGCACGGTTTTCCAGTTATTACACATATTGAAGTCAAAAGTGGCCGCAGGTCACCGATTTTGAATTCCATCAAGTTGAATTTTTTCATGGTATATCCCCACGTGAAACTGCACATTTTGTTCAATAGTAATGGTCAAGCTATCTGGTCTGGTTTTCCAGTTATTACTTATATTACAAAAATAATGGCTGGCCCAATTTTAAACTCATCTGAGCAATGAGTGAAATGGATATGGCATTATTTTGGAGCGATACATAAAAAAATGTTGAGTGAATCACGTTAACAAGAAAAGTTGTCAATAGGAAGTGGCCGTATATCCCTACCAGAAACTGCAAATTTCGTTCAATAGTTATGGTCTACATATCTCATAATCATAATCATATCTAGATAATAGGAATATTAAAAAAAAGTTGATCTTGAATATGCAAATTAGCCCATGGCTGCCTTCTTGAATATATGCAAATGAGCTGATTTTCAAACTTAAGCAGAATAATCCATCAGAAAGGGTGTTCAGAAAAAAAATTGCGCGCTCGGAATATTGACGACTGGAGAGCGTTCATGCTTTACATCGATCTCGAATAGGCAAAAAATTAGCCAATGGCTGCCATCTCGGATATGCAAATTAGCTGATTTTCAAACTTGAGCAAAATAATCTCCCAGAGGGTGTTCAAAATTTTTTTGTGAAGATCGGGTGAATATTGACGATTGAAGAGCATTCACGTCGTCAAATTGTTAAAGAAGAAGAATAATAAAAGCCAGCACTAAAACAAGAAGTCTCCACCACATAGTAGTCGTCTTCTCTTGCCATAAACGTCAATGTACAGACACCTGACACTTGAATATCGTCAGACATGTCTCCGAGCCTGGTGCGATCTGTCTATGGTTTGAGCCTAATCTTGAGTCAAGTGCAATTTACACTCCAGTGCGACTTATAGGCCGGCAAATAAGATAATGGGTTTAATAAAATCAAAAACATTTTCCCTACATTTAGACTCATTTCCACTAGGTTGGTAAAATGAAGACCATGTTGGCATAGGCTTATTTCAGATTATGGTCTTAGTCAGAGCACTGTTAAAAAATACTAAATCGCATGATAAAATGACTATCAAGAAACATGTCACACAACTTGCAGCTTGGGCTGTCAGCCTGTATCCAGCAAACACAAGACGTTCAGCCATTTCTGGCTTGACGTTGGACCAGTGTCATAAACCTTGATCCAACATTGAATCGGTGCTGGGTCATTGTCTCGTGCTTGTTGGACGAAGCCAATCAACGCCAGGTCTGACGTGGTTATTTTAAAATGTGTTTCACTCTCGAAATAAAGACAGTAGCCTTTCAAGCTTATCTTTAATCTGTAATGTGTTTTAATATTTGTAAGTCATTATTTTTTTCCAGTCAGGCCCCGTTCTAACCTTTTTCAATTTTGAAGTAAATCGTTTGGAATGGAGTTATTTTTCGAGGAAGGGGGTGTAATTAAAACACATACAATAATTAGAACTTTTAATTTTTAAGTGTTTTAATTGTTCCAGCTGTTTTTAAATTTTTGCATTTTAGAAGCGACTTTTATATTTAAATTACTCCAGCTGTTTCAAATTTGAGATGGAAGATTATTTGCTTCAAGGACATTGGGCTGGGAGACGTGCACTAGTTTATTTGGAGTCGGACAATAAAAAAAAATTGAGAAAAATGGAGCTTAGCATGATAAGTGTGACGATAATAGGAATATCCTACAGAAAACGTGTAGTAAAACATGATGGGGGGTACTGCAAGCAGCTGAGGGTATTTTCCGCAAGCCGAAGTATCATAAGAATTTATACTACTACTAATAAATATATCTTTCTCTTGTTAAATTTTAGTTTTACTATGGCCTGGGGAAAGATAGTTTATTTAAGGATATAATGCCTTAATTACAGAAACATACTCAAAGTCATTTAGAAGTATTAGCCGTAACTTCGCCGTCACATATCGTAGAAAAATAATAGTGGCATCAAAATGTCCGTCATCCCACGTGGTCTCTCACAGTAATGAGTGCGAAGGAAATTTCCACGTGATGACGACGCTGTGACGTTTGCGCGTATATGACCGATTCCCCTTAGTAACCAGGCTGATTCTATCCTGATATTGGCCCTGAAATCAAGGATGCCGCAAAGAACATCGTCCCACGCAGCTTCAGCTAATTGAACACCCTCATATACGCCTCCTGAAACAAAGGGCCTGCACTTTACATCATCAATGGGATTATTCATGCATTCAACCACAATCCTTTGATCCCAGCTGGAGGGCCAAGTTGTCATTCCTGTCTTTCTATATTCCTTGGTGTGTTTAAAATTAAATGAATCCATCCACAGGTTTCCGACATCTGCTCCGAAAACAAAAAGCGGAACATGGGGACCAAACAGACATCCATGGCGACGCCAATATCCCCCCCCACGACCGA
The DNA here is from genome assembly GCA_964017125.1 of Flabesymbios commensalis. Classification (NCBI taxonomy): domain Eukaryota; kingdom Metazoa; phylum Annelida; class Polychaeta; order Terebellida; family Flabelligeridae; genus Flabesymbios; species Flabesymbios commensalis. The sequence goes on from OZ024903.1 coordinate 16,053,016, forward strand.
ACTTCATCAGGCGGGGGACAAAAAGTGTGGCCTTGTCATTGTTAAATTTTTTTTATTATATCTGATTCAACATAATGCAGTTTATTATTGTGCCAATAAACTCACACATCATTCCATTCTTTTGGCTTCTCCCATCTTGAAACTTCTGATTTGCAATTGTAATAGTATTTCTTCCCTGAAGAACTAATATGCTCAGACCAATCACCACAGACTCGCACTGCTGACTTCTGAATCTACAAAAAAGTCATTCTCAAAAGAAATATATATATATAAATGCACAATATACAAATTTAAAAAACATTTACAATCAAAACGGTGTTGTGTAATTTTGTGATATACTGCATTTATTCTCAAGGGTAGATTTTGGTGAAAAATTGTGGTTTACACGGAACACTACCAAACTATCTGGCGCTCTATACCCAAAAATTATGTTCCGTACAAACAACAACTACATTTTACAAAGATATTTATACGAGAAACAAACCACCCACTAACCGATAAAAAGAAAGATGCCATACGAAATCAACATCCAAGATAGAGGGGTCTAATTACATGGGTAGGTACATCATGAAATTTAAAAAATTCTCCCATAAAATTATGCTGACCCTTTTATCGTCACTGCAGACATGCTAAATTAAAAAAATTGCCCACATACTACTGTTTTCACCTAGCAAAAAAAATCCTGTGCTAGATCAAAATCTGAGCTAAATTATAAAACGTGCAAAAGTTGTGACCTCAATGTTGCAAATTTCAGCAGGGATACAGAATCTAAAAATCACCCAGAAACTTGAATTTTTTGAGTTACAAGTAAAATAATTGTAAACAACGACGGAGTTCAATTGCAAAATAGACCACCTCTTTTAATTAAAAGGCGGGCTAAAAAGTAAAAGATTTTTCTTGAAATCCAAAATTCTTCTAGTTCATTAAACTGGAAAATTAGGCACGGCTATCAAATCTACTAGAAAAATAATCAAATAAATCTCAAACCTCTAATTTGTGATCCTTTTCTTTTTGTTCTCTATTATCTCGCTGACCACTACGCCCATCTTGATGACCATGGCGTCCATCTTGTCCATGAGGTGCAGATTTCTTCATATCTGTGGAAAAAAATGTATCTATGATAAGTCCAGTATTTGAGGAATTAGCTAGTTTCCAAAAGATTTTTCTATGACTGTATCAAGAAAATGCTGGAGAAGACACTTAAGTACTGTGAAAACTACTTTTATTTTCGGTTAGTAACCGCATCCTGGTTAAAAACGCACCCCAAATATTCAACAAGAGCCCACTTGACAATAGCCCGCCGCCATTATTGAACTATTGCGCCCACAAGGTCAAATTATTGAGCCAGCGTAGTCCCAGTTTGAGCTTCATTATTTTAAATCATATTTTTTCCATGTGACAATTATAGTCATTTACAGATCTAAATACTAAATCATTCATAATTAAGTATTTTATTAGGTATTGAATGCAATAAGCAGTTTACACAGTCTATGACACGTATTCAATAGTGATCTTGTTTGTTTTAGCGTAAAAAAGGACTTGAGTATGTAAAATGACGTTTTCAGTCCCGCTGGTCGCATCCAATATTTACTTTCCATGAACAAATTAAATTAAGTTTGAGACTCACTGTTTAATAATTGCTACATTTGGTAGCTAAGAAAAAAATTTAGTGACAAATAAACAATAAAGTTCGCGACGCATACACCCAAACTTACGGCTGAAAACGTCATATGTAGACTAAGTGGTAATGTACCATGCCCAGTGACGCTTGAGCAATATACACTAACTTGCATTCCAGTGTCGCATATTTTTTATAAGCACAAACCCTGCGACTTATCTTAATCTTACTATATTTTATACTGAATGTAAAACAAAAATTTATAAACATTTTGGTTTCGTAATTTGTCCATTTGAGTTTACCTTAAGCATAGGAACATTTTAATATTCAAAGGCTTAATTAGCGATGGTACTCGGAACCCTTACATACACATGTGTACCATTACACTTTGACACAACGATAACAGTGATGACTGTTACGTCCTAGACTTATAAGTCCAAGGAACTATACTTGCCGGTAATAGTGATATATTTTATTTTAAAGTTTGTTTTTTGAAGTCCGAATGGATATTCTTTGGTACAAGTTCAAGTGAATTATTATTATGTGAATGAAAATATTAAGTTCACACGATTACTATATACACTCTATACACTATGATAGTGCTTCATGCTATCATTCGTTTCCTGTCTTTGATTTATTACTAAAAAATTATTTTTTATGTTACCATACTTAAGTTTTTTTTTAATCCACATTATACTTTAATTCATACAGAGTGACACGAATCGTATGTATACAAGTATACAGCCTATATCTCTCTACATAATTAGGCTATACATGCATTATCAATGCAATATCATTATCAATAGAATGCTCAAACCGATCTTAGATGGGGAGGGAGTGGGGAAGATCACGATTAAACAAATTTAGGATATTACTAAGTAATTTTTTAGGTCCCTGTTACTTCGCTATAACGAGGTTAGACTGTATATATATTGACTCAATGTTGTTTAAATGTTGGAACCTCTGCTTCAACGACGGCCCAACATTAAAACATCATTGGAGCAACGACTTGTGTTTGCTGGGGATTACATGACAGTAACGTTAGAGATCAACTGTCTCAAAGCAGTCAAAGTAGTACAGTACAGTAATTAACTGTTATAGCATGAATCGTTACTACACAAATCGGATATAACACGATGCAACCATGAATCCCAAAATTTAACACTATCTTTTTTTGCCATTTTTCCAAAAAAATCATGTTATAAATATTTCAATCCGATCGAGCATGACATTTTCTGCTAACTTCACACCGTAATCTAACACTGATCGGCTTTACGAAGAGGTCGCCTGGTCCAATGGCTAATGTTAATCGTGCTATAAATAGAGGCAATCCTTCACGCTTGGCGTTCAGGCAACGTCGCCGGCATGTGGTAATGCACATGCCGGCACCCTTTCAGAACAACAGTATTGCATTCTGTATCTGAGCATGAATTCAATTTAAATATCAGGGCCTATAAATTATAACACGAATCGACACCCTTTCAGAACAACAGTATTGCATCCCGTATCTGATCACGAATTCAATTTAAATATCAGGGCCTTAGTATAAGTTATAACACGAATCGTGTAAGAGAATAATATGAAACGAATGTGACGTGTTCAATTTTGTCTCAGAAATGCAACTACACGAATAGGTTAATAAAGCATGTTTAAATTGTGTAATGAAATATTGTATCACGAGTAATAATGTTTTTACTTTTTTAAATCAGGCAATACAGATTCACGGCGCAATTGTAGTGTTTTTAAAATGTATTTTTTAATCATGTAATCAGTATTAGGCTATAACACGAGTGTACTGTCTTTGCATGTTTTTAAATCGTGTTATAATTATAACATGATTACGACTGGCACGATTTTATCTTAGTAATCTAATTATTCAATCAAATTGCGAAAACATCGTGTTTGTGTTGTAATGATTTATTACGGGATTTAGAAACATGTAAGGGAATATCGTGCTTGTGTTGTGATGTTTTATTTTCCAATTTAAAAACATCATTACGATGTTTTATTACAAGATTTGAATAAACATGTCATTTTGTTTATTAAATATATTTATATGCTGACACAGATCATCCTCAATCAGTTCACCGACAAGGTTGATTAACAGGCGTGTTCAAACGCTCATTGGTCAATATCTCCCTCCCATCTCAGCGGCCGGTAGAGCTGTGAGTATGATTTTCATGTCTCATATGATCTCAAGTAGAGAGTGATATTTCACGAGACTTTGACTAGCACACCTCTACTCTCAAAATGATGACGTAAATAAACGCTGCACGTGACATGGCCTCGTTTACACAGCCTAAGTCTGGAGTTCCGTATTCCCTGATTCAACTAATTCAACTTCTACTGTTAATATCAGACAAATTCAACCAATTCATATTTTTTATTATTTACATATAATAAATAATATAAATAATAGAACTTCTAAACACCGATACTCGTCCAGTAGGCCCTAAATAACGTTATGCTATGAACGCTATGATCTTATTTCATGTAAGCCAATACCGTATTCAGTGTTTCTCCTGTCAGGTATTACTAGTTCAAATCAAGCCATTTTGTATAGCACAATCGGCTTATAACACGATTCGTATTAATGGACCCCACCAATCGTGCTATAACGAGTAATTACTGTACTTTGCATATATGCTGGGCCTGCCCCCTAGCCAGCAGTTTGCTGCAGTGTAGTTGAATGGGTCACCGCATCGAGGTCGCTAGGTAAGGTCGTTCAGTTTTGTGTATATAGGATAACAATATTAACTCAAGACAACCCCACCCATTCAGGTCATCTCCAGTGGTGGATAAATCACACGTGACATGTTGTTTGTACTGGGGAATATGTTGTCTTGTTCATATAGCCTACAGTGACACAGCAAACACAAAACATTCTCGATGTTGGTTTAATGTTGGCCCATCGTCTGCGATGCTAGCCCACTATTGAACCAACATTGAGAGAACGTCTAGTGCTTGCTGGAGAGGAGTTAATACAGACAAGCTGACCTTATTTTTCACCCCTATGATAAATATTCATCGCCTCTCTGTCCCCCTATTGCCAAATATGGCCATGCAAGCACCACGTGATACTGTGTGTAGATCAGAAAACAGAGAACAGTCTGACAAATCTCATGTGAAACCAGGTGAAAAAGCTCTATACAGAGAGAATTTTGTTTTAAAATTATTGATTAGCGATTTTCTTCTTCAAGCTCTAACTCCCACTTAATCCTTATCATTCATGTATAAATATTTTGCTAATCATTTACAAATTTGCTTAGCAAATGGCCAAATTTGCATAGCTTTTCACTTCGCGATACTGAACAAAATATTCCCTGCTATAGCGCATGGTTTATTCAAATATGCTCCCCGAATCTAAAGGCAAATTAATAAATGACATCAGCCTGTCTACCAGTTTTATGAATGGAGTCACGTTGTGTCCCGAATCTTATTCATATAAAGATAATAAGGTGGCTGCAAAAAAATCTGGCCTAACTGTTCAATAACCACAATTAAATAATATTCATGAGTACTTTTATAGAAATATTTGACTTTAGGGCTCAGAGTGGTACATATAGGCGTAACCACCCCTGGCGAGCATGAAACATTGACCAATGCTGGCTCCATACTGGGCCAACATCGCAGACGCTAATAAGAGTAAAACAAAAACCCATGAAGGTATGTATCAATTTTCTGGGCAGTGGTTTGTAGCTTTCAGAGAACAACGATGGGTCTGGTGTTTGTAACACCCCACACCCCTCTGACACAGGCCAGTTATTTCGTTAGTGGCCATAGTAATTAAAGGGTTGATGATATGGGGATAAAAATGTCAACAAAACAATTCCCCAGTGGTATGTGATGGCTATGTGGAGTATGAGGAAGCAGAAATCAATAGATTAGTAGCTATCTTGAAAACAAATAACTGCGGCAGCGGTGGCGGAGAAAGCGGCGGCGGAACGTGTGGAATACAGTAAGCAGCCCGCCTTGGCGAGGGCTGCTTAACTATGGCTGATTTGAACTTGATCGAGTTGAAATTTTTCAGGGCATAACTTAGAATGTGCGGGTCCAGCCGTTTATAAATGGCCACCCATAAATGGCCACTGTGCGTTTATAAGCACTCACTGCGCACTTCAGGCAAGTGTTTATTTAAACAGCCGGGCTTTTATAAACGGTCAGCCTTGCAAAGCCAAAAGGCATTATCTGCTTACATGTAAAGTAAGCAGATAAGTACCTTTTGGCTTTTCACTGCAGAATGGCAAAGGGACCAGCCCCATAAAATTTTGAATTACAGTACATAACTTCATATAAATTTGCAATATGAAGAAGCAGTTTTATAGTTAACTATATAATAATTTACATTTTAGTTGTTTTTGTAAGGTGAATATTCCACATGTAATTACCTAGGAAGTGAGACGAATGACTTATCTCCGGGATTGTATAACTTACCTAGGAAGTGAGATGAATGACTAAGCCACGGATTTCTATTTTGTGCACTAAATCGTGTGTACAAAAAAGATGACACATGGAAAATGCCAATTACATATACAAGTTGATTATCACTATAGCTGCCACCTCATGGTATCAGCAGATTTTACCGGAAGCGTATAGATTTTTCAGCGATGACACTTTAAGTAGGTGGGGGTCAGTGATCAGAAAACCTATCTCTAGCGATTTTTACCAATTAAAGTGCTCGTATTTCACAGAATTTGCTTCCCAAGTGCATTACTGTACTAAGTAGTGATGTGTTGTGTCAATTTATACATTATACCAAATCTGGTATAATTAAGAGAAAATACCTGATATTATGGAATATAATGTACAGTTAACCCTTTCAATCCTGAAATTACCATTGTCATTTTCATCCACTACAAGCCGCGAATTGCTGTCGCAATTCTCTACTTGTAGTGGATGAAAATGATTTGAAGTGGGTGAAAAATTAAAGAAAATTGCCATGTATCAGTGTGTATTGGTAAACCAGTTTCATGGAAATTTTCATTCTAAAACCCTTAGTTGTGGGAAAATTAAATATGTTTTCAGGGATGTAAAATGATGCGTTAATGCATCGTGAGGGCTTAACCCTTTCACCACTGAAGCATTCAGCACAGAAAAACGGGCTTCAGTGGCGAAAGGGTTAAAGGGTTAACAGTGTTTTCCCCCAAAGCGTCTTAGCGCATCGGTACCGAGACGCTTCAGTTTCGTCCGAGACGCTAAAAACCCTTTCATTCCTAATTTCTTTTGAATTGGCCATGAATTCAGCCACAAAACAGCATCTTCCAGAAAGCCGATACTCTTTGGACAAATCCTGGGGAAAACACTGAGTTACCCAGTCCTATTGGCCGACCGCTTATAAACGCCCGGGTGTTTATAAAAACTCTCCAGAAGTGCGCTGCGAGTGCTTATAAATGCACGGTTGCTTTTAAATTGGCGGCAATTTATAAATGATCGGACCCGTACCTGCTTACAGCGACCCCATACTTCACAAATCTACCGGAAGAGTAGTGCGGCAGACCTGTGCACCCATCAATTGGTCCTTTCAGTAGTCTCATACATGACTGTCAGTAGTTTAAGGTGTCTGTCAGTAGTGAGGTATAATTTAGCGGGATATTTACAAATCTTAAAATTAAATGGTACTCGTTAGGCCCACCATTGATACAGTTTGGTTTGTTAATAAAATATTGTATCAATTAAAAGTATTGCTCAAACATTTAATTGAGAATAACACGCATACAAGAATAAAAACATGGTGAATGAATAATTTTATTTCTACAATTAACGCACAAATCAATTACTGTTCACTCTGAAGATCTTCTAGCCCTATAGGGAGCACCCTTCAGTCGATCTATTACTCCTCATCTGTCATTTGAGTATCCTACTGGTGGTTGATTTCATAATGAGGAGAGCTTCACTATTAGACCATCACTTGTGATCAAGGGAAGACTCAACAATGTGTCAATGTGAGGCCGTGGCTGAGTTAATCCCTGTCCAGTGCACTGGGTGGCCCCACGAGCACGAGCCATTTAGCCAATATCAGTTTAATGTTTAGCTAGGACCAGCAGTGCGGTACCAAACAAGCACGAGAAATTCAACTAAGGCTGGTTCAAGGCTGGGCCAGTAACGCAGGTGTTGGTCCAGCATGGAAACAACCTTATGTGAACATCATGTAGTATCCGAACAAGCACAAGACGTTCACCAAAGTAGTTTCAATGCTGGAACATCGTCTGCAAGGCTGGCCCAACATTGAACCAGCCTTGGGTGATTGTCTCGTACTGTATTTGCTGGGAGGCATCTACATATGTAGTAGACTGGTCTAGTAGCTCGCAGAAAATGATCACTAACATTGCTAGTTCAATGTTGTTCTAATGCCTGCAATGCTGGCGTAACAATAATCCATCACTGTAGCCTATAACGTTTTGTGTTGTGTGCACAATGGTGGCCCACCGTCTACGATGTTGGACCAACATTGGCCAAGCATTTGGTAGATGTGTACTGTTTGCTATGGATGCTGACACCAGTGTGGGATCGCGTGGCGGCATCAGGCCAGCCTAAAAAATATGTTCGTTTCTGATTTGAGTGCGATTCTATTTAATATTAACCTAGTATGGAGGGACGGAATGTATTTTATAGTAAACTTTTGGATTGTGAAATTGCTCACAATCCCCAGGACGCTTGAAAATGATAGGATTAAGTTGTAAATTGAGCAACTAATTACAAAAGAAAGTAAAACATAGATTTTTTTACAGCTGGCCTCTGAGTCAGCAGACGTGCTATTACCTACACATGAAAGCTATTATTCATTGTTAATAACAATAACACTACATTTTGCGATAAGCCAGGTCCATCAACAAACAGTTATCAGGTTACAGATTAATGAACACGTAGTAGTGCACAGGTCTGGTGCGGTAATCTGATACATCCAGGTCACCACACATTTCTCAGACCACTCTTGCTTACCGCAATTAGGTGCCAACACTGCAGTAATGTGACGTCACCAACTCATACCGTGATAGGGCACTTCAGAGTAATCGAAGGTCACAGTACCATCTGACGTTGACAAAACGAAATAGCCATTATGGTGAAGTGACTAAATAAAACAGTGCAACAATGCATAATACCGTGCTGACCTATTTTATCATTATTTTTACAATGTATATTCTCAGATATTTCCATAAGATATACCTCTCTCTTTTCGATGTGACTGTCTAGCATCTTGTTTACATCTCCCCTTTTCAGAGTGCCGGTCATTGGTATGAGCTGTACCTTTAGTTTTATCCTGAAAAAGAAAAAGCAATACTATAAATCAAATTTACTTACGAGTATCAAGTCATTGCATGCCATAGAGATAGGGAATAGGGGTGGGAATACATAAACAAGAGGCCTGAAGTCCTATATCATCCCCTGCCATAAAGAAGCTTGAGTTTTTACGGCCACAAATATTTCAAAGTCGACTTGTGGTGGACATTTCAATTTTCTGTAAAGTCACCTGCACATTTCCATATCGTGGGAAATGTTATTTTAAAATTTAAATAATTTCTGACTTTAATTTTTGAGTTTTTGTGCCCCCAAAAAATTATGGAGTTCATCCATGGCGACCATTTAAATTTCAGTAAAACCTTGTTTCAGTAAATTTCAGTAAAACCTTGTGCGGAATGTGATTGTAAAATTTAAATAATTTCTGACTAAGTTTTACGTCCATAAGTCAGTTTTTCGACCACAAAACTTATGAAGTTGATTCATGGCAGCCATTTTGGATTTCAGTAAAACCTTTAAAAAAATCACCTGCACATTTCTACATCATGGGGAATGTGATTGCAGGGAATAATTTGCTTCAGAAAAATTGTGTAGCAGTTTAGCATACTGGCATGTGTCAAGCTACTATTCTCCATACGAAAAACTGCTACACCAACATATTATTGTGTAGCATTTGCCCAAAATTGCGTAGCAAACTGCACCGCTACACCAGACAAATTATTCCCTGGATTGTAACATTTGAATAATTTTTTACTTCAAATTTTTGCACCAACAAAAAATATAAAGTTGATTCTTGGCAGCCATTTTGAATATCAGTAAAACCTTAAAAAAACAAACTCAACATCTCCATATCGTGGGGAATATGATAGCAAGGTTCCTGCTGGTCTACTCTTCCCAAAAATAATGACTTTTAATGACTTTTTCACTTGAAATTTAAAGACTTTTTACTGACAAAAATAAACAAATTAATACTAATGTATACCCATTTGTCATATTTCAAATTCGAAATAACAGCTAGTCCTGGAAGCATACTGTCTGCACCTTCTGACAATAATTCTAGGTGACACTGACTTCAACACTAGCAGAAAACCAGTAGTTTTTGTTAGGACTAGCTGGCTGAGGAACGTACATCGAGTCCATATGATATAATGGCTTATTTTATCATTTTTATTGACTAATAATACTTATCAAATTTATTGACTTTTTAATGACTTTAAATCCTATTTGTCAATTTATTGACCCGAGGGAACCTTGGATAGTAAAATTTGAATAATTTCTGACTTTAACCTTTCCCTGCCTTTCCCAGACCATGTCCGGGTATTTTATTACTGATTACAATGCCCCGAACCGTGTCCGTGCTAGTTTACAGTTTATTCAATAGGTACCCATGCTGGGTGGGCGCTATAGTGGAAATGAAGTTAGCCACAATATTTGGCTGTGGCTGAAGGGGACATAATTTCAACTCTCTGATCTCTGTTTTCGGCGAAAGAGGTACAAATAAGTTTAGCCACAATGGGAATCTTTTAGCATTTGGCGAAGTGTCGAGTTCTAGCGCTCACCCAGCCATGCATGCTGAGCAGTCGCCAAGTGTGGTCTAGTGCATCCAGCTTGCACTAAAACAAAATAGGGGTCGACACTTGTACTACAGTGCCATCTGTTTTTGTTTTGTATATACTGGGCACAACTTCCTAGTTTGGAAGACTAACGGCTCAGGGTGCTATCGCACCGCACCACATTGTGGATTTTCTGGGGTCTCACTGGATGGAAACTGCGCCTACGTCCATTGAGGTTCTTTTACGTCCAACTCTAGTTCAGTCAGACGAGCCATCTGATTTACGTGGTTCTCTGAGCCCCACGACACGACATTGATGCACGCAACATGTCCTAGTGTATACAGCACCTGGCAGTCCCAGACGGTCACCCATCCAATTATGAACCGGGCGCGACGTTGCTTAACTTCAGTGATAGAGCCTACACTGATGACAGAAATTATTCAAGCATTGGTGCAAATTATTCCGACGGCTGTGTGTGTTGCACGTCTCGTCATTATCTGATGTCTGATATATATCTAGGTCACGTCACACTATTTCTGGTTGACATGAAATTTTTACCTCAATGCGAGAAACCAATCTTATCAGTTTGCAGGCTCATTATTCAGCGTCTGTCACACTGGAGTGCCCTCTTGTTCTGAATGTGTTATGAGAGCACTTATTTGTCGAACGACCTCAACTTTTTCCTATATACGCCCTTTGGAAACATTTGTAAGCAAACCACTGCATGTCAGATCTGACTGTGTGGATATCATGGTTTAACAGAGAGGTAGAACGCTGGAAGATCAGGCTGTTGTCGCAAGAGGCCTATCTACCTCAGACCGTCAATGTTACTGCACAGCAACAGTACATCTTTTCCACGAAACCGGCCGAAACCGGCCGAAACCGGCCATTAAAAGGCATATATTGGGAATTGTGGACTGCTGGTGGGGTGTACCGCAGTCTAATGGGTATAATAAGAAAAAATATAAATATATTTTATTTGCATTTTTAACAAGAGCACACTCGATAATAGCCCGCCGCCGAATTATGATAAAGAAAGTAAAGACGAATGTCATCACGTAAATAACAACCCAAGATATAAATGGTATGTTAAATAAGATAGATACATGTATAATATAATATACTATATAATACTTGCATAGACTACAAGCAGATCTATAAAAAACCAGCCGCTTTTCAAGTTATCGCGCCCACAAGGTCAAATTATGGACGTAAAATAAATGTGAAAAATCGCAATAAGTCGACCATTTTGATTTTTTTACCGGCCATTATTGAGCTTGTCCAAGAACTGCTTATTAGTAACATGCATAACAAACTTGAAGAGGATACTTGTGAAAATGTTGAAGTTATCGCGCCTACAAGGTCAAATTATTGACGTAAAATGAGAAAAATCGCAATAAATCGGCCATTTTTAATTTTTTTTCAGCCATTATTGAACTTGTCCAAGAACTACTTATAAGTAACATACATAACAAATTTGAAGAGAATATGTGAAAAACTTTTCAAGTTATCGCGCCCACAGGGTCAAATTATTGACGTAAAATGAGAAAAATCGCAATAAATCGGCCATTTTTTTTTTTTCCGGCCATTATTGAACTTCTTCAAGAACTACTTATTAGTAATATGCATAACCAATTTGAAGAGGATATGTGAAAAACTTTTCAAGTTTTCGCGCCAACAAGGTTAAATTATTGACGTAAAATGTGAAAAATCGCAATAAATCAGCCATTTTTTTTTTTCGGCCATTATTGAACTTGTCCAAGAACTACTTATTAGTAACATGCATAACCAATTTGAAGAGGATATGTGAAAAACTTTTCAACTTATCGCGCCCACAAGGTCAAATTATTGACGTAAAATGTGAAAAATCGCAATAAATCGGCCATTTTTTTTTTTTTTCGGCCATTATTGAACTTGTCCGAGAACTGGTCATCAGTAACATGCATAACAAATTTGAAAAGGATATGTGAAAAACTTTTCAAGTTATCGCGCCCACAAGGTCAAATTATTGACGTAAAATGTGAAAAATCGCAATAAATCGGCCATTTTTTTTTTTCTTTCGGCCATTATTGAACTTGTCCGAGAACTGGTCATTAGTAACATGCATAACAAATTTGAAAAGGATACGTGAAAAACTTCTCAAGTTATCGCGCCCACAAGGTCAAATTATTGACCTAAATGGTGAAAAATCGCAATAAGTCGGCCACTTTGAATTTTTTTTCAGCCATTATTGAACTTGTCCGAGAAGTGGTCATTAGTAACATGCAAAACAAATTTGGGAAGGAAACATGAAAAACTTTTCAAGTTATCGCGCCCACAAGTAAATGTTAACGCCGACGCCGACGCTGACGCCGACGACGCCGAACTTCAATTGCAATAGCCCACCTTTTTTAATTAAAATTAAAAGGCGGGCTAATAAAAATTGACTTATAAAGAAAGGTACGTGGAAAATGTATGTCGCGTTAGTCCACACAAGCCACTAACGTTACTGCCTAGTATTGAAGCTCACCAGATGGGGTAGGCTATGCTGTTATAACTATATGTAGATATACAGTAATTTAATTGGTTGTCATTTATATATTACAAAATAATATTATCTCCACTTTTTCAATTGTTTTCTTATTTTGGTCTTACAGATATTCATGTCTAAAGAAGCGGCAATAACGCTATGGTTGACATGTGGTTGCAACTGTCAATAGCCGATCAACTGTCAATAGCCGATAATTAAAATAAAATGCAAAAAATATATATTTATATTAGCCTATTTATTTTGTTGATGTTTAGAAATACGCAATAAGTACAATTGAAGATCATAACTCACAGTCCAACGTCCCGTAAATCACACACCCTCGATTGTCATTTATTACCAATCACGCCTCGCGATAATCACACCATGCAGATCGCTGTGTGGCATCTCAACAGACACGACACATCAACCCAACGCTGGCCCACAGTCTACGACATTAGCCCAACATTGGACCAACAGTGGGTTGATTTATCGTGTTTGCTAGCATAGGATAATCCTGTGATCACAATAAACAAAATCGTATGTATAATATATAATAGGCCTATATATATATATATTAGACTGGCTGTGGCGAGAAAGCTGTAATTGAATGTTCCAAAGTTGTTATGCTTATTCATTTCTGAATTTTACTATACTATTATAGTAGGCCTATAGTTTAAACAGGTAATGCTTCACGGCAGCAGGTTATTATTGTAATATAGTTTTAAAATGTAGGCCTAATGCGTCACGCCAGCGGATTATTATTGTAATATACATTTAAAATTATTATTATAATATATCACTAGGCAATGACATACAAATATAATTGTGCGCCCACATTGTAAAATGTAAATAAGAAAAACAAGTAATTGGGTGATGCGCTCTGGGGCTGAGAGAGCTAACGAATCAAAGGGATTAGAAAAATGGGTTGACGCTTGTCTACTCAAGGTGTTAGGTCATGGTGATCACAAGTCGTGAAGGAGGGGTGGCAATTAAAGTGACATATAATACATATATATGAAATAATGCCTAATTAATCATATTGTCATACATGTAAATAATTTTATTATAAAGTTGTATCATAATTATAATATAATGCACATGTATCTTATACTTTACTGATGTATATGTTATTTAAATATATAATACATATTTGAAATAAATGTGTCATTCCGGAATGTGTTCTTTTCTTTTCTATTAACGATATCAATTGATTACAAAACTTAATTAAAAATTTAAAAAAACATCTCATTTGGTGACTCTAGTGATATCTAGTGAATATAATTTCGCAGCCATAGTAGATATGCCACAAGTAGTCTAACACGTTACATGACATGCAGGCCTACTATCAGGACTAGGCCTGTATGTCTACACATGCTAGACCAATAGCGGGGGCATTCTTAAGCTTGCCGTGGACATTACGACTATTAAACCTAGTTATACTTATAAATTTTATTAATATAATGCTACCCGTGGACTATGGTTACTTAGGGGCCTACACAATAGTATATATATAGTTATTCGGGCCGTTATTAGCGTTTTTAGGGTCGGTTTCGGCCGGTATCGCTTGGTTTCGTGAAAAAGACGCACCCCACAGCAATATCACAGCAACCCGGTAAGAGATCATCCAACCCTTCATGTCCAGTGAACAACTAAAGATATGACCTATGTATGAATCAGGGGTAGAATTAAATGTTGGGGGCAAGCCAATCCACAGGACTGGCAAGTCAAGGAAACTGCCATTCCTGGGTAAAAACTGTCATTCCTAGAAATGGCCTTTGTCCTAGGATGGCCTATAATTTGCCAGTTCATCGGAATGGCTAGTAATTTTTGTCGCCATTCCTGCACATTTTTGGCAGTACCGGACTAGAGGAATGGCCTTATTTCGAGCCCTGGGAATCAACCTGATGCTCACATTAGTCAAAAAGTATATAAAATTGTCTACTTTGCATAGCGCTAATTAACCATCTTTTTTAAAATACATTCGCAATAAATTGTTCAGGGAATGTAATAAAAAGATATGCCATGATTAATTATACAAGTAATATTGTCTATAGCACATTTATTGTCAGCTGCTGTTCAGCTGTGTGTTGGCTGTTAGACACAGTGACACAGTCATAATTATGTTATACCGGTACCAGTGCTGAATTTTGGAAGATTTGAGGTGAGAGCCAGCAGGGCACCCACCTAGAAAATCTACAGAGCTTATCAGTGCCCAAAATGAATTGGCCTGTGTTAGAAGAAGAAGTAGGCCAAAATCTAGCGAGCCACAAGGGCACAGTCATGCAGCTAATACTAATACTAATAGACAGCCCTGCAGTAAATTTAGGAGCCTCGGGCACCCGGGTACTCCTCAAAATCAAGCACTGTATAATACACAGCCTTATCAGTCAACAGCACACCCCTCTCACTGGCCAGCAAACACCAAATATTTTTTAAATGGCAAAGAATGTGGTTTGCGATATTGGGAGTACAACCTATCGTAGGCCTAATAATTAAGCCTTAGCTTAGGCCTAAGCTAGTCTAATACTAGCCAGGGCCTAGGCTATACCACATCCACGACTCCAGATCACCAAAACTTGCCTCTTCAAACGGATGGGTGGCGCTTCTTTCGTAATACCTGCAAAGACAAAATACATGTATTATTATTGTAACAAAAGTAGAACACGATTAACAAACAATGAAACATGATACAGTGCATATACTGATATAGGCCAATATATTACAGGTAGACAGTGTTAGTATGTAAACCTAGTGTTCTGGGCTTCATATTTTTTTTTTCTTTAAACAAAAATACAGATAAAAATGGCGGATTTTGACAATAATATGCAGCTTCCAATAGGCCCCTAAATTCCCAATATCCAGAAATGACAGAATCCATTGGAATCTGAGAATACATGTAAAAATGCAATGTTGTCAAAGGGTTTGGCACTGTAATTACCCATCGTTGAATCTTTGAAGTTTCCTAGCATGCATTACCATTAATGCTAATATATGGAGGGCGTGGCCTTAAGTAGATTAATAGGGTTAAACTTCGTTTCTTTTCATTAAACCATCCTAAATGTGAAACATTCTAATATTCTGTGGACGCCATGACACATACAGGGCCGAAGATTGCCGAACGTGAACACTGTTGACGGTCGGCTTCCGATTTGGACTTTTCTAATAATTATTTTCAATATTGTAAAAAAACTAATTTGCTATCATTTGCTAATTTTATTAAAACAACTATAGATTACAAATATAAAATAACTCTACATCTGGTTTATTATAAAAAATTGTGATATAATAATCCTCACAAGGCATCACTTCACTATTTTCATGGCATCACAAATTGATAGAGCAGAAGGAGCGCGCAGCGCGAGGGCTGACGCACTATTCTCGAACTCTTGCTGTTGGCTTTCACTAGGAGACGTATGGTGAATCATCATCCCATCTCTTACTCTCTCCAAAACGCTCCATTGTTCAGTTTGATTTTGCCGTTTCAAATAGATATTCGTCTGAGAAAATACATACTTCATCGTCGAGTAGGCCTACATCTGTTTGAGCGACCAGCCACCATGCAGATGAAAAGGAAAGGACTGACCCTTTTGAGATGTGATAATAATAATAATAATAAAAATTATAATAAAAGTAATAATAATAATACATTTTATTTATAGAGGGTATAGACCATTTAGTGCGTTGTAGGGCTTACTAATTTGTAATGGGCCCTCTTTATATACATGCAATAGTACAATGATTATTATATGTACAAAATTAAAAGTAGAAAATAATTCAGACCATAATACAAAATATAATACAAACTATAATACAATATTTAAAATTTTATATGTAAATTTACACTGCAAAAACATATTATTTTTTATTTATATTAATTATTCAGTTATTGTTATACATAATAGGCCTACATATTAACTAGAGATAGGCTAATTATAGCGATAAAAAAAATATTATTGCCATATTGTGTAAACATAATTCCCACACCAAAACCAGAGATAAAATAACTGTGCCTACATAATTTATTATACAATGTTTCATTGTTGTAAACAAGACACTCTGGAAAGCGTAGAATTGTAATTCGTGTATTTGAGTATATATCTGAAATATTGTCAAAACCATTTGATATGTTCTTAAAAGTAGGCAACTACGAATAGGACATTAAAATATAAATTGTATTTTTATTATAGAATTCATATCATTATTATGATTGAGCGTACAACACAAAATAAAATAGCGAAGTGTGATTAGTGGGACTATGGCATGAGAGATGTGGAGGAGCTAACTAAGGCTCGAGCGTATCAGCAAAAGCCGCGGTCCAAGATTCAAACCATATATAAACAACGTTTCACACGAAATTTAATGGTGGCATGCGAGCCGTGGAGCGTATCAGCTAAAGCCCCCGTCCAAGCTTCGCACAAGATATAGACAACGTTCCACACGAAATGTAATGTTAACCATTACCATCATTACCATTACAAATTTGCTAAGTATGTCCCATGGATATCACAACGTGGAATAGGCCAATCTGGCTTGAACGTATCAGCGAAAGCCACCATCTAAGATTTGAATCAGACCTAATGTTTAATGATTACCAGGTATTAGAAAAATGTTGTTGTACATATAACTGTTTGAAATTAATTAGACTTTTAGAGTTTCTAATATGAGACGGTATCTTATTCCATATTTGTGTACCAAGATTCACAAAACTTTTAGAATTATGTGTTGGGGTTGGTTTTCACACCTTGCATGCTAATTGCCTGTCCCAGCCACGTTAACACTGTTATACCCAGCCTACCTTTTTGAATAAATAATTTTGCGAGTTTACGGGCTATCATAATACTATTTATATCATTGTTTGCAGTATTGAATAAGTTTCCTGTATATATTTATTACATGCTTATATCACAAAAATTGTCAGAGTAAAGAATTCGTATTGGGCTAGTCTAGACAACAATTTGATTTTACAGTGAGCTCATTGTGAGATTAAATTAAGCTTACTGTGAGAGCACAGTGATATAAACCTGTAACCTCACAGTGAGCCCATAGTGAGCCCACAGAGTGAGCTCACATCGAAATCACAGTGAGACCACTGTGAACTCATACCACGTGGTCACAGTGAGATCACAGTCAGCTCACACAATGAGCTCACATTGTGAGGTCACAGTGATCTAGAAATGTAACCTCAATGTCAGCCCATAGTGGGCTCAAAGAGTGATTTCACAGCGAGATCACTGTGAGACTACTGTGAGCACATAGGATACCACGATGCCATAGTGAGATTGAGGCGTCCTAAAAATCTTGCTTAATCCATGGCAGGATTTAAGAACGGAAGGATAGAAATAATACATTTTAAGTATATTTGAAGCATTTATTTAATACACTACACAATTTTTATCGAAAAATATTCAATAGTTCAAAAGTAAGACCATCTTGCATAATCTGGCATGTAATGCATTTCAGGACTTGAAAAGGATTTTAATTTAACCAGTTTTAATTGGTTAATAGAGGGAAGTCGTAAATAGAAAATTAAGACATGATGGGAACAACAAGCCCAGGATCGGACGGGAAATAAACATTGCCGTAACTATAGGTTACACGCATGCCCATCGAGCCCAGAGCGAAGCATATGGGCATGGGGAACTGCTGGCCGGCCACACCGGAATATGCCTACTTGTAAAGAGAGCTTGCAAAATTTTATGGAAATTGATTTCTCAATTTGATCAAAATTTGACTGAGAAATCAGCGAAAAACACCCAACGCTGGTGAAAGTTGACTGCAACTATAGGGCATCCCTGACAACATCACTCCAGTGGTCCACCAGTGGCTATGAGCGACAAAAAAGCCACTGATGGACCACCGGTGGTCAACCACCGGCAAACAATGTAGCTAGTGGGCCACCCGCTATCAGCTGGACATCCGTGTGGTGAGCCACCACTGGCAACCGGTGGCATTCGGTGGTGGGCCACCGGTGGACCACCATTACGTTGCTTTCTGGGATATATTCTATATTTTTTTCTATTATTAGGCGTCAGCTTATGTCTTTTTTCATATCTGGATAGAGTCATTCCGTTGATATCGTGATTTTGATCTTTTGTTCCTATGTAATGAAATATCTCTGGTATACACCAATTTTCAACCCCCTCCCCCTCACAATATATTGAGTTGTGAACGCAATATATGGCCTATCGAGTTTTAAACTCAATATATCAAGTTGTAAAAAAATCAATAGTTTACATAGAGTTGTAAACTCAATATATTGAGTTAGGAACTCAATATATTGAGTTATGAACTCAATATATTGAGTTATGAAATTAATATATGAGGGATTCTATAATTTTAGGTACCAGTGATGATATTTTCCGTGATATATGAGATTGTCTGAATATTGTCAAAAATTTAAACCTATATCAACATAGCTTTGTTTATTGACATAGCATTGTCAGCAGAGCCTAATTTCAATTTTAAATGCCTATTTTCGTGAATTTAAATTGTTCTTACCGTTATGGAGAAACTAATTTGCCGTTATGGAAAGACCAATTTATTTTACGGAGTAAAATTCAAACTTAAATTTCTCAGTGACCCTTCTACAAAAGCATACCATATTTAACAAGTAGTTGAACATGGCTATAATAATGTTGATCACTAAATTTAGAAAGAATCACTTTATGACAATAACCCTTTAAATAATAAAATGAGAATTACTCTCCGTTACAATTATTGTCCTTATGGAGAGTAATATTAACGAACATTGTCTCTCTATCGCGACAATTATTTTTGTTATGGAGTGACAATAAACAAATACTAAATATCGATGCTAACATAATTTAAAAGACAAAAAAGTTACTATTTCAACAAGTGTCACTTTGTAGGTTAAAAACCAAATTCATAAAGGTTTGATGCTATTTTTAAATGAGTAAAAGGGTAATTTGTGACTACTTTTTCTCTCCATAACGTTTTTATTTTTGTTATGAAAAGACAGAAAATACGCGTTATGAAGAGATGTTTTTATTAATAAATCGTGCATATGTATCATGCTATACTATATTTACTTTTTTTTCAAATTTGGTTGTAGTAGGCTTGGAGGTTGTAGGGTGCTTAAAAGTTTAATTGTAGTATTTATGTGGGAAAAATCGCATTATCGAGAGACATTGAATAAAAATACTCACCCAAAGACTTGCACAAACCTTACATTATTTCTGAACAAAAACACATTTGTTATATATTTTTTTCAACATTCATTGCATGAAGGTCTCGCGCAACTGTTTTACACCAGACAAGTGATATTTTGGTCAGAAAAAGTATAGAAATTACCTGAAAACTATAAGCGTTACGGAGAATCGCTGCAACGTGGGACAGACATAAATTGCGTAAAAAGTTTTAAAATAATTTTATTATTTTAAAAAACTTGTATATAATCTTATTTCTAGTGTTTTAAACTAACATTATATCAGAAACTAATATAATACATAATACAGGAAATCTAGAATAAATCACCTGTTTATGTGGGATTTAGAATGTTGGAGAAGGCTTTTTGGCAAAAATTGGCTAAATTTACATAATATTTCTTTTAAAAAACACATTTATTTAGAATTTTTTTAATTGTAATATTGCTATAATGTAAAATAAAGGTCATTCATTGCATTTATGTAATCAAATTAAGTCAAAATATTCAATAATAAATATTACAAGGTGAGGACAGTGCTAGTGCTTAAAATTATAGAATCCCTCATATATCGAGTTGTGAACTGAATATATTGAGTTAAAAAAATAAAATAATAATAAAGCAAATGTCGCTTCTGGGGCTTCGTAGGTTTAGCCTAACGTTACATGTCACTGAAAAAAGAACCCATCAGGCACAGCGACGTGGAATACACGTGGAATATGAGTGATTGTGCCACGTGGAATACAAGTGGGAAACAGGTTGAATGCGCAAACACGTTTCACGTGTTTATATCACGTGTTTTAATGTGTTAATGTCTACAATAATCCATGTGAATGAACCACATGTTTTCCATGTGCTAATGACACATATAATACATGCGAATAAACCACATGTTTTCCACCTGTTAATGTCACCTATTTTACACGTGAATAAACCACGTGTTTTCCAAGTGTTTATGCCACCGATAATACATGTGAATAAACCAAGTGTTTTACACTGATGTAAAAGTGGAATATTGAATAATTAATTGTTTATTTAATTCACCATTCCTGCACTTCCACTTGTGACACCTATCTGATCTGAAACATACATGAAATATCACAAGTCAAATTACATATTTATTTTATCATGGATTCAACGAGACTCGAACCATCTATGACGTCATTAGAAGCTTCACGCGTTAGACCACACGGCCACGGGGGATCAGGGTAGATTGAACAATCATATCAAATACTAGCTGTGCACAGTGATGTTGGGCCTATCACCAGATGGCGCACATGTACCAAGGTCTCACCAAATCATACTACACCCGCTGTCAGATCAACTTGTATCGCATGTTTTTCACCGATTTCTCAGTCAATTTTTAATTGATTTTGATTAAATTTTGCAAAGAATGTTTTCGAGTCACGCGGCGACTACCGTGAAGTTTTCATCGAAAAATATTCGGCCTATATAGTTAAAAAATTAGACCATTTGACATGTAATAAATTTGTAATTAGGACGTCCCTCTATAAACCCATTAAACTGATTATAAATAAAAGTTTGTTTTTAGCACTGAATTGCATTACATGCCAAATGGTCTACGTTTTTAACTATACAATATTTTCCGATAAAAATTTCACGGTAGTCGCTGCGTGACTCTCAAATAGTTCTTGCAAAATTTTATAAAAATTGGTTAAGAATTGGCTAAGAAATCTGCGAAAAACGTGCGATACAAGCCGGGGATGCAAGTTAATCTGACAGAGGGTTATAGGCGTTTTTTATCATCTCACCACAGATTATACCCGTCCCATAGACTTAGGCCTACTCTCTTGTCCCTAATAGACAAATCGGTTCGTTTGTTAAAACGGCGGCCTATTTTGCATACAGGTTCGTTTGTTGTGGTCAGGCTCGTTTATTAGAAAAAAAAAATACTGGGCGACCAGAGTCTCCGACAGCTTGGTGTATTTGGGCGATTATAGTCGCCCATAGCAGTGTAAATCATTATTTCGAATCGCAGATTCTTTTTCTCTTCCAGGACCTAGCCAGTAGTACAACCCAAACAGACATGCTCATAATGGATTTTAGTAAAGCTTTTGACAAGGTTCCGCACAAACGGCTAAATTACAAACCTAACTGGTATGGCATCCGAGGGGATGCACTTGAGTGGATTACTGACTTTCTCTCTTCTAGATCCCAAAGGGTTGTCCTGTACGGTGCTACCTCTGACAGTGCTCCGGTATTGTCGGGGGTACCCCAAGGGACTGTCCTGGGACCCATACTTTTCCTGATCTACATCAATGACCTCCCTGATGGGGTCGTAAACAGTACAGTCCGCTTATTTGCTGATGACTGTATTATTTACTGCCCCATCAGAAGCAAAAAAGACACCGAACTTCTCAAGTCTGACCCTGATTCTGTCGGCTCTTGGGAAAAGACTTGGCTTATGCAGTTAAATGCAGACAAGTGTTTTACAATGGGACAGGCAGAAGCAAAACAATAATTAATAAATCATACAAACTACATGACCACCCTCTCCAAAGTACCGATTCCGTTAAATAACTTCGCCTTACTCTAATCTCTGACCTTAAATTCAATACCCACATCAACAATGTTACAGCGAAAGCTAACAGCATCCTTGGACTCCTTCACGGAAATCTAAAAATCTCCTCCTAAGCTGTCGAAATGCAAGCGTATCAGTCATTGGTCCGTCCCCACCTGGAGTATGCCGCCACGGTTTGGAGCCCACATACTTCCGATAACATCAAAAAAGTGGAAATGGTGCAGATACGTGCTGCAAGGTATGTGTGCAACCGCTGGCACAATACTAGCAGTGTTAGTGAGATGATTGGCCACCTCGGCTGGGAGTCCCTCGCTATACGTCACAATTACTTACATGAGACTCAATATGATGTACAGGATTACACAGGGGATGTCTGGCAGGGGATGCCTGGCAGAGGTGGCTGATACCATCCACCAGACAAACACGTAGTTTCCATCCGTGGAGGTATATTCCACTGAGCCCGTCCAATGACCCATACTAATTCTCATTCCTACCCTCCACCATCCCTGTTTGGAACAGCCTCCCACCTCACGTTGTCTCCCCCCCCCCCCCCCCACCTTGGACTCCTTCCATCGACAACTCACACACATGTAAGCCGCAAGGTTTTTTAACTTTACCTTTTATTTTCACTGCACCATTTTTTTGTTTATTATAATCTCCTGTTTTATTTCTAGGGGTTATATTTAATTACATCAAAACCAATCTTCGAATGCACCACCGCACACACACTATAGTGTGCAATTAGGCCTACTAAATTTGAGGAGAGATCGCTTTTATCACAAAGAAGAAGAAGTGAGGGTTAATACAAATTCTATTCTAGACTTAGGCTAGTAGGCCTACATGTATTATGACCCATACGCTCAGGCCTCCCAGCACTCTTAAAAAGTTAACAAGACTACATAAGTCCAGGAGTACTGGTCACAAAAGACTTCCCACATGAGTTGCTGATAGGTAGTGATGCCATCAGCCGAGGGAATGGGAAGATTGATTATGGAACAAGGAAAGTCAAATTGCTTGGTCAAAACTTCAGCATTACGCCACATACAGACTTCATCCCCCATACAGCCTCTGTCTGAGAGCTGTTGCCACCCTTGCATCAGTGACGTCATGAAGGGGTATAGAGCCGTTTTTGATGAGGAAACTTTCCAACCTTGGTCACTGCAACTCAATCACCCTCACCATCAAACTTAATGGCTGCTGACCCATTAAACTGAGGGCCTACTGTACACCCCTCTGAATAAGGAAAGTGGTCAACGATATGATAAAAGCGGGTATAATTTAGATTTCAACATCACCATGGGTGGCGCCAGTCACATTTACCCCCAAAAATATGAATCATACCTAGATCTTCTGCATCAACTACTGTAAGCTTAATGCGGCCACGGTAAAAGACTCAGACTCCTACTGCCTGCCAAGTTGTTTTCGACTTTAGATCTCAAAAGTGGATACTGGCAGATTCCAGTAGCACCAGGGTATCCATACAAAACCACCTTCACTTGAGTTCACTCGAGTTTAAGCTAATGCTGTATGAAATGGCTAATGCTTCAGCCTCTTCCTACGCACCATGGACAGGGGCTACATCCCAGCTAACACAAAACGTTTTAAAACATTTCAAAAAGGTTTCAGAAAGGTTTCACCCATAACATTTCGCAAAAAACATTTTTAAAACGTTATTAAAACATTTTTAAAAAATTCAAAAAGGTTTCACACATAACGTTTCACAAAAACATTTAAAAAATATTATTAAAACATTTTACTGAAATGATAAAAATGGTTCAAATATGATTTTGTAAATTTG
This sequence comes from Flabesymbios commensalis, assembly GCA_964017125.1. NCBI lineage: Eukaryota > Metazoa > Annelida > Polychaeta > Terebellida > Flabelligeridae > Flabesymbios > Flabesymbios commensalis. The sequence continues at coordinate 16,077,434 of OZ024903.1, forward strand.
GACACGAAGTATTATGAAAATGTTTTAAAAATGTTTTTAAAATATCTATGCAAATGTTATGTACAAACATTTTAAAAACATCATGGAAACATTTTTAATGGTTTTGTGGTATATAAATGCAAAGATGTCGAATCAGTGGATTGTGTCTGCATTTCCGAATCAGGTATTACAAATTATTTAATTAAAATGGTGAGAGTTAATATAATTTAGAAGTAAAATGACATTTAAAGGGTTTTAATGGAAACTCGTTTTAACCCGACACGAAAGCAATGCTGGTTAAATTTTGCCCCGCCGTCTTTTACGTTGGCCTAACATTTACCCGACAATGCGTGACAGTCTCTCAATCGTCCCACATACCGGCACAGCATTAATTCAGCATTGGCTCAGCTTCTTGTGTTTGCAAAGTTTGGATGTTAACTGTCAACACCTACATCCCCTCCCTGCCCTCGGACTGTGTACGTGCTGTAGGCCCTATTGGTATTCTTATGCGTCAGTCTGGATCATTCTTGGATGTGCCAGTTTCATTCAACTGTTAAAGACGATCTACAGCAGTTTTCCAACACTTTCGCAGTTCATACTACACTTTAAGGTAAGACATAAACATAATTATTAAACTGTTTAACATAGTTACAGATTGGTTGAAAGCTACCAATTAAGAACTTTATGCCCTATATACAAAACAATGCTTCCAGAAAATTGGACTACAGTGTATAACTCCTTGAGTTGATGTCTAATGGGACCGTTAGAAAAAGAGCCACCACAGAAGATTTAAATAAAATAAGTAAATAAACATACTCTGCGAACCAAAAGGCAGTATCTGCGTACTTAATGTACATGTATATCTATATTTTCTTTTTTAATACATTCAAAAGTGAGGCATATTCAGCAGAATTGACTTCGATACATTGAGATAATGTTGGCTTAATGTTGGGCTAACGTCACAGACGGTGGGCGAGCATTACACTAGCATTGTCCCGTGTTCGCTGTGATACTGTATGTGTGTAGGTGCATCCAATATTAGTAGATCTACTCGATTAAAAAACAATAATTCTAAAAAATATATTAAGCCCCTGCCATACTCATGATACTCGGTGTATATAATTTTATCATGACTCACATATTCCGGTTTCAATGTCCCCACTGAATATTGCTGGTGCCTACTGTCATGCTACTGTGTAGAGAGGCCTTGCACCCCGTGACCTGATCGTGACATTATGAGGTGCCGTTTCAATGTCGGGCCATTGTCTTCGACGCTGGTCTGACATTGAAACAACATTGCGTGAATGCCTGTGTTCTCTAGGCATATGCCGATGTATGCTCCCAGTGCAGCTTTCCAACAACTCGAGGCATATATATCGCTCATTGTTATTTATGGCCTGGCGCCTCCTCTCCCAAAGATAAGGGTTCAATCATTTATCTTTACAAGTACTACTACCATACCATACCATACATCTTTCTAACTTTTTTGTTTATTTCCAGACGTTTATGAAAGTGACATTTTTGAAAACTACAGGAAAATCCAAGTTGAATACATGTCAAGTTTTTATCCATAGGACGACGGAAAGTTGTTTTTATCCGCTATTCAGGCTATTTTTTCACAGAAAGCACGATACATTGACCCAAGTAGGGCCACAGTCATAGACGGTAGACCAATATTGAACCGAATTTGGGTGAATGTTTCGTGTTTGCTGGGATAGCTATGTTATTACACATGTTATTTCGTTGTAATTTGTGAAAATGATATAATTAAAATGATATAATTAGGCCCAATACATTTTCATTCAAACTTGATATGATTTTTTTTCAGAACAAGAAGAGGAAGAGCAAATAAGAGATGAACTGATTGAACTTACACTACAATGCAATTCATTAGCAATAAAAACACTTTTTACCATAAATTGTTTGTTATTTGATTGTCAATGACCAGACAGATTGTGAAAGTAGTGTTTAAGGAGTTTTTCAGCCGCTGCTTGGATTGCATTTTAAAAGTTTTTCTAATTGTTTAAAAGTAACACTTAACTAACTTTTGGAAATGTTTAATATCGTCCTAATAACATTAGCCCCCCCCCCAACGAAAAGGCTTAATAAAAATGTTTCTAAAACGTTTCTAAAACATTTTATGAAAACGTTTCAAAGATGTATTTGAAACGTTTTATGAAAATATTTTTAAAATGTTTCTGAAACGTTTTACGGAAATGTTTCTAAGACGTTTTAAAAACGTTTTGCAAACATTTTATAATAATGTTTTCAAAACATGTTAAAAACTCCACAAAATAACATTTTCATGATATCCTTTGACTTTGACTTTGAGTAAATACTCCAGCAGCCCTACATTGTGGAGTATCAGGCTGGAGGGGGGAAAGAGGCTGGCAGATCTAGTCGACCAGCTGACTCTTGAATGCTGCCACAGTTTTCGATTCTGTGGCAGCTGCCGGAAGAGAATTCCAATCAGGGATAGTTCGATGCCAAAAAGAATTTTGTCCCAGTGTGGTGTTAGCTCTGATGTGTTTATAAGCCTGATTGTGCCCACCACGTGTTGTTCTATCTGCCGGGATTAAACGGTCATTGATAGGAATTTCAACTAACTCATTCCTTCAGAAACGTTTCGGTGATGTTTCCCGAAATGTTTTTAAAACATCCTTAAAACATGATTGTGTTAGCTGGGATGGACTGATCAGTGTTGCTTTGGCTCCATTGATGATATAATCATATACAGCAGAAATGCTGTTGGGCACATTTACCACCACATGCTCATCTCAGAAAGGCTAAATGAAGCTGGATGAAAATAAAACCAGATGATGGTAAACAGAATAGAATGACATATTCATCAGAATATGAGGACTCAGAACATAGCCTGGCAAGAGGTGTAATACAATACATATATTATATTTTCATTATACTTGTCTCCTCGCTTCACGCGGTGGAGGCCTATATATATACATGATATACGACATATACGTGCTGAATTGTATTGTATTTTATTTTATTATTTTATATTTTTTTATTGTAATTTGTGATTGTTATTAAGAGCTATGCATTCATCTATAGTCATATTAACTGTTGCATTCATACCACCCTGCAAGGGGATCAAATTCTTTTTCGCTTAAAAATATGGATCTTCTGTCCAAATTTGTCGGCCATCTTGGATTTTGGGGTCAGAAATGTGTTTTAATACCCTATTGACGTTAGAAATGGATTCCTCGTGATCGAATTAGCCAAAAAAGTGTATTTATTCATATTTGTAGCTTTTATATGTCCAAAATTATTTTATTAAGTATAAGCGACGTTCGTTTGCCCGTATCATTTGACGGATTATGGGCGTAACGGCCTACCATAGGCGTGATCCAATTTTCCTTGAGAAAGTAGGTTGGGTTTACCTGACCAATCGAAGCAGATGTACTAAAACGCTGTCTCCAATTGGGAACCTTGTAGCAATCGGAGAACAATCTGTAAACAGGTGCGAAGTTTTGCTGTAGACTATCAAGAAGTTTTGTTTGGAACTTTACTTAGGTAAACTTGTTTCCCAAACAAAGATAAGAATGTAAAGATTGACTGTAGTCTACCTAAGACTAAGTCAAGTTGGTGTATAATTTGGTATTATGATTATTTGTATTGTATAAATTATGACTTCATGTAACAGTTAGGCTATAGGCCTAGACCTATGTTTTTATGATGAGCGATATTATGTGAATCCATGAAATTAGGCCAAATTAGCCTTATTAGGGCAATACATTTTTCTTGTTCTCCAAGGGCGAGAATTGCTCTCGCATGCTAGGCCTACTTGCTAGTCTATTTTACAGCCAAACATTTGGCAGCACAGTGTTAGCCAGGAATGGCAGGATTGGGCTGACACTGACATAGCGCTGACAGTGCGCTGATCGGCCTACGGCGCTGAATTGTGTACAGCCGCTGTCCTGCCACAGAAATAAACTGTGCCCAGTTTGGGGTTAAATCGCAATTTGCTGACTTACCTGCAGTGTACACGTCTTCACTACCATATTTGACGCATATATGTGAAGATTTTTTATTGTTAGAAAGGGAAAGTAAGTTTATATTCATGTTATTTATCCGAAACTACACTTGAGGCTACCAAGTGATCTCGGGTGGAGTGGGGTGGAAACGCGAGATTTTGTGAGATGACGTCATCGGTCATCACACGTGGTATCTGCCGTTTTTCTTGTGCTTCACCCACGTGTTTTTGTGTTGATCAACAAGTTTAAGGCGGTCTGAGCATGCCCCTTCAGCGGACGAATTCTCCTCACATAGATGTTGCTCATGTCGCACTGGCGAAGGTTGATGCAAACTATCCCGCCGTGAATTGTAGTTGTATTTTACCTAAATTCAGGTCCAATATGTCACATATCAGCTCAAGAATCACAGATATGTAAGAAAATATATTTAATATAAGCAAGATGATGTTAGATTGGCCAAAGCTCATCAGATTAAGTCCAGAAGAGCAATTTAAAGTTGGTATCAAAGCCACTTTGATACTAGATTCACGGCTCTGTGGCTCGCTGCGCTCGCCCAGAGACGTTGTTTACTCGGCTAACACTGACACTGTCTAGCTTACTTTAGTAGCGGCTGACAGTCAATAAATTTGTCATATCATCTATTATCGGTACAAGTGACATTTTCCCCACTTGTTTGGCATTATACCGGAATATGCCCGTACGGGTATATAACGATACACCCGCCTCAGACGTTTCAGTTCAGTTCAATCATGGCGGAATCTTACTGTCAGATGGTCGAGGTTACGAGATTAAGAGTACCGATAAATGACTTTCGCATCTGTTCATTGATTAGGCGTCATTTAGTTTTACGGACAGCCGCATGTACTAAATGACTGTCATTGACTGTTATGTTAGCCCTTCTACTCCAAATAGTTGTAAGAGATTTAGTTACATGAAAAAGTGAAGTGTAGGTCACGTATCCTCTTTCTCAAAATAATCGATTCATAGGCATAGCACACAAGTATAACAATTCTTAAGTAACATCTGAAAGAAATAACATAAAGTAATTGTGTTGTCTACAAATGCACAGATTCATGTTTAAGTACTTTTAGATTTTCAAATGTGTAATTACGTATAATTGCTGAAGAATGTAGTATATACTCACAGGTGGTAGAAGGTTAAAAGTTTGCCAAGTCGTAAAAAATAAAAGTGCAACTCCTAAATATAAACAAAAACAGTTGGTGCATGACACATCCAGTCTGAAACAGAAAGTATTTAATTGAATATTGTACAGCTGAAAGGCAGTGCGAAAATTTGGTGTCTTTTCATCGCTATACTTAGTTTGTTATTGAGAAATTCTCACAGCTTATAGAAAAGCTCGACTTGGTGAGCAAATCCAAAAATTAATTGTACCGTATTCCATCAAATCCAACAAAATTATTTACAAATCATGACAACCATCTAAAACAGAACAGAATAAAAATAGACATTTATATCTGCAAATAGAAAATATTTCTATAGATTGGTATAAGGTATACATTTATTCATTATGTATTAATACTTACCATGTGATATTATTCCAAGTTGCTTTCATCTGAATCAAGCCAAATAAAGCCATCTTTTGAAGAGGGATTAGATCGTTTGCTTTTTTTTCGGCTGGGAGGTTTGATCCTATCGATCCTCTGAAAATTTGTTGGACACATGCCTCTGGGTGGTGCCGAGGTATTTGCCACACTTCGACGAATTTTTTTGGTCAGTTTTGGGGTTCTCCTTTGTCTTATTCGACGTCTTGGTGGGCTGATTGCAGGTAAATCTGTAGGTTTAGATGCATCATCGGCGATAGGATGTGGGGTGCTACAATCTAAGATATGTGGTTCAGGTGAAGAAAATGGTGAAAGTAATTTGGATATGAGTGCCTCATCTACTTGTTCATTTGCAAGGTCTTGATTCTCTAAACTATAATTATTTGGAACTGGTACAGCATTTGGATCATGCATTTTCTCACACGCTACTACTTCTTCAGGGCTAGATGCCTGTAGGGCCACAGTTATTTGTTCCGGTGATGGTACTGCTCACGTGAAAGGTGACAGCAAATGTTCCACTAATGAGACATCTAAGTCCAGTTCGTCCACCTCCACATTGCTGTCCTCTCTTACTATGCTCATTTTACGATGACCAGCATCACCGCCACTCCACGTATCAAACAGTACTGGTGTACTGTATGTAAAAGATGCATTATCAATGAGTGTGTAATTGTTTGGTAACATGTTGTAAAATGCCGTGTACATATTTTGGTTTGAATGGTGATTACGCCATATAATTTCGCATAAGTGGGCTTCAGAATTTGTTAAACTACAACCTTTTATTTTTTGTCTTTTGCATTTTTCCAGGCGCCTTCAATTCGGTTTGTACAGCATTCCACAGTCTGTCCAGTTTCCGTGTTTTTAGCCCGCCTTTTAATTTTAATTAAAAAAGGTGGGCTATTGCAATTGAAGTTCGGCGTCGTCGGCGTCGGCGTCGGCGTTAACATTTACTTGTGGGCGCGATAACTTGAAAAGTTTTTCATGTTTCCTTCCCAAATTTGTTTTGCATGTTACTAATGACCACTTCTCGGACAAGTTCAATAATGGCTGAAAAAAAATTCAAAATGGCCGACTTATTGCGATTTTTCACCTTTTACGTCAATAATTTGACCTTGTGGGCGCGATAACTTGAAAAGTTTTCCACGTATCCTTTTCAAATTTGTTATGCATGTTACTAATGACCAGTTCTCGGACAAGTTCAATAATGGCTGAAAAAAAAAAAAAAATGGCCGATTTATTGCGATTTTTCACATTTTACGTCAATAATTTGACCTTGTGGGCGCGATAACTTGAAAAGTTTTTCACATATCCTTTTCAAATTTGTTATGCATGTTACTAATGACCAGTTCTCGGACAAGTTCAATAATGGCCGAAAAAAAAAAAAAAATGGCCGATTTATTGCGATTTTTCACATTTTACGTCAATAATTTGACCTTGTGGGCGCGATAAGTTGAAAAGTTTTTCACATATCCTCTTCAAATTGGTTATGCATGTTACTAATAAGTAGTTCTTGGACAAGTTCAATAATGGCCTAAAAAAAAAAAAAAATGGCCGATTTATTGCGATTTTTTTCATTTTACGTCAATAATTTGACCCTGTGGGCGCGATAACTTGAAAAGTTTTTCACATATTCTCTTCAAATATGTTATGTATGTTACTTATAAGTAGTTCTTGGACATGTTCAATAATGGCTGAAAAAAAAAAAAAATGGCCGATTTATTGTGATTTTTCTCATTTTACGTCAATAATTTGACCTTGTAGGCGCGATAACTTGAAAAGTTTTTCACATATCCTCTTCAAATTTGTTATGCATGTTACTAATAAGTAGTTCTTGGACAAGTTCAATAATGGCTAAAAAAAATTCAAAATGGCCGATTTATTGCGATTTTTCTCATTTTACGTCAATAATTTGACCTTGTAGGCACGATAACTTCAACATTTTCACAAGTATCCTCTTCAAGTTTGTTATGCATGTTACTAATAAGCAGTTCTTGGACAAGCTCAATAATGGCCGGTAAAAAAATCAAAATGGTCGACTTATTGCGATTTTTCACATTTATTTTACGCCCATAATTTGACCTTGTGGGCGCGATAACTTGAAAAGCGGCTGGTTTAACATACCATTTATATCTTGCGTTGTTATTTACGTGATGACATTCGTCTTTACTTTCTTTATCATAATTCGGCGGCGGGCTATTATCGAGTGTGCTCTTGTTATATGTGGCCTTGAAGCTAGTTTTGTGACACACAGTAAAATGTTCATACCCCAGCGCATTAAGTTTAAAATAGGCCGCCCAACTGTCAGAGAAAATTCGAGCACCCGCTGGCACATGTCGCTTTATGATTGGTATGAGTGTCTCAGCATCCCGTTTATCAACAGGATATAAAATCAAGGTATTTGTGGACCTTGAAACCAAACCGAAAATCCATACTTTAATACCTACTTTCGGATTGCCAAGATTGTATTTACATCGCCGTCCGAATAAGGATTCATCAATATTGATGTCCCCCTCGAGCATTAGACCAGTCGACGGCTGTACTTCCATAACTGACTCCCGAATTCGAGGCACATTTATGTAAAGTTTGTCCTTCTAAAAAACATCGTGTGAATTGGAACGCATCCTGTAAGGTCAGTTTAGAATTTTCAAAAAATGAAATTTTTTGCACAGATATCTCGTGGTTGTTATTCTTGCATCTCCATGAGAACCCATCTAGACTGCGCTGACGTTTCGCTAGATAGCATTCACTATTACAATGTGTACAGATCATGGATTCTGCCAAAATTGTGCGATCCATAAGCCATTTTACAATGTCGGCTTGAGGCGATAGAAATAAATTCAAGAATGTCCATGGATTTGTGAAATCGTGAAAATTGATTGTGCTGGGGTCGGACAGTTTATCACGAAAGTTACCACTTTTTCAACCTGTCGAACTCATGGTGAAATTAGTTGTGATCGACTGAATTCAAATCAATTGGAATATATCTACCCAATGAATATTTAAATCAGCTTACCTTAATGTCGCTAGTACTTTTTGGTGGTGCCATCTATGTATTCGTAGCGGCAATTGGTCATATTCCACGCATACAGGCCTCTTGCATATTGGCCCTCCTCCAAGTATGCTAACAGTCTTTCAATGTGGCTGTGTACACGGTCTCCGTGCTGGCAGATACGCATTAGCAAAAGCCATTCCATTAGGACAACAGAGTTTAATCCATTAACATATGTTCCCAATGCGTATTAGTGGGTTTCCAAAAGATTCGCCGCATCCTTAGTGGCCAGAGTGACTTATCTCCGATAATATTTTGGATATCGGTCCACAGAACATAAATTTGTTGGCCTCTGGATGCCATGTCACGACCTGTATAAGCATTTGTGCACCCAATGAAATGACAGCGATATTATTGCATTCTAACAAACACAGCTCTCCATATAATGGTAGAATGGTATATTAATGCTGGCACACCATGTACGACACAGCTCCAACTTTAACAACACCCAAATCCTACAACTTCGTGTACAAGACTGGGCCAATATTATTCCAAGTTCTTTGTGACCATGTTTTATCTAAGAAAACATGAGACATTAAGCCAATATTGTCTGAATGATGGGCCAACAACGTAAATGAAAACCAACATCATGCCAGCATTACATACAAATAAAATGTTAAATCGTAAAAATTCATTATGGCCATGATTACAATCAATGCAATTTAGTGTATTCACCGTCATTTAGTGTATTGGTTGACAGACCATAGTTATATCTAGCAGACACGAGACACTGAACCAATGCTGTATTAACGCTTGCCCATTGAAGATCACGCATTTCATTTCCTACCCGTCATTTAGTCGGAATTTGAGGAATGCAGTCAATTAACCCTTTAACACCTGCTGTACGGGAATATTCCGTTACTATATATACTACCGGAATATGCCCGTGTTAAAATTTAATTTTAATTCACCTCATTTTACCCCAAAAAATTTACCCTGCCCCTTTTTCTATTATACTAGCCCCACAAAAAAACCCTTTTTAAGACAGGGGAAATCCTCCCCAAGCATATTTAAAAAGGATATTATGGTATTATTATTAGACGTCGCTCTTATATATGCTACTGGAATATGCCCGTGCTAAAATTAATCAATTAGGCTAATATATGATGGTATTATTAGAGACGTCGCTCCTATATATACTACCGGAATATGCCCTTGTTCAAATTTACCTTTAATTCACCTCATTTTACCCCCAAAAATTTACCCTGCCCCTTTTTTATTATACTAGCCCCAAAATAAAACCCTTTTTAAGACAAGGGAAATCCTCCCCAAGGCATATTTAGAATGATATTATGGTATTATTACTAGACGTCGCTCTTATATATGCTACCGGAATATGCCCGTGTTCAAATTTTCCTTTAATTCATCTCATTTTACCCCCAAAAATTTACCCTGCCCCTTTTTTATTATACTAGCCCCAAAATAAAACCCTTTTCAAGACAGGGGAAATCCTTCCCAAGGCATATTTAGAAGAATATTATGGTTTTATTATTAGACGTCGCTCTTATATATACTACCGGAATATGCCCGTGCTAAAATTAATGAAATAGGCTAATATATGATGGTAATATTAGAGACGTCGCTCTTATATATACTACCGGAATATGCCCGTGCTATAATCAATTAATTAATATTTAGTAATATATTATGGTATTATTAGAGACGTCGCTGTTATATATACTACCGGAATATGCCCGTGCTAATCTAGTGAGTCTAATAAATTGATGATGATCCAGTACGTAAAGGGTTAACATTCACTAATAGGGTACCCGTCAGGGTACGCTCGTATTGTTACTAAATGACGGGAATTACATGGTATGATATGACTTTGGAATGATTTCATACTTCATGTGACATGGTAGCCATGAAAAAATACTGCAAAAAATGGTGGACGCTCAATTCTAGTCCGGACATAAATATTGCGGTGGTACCATAAAAAGAAACAAGACTGTGATGTATTTATTTTATAGCATGATGATAAATGGTAGTAATGGTGAGAATAGATGCATGATGTATTGATGTATGCCATGGTCCAAGGATGGCGTTTAAATCTTCATTCCCTCCCGGGAATGTTCCAGGATATCGCCACTTGTTTACCATGTATAGGCTACATGCGTTGACTACATCTTGGGATCTACAGATCTAGATCGTCTTTCAATGGCCTCTATTCAGCTACATCCACTTCCAGATTTTGGAGAGGTGTGTGTAATTCTATGCACTTTACTATAGCAAAACAGACGTCAACATTTGCCGAATATAGTTTTCTACAGAGCGAAAAAAGAGTTCTAGATATATTCTACGATTTATTATGTTTAACTACCGAAAAAAGCAACCTAGCTTATCAGAATTACTTTAGCATTGAAGAAAGATTATTTTGAGAGCCAAGAAATGTTTAAGACTTACAAATCCTTTAAAGAATCCCCACCATAATCAGTCTTTTTCAATATTTATTCAATAATAAGCGATGAACCCAAAACTTTGCTTATTCATTCTCAGATAAAAAAATGATGTAAACATGTCCATAGACTAGAACTGCAAAAGTTTTAAAATTTTTCTGCTGCGCATTCACCAGTTAGACTAGATATAGAGACGAAATTCCCGTATTTCTAATTTTTGACATGGTTGTTAATAATTAGAAATCAGGAATTTCGTCTCTATATCAAGCCTAACTGGTGAATGCGCAGCAGAAAAATTAAAAAACTTTTGCAATTCTAGTCTAAGGACATGTTTACATCATATGGTAATATTTTTTGATGATTTTAGCCTGAGCCAGTCCCTTTAAGTATGTACATGTTCACTACACAATTTCTAGCAGAATGTGTTTGGTCAATCATTCAATTTACGTGATTTACATCTGTAAGTCCGTATAATGTACCAAATTAAAGCGGTATAGCTATTTATCTGTCAATTTAGCAACTGGGTTTCCCCTAAAGCGGCCGCAACGCTTCACTTTTTGCTGCTACGCTTAATTAATGCCACTTTATTGATCTACTGATACGCTTTAATATTGATGGTACACTGGCCGTTAAACAATAGATGACAGCTACTACAGCCAGTGCTGAGTAAGCCTTTCTGAGCGGGCGAAAAGATCAGCGGTACGTGGTCAGCAAGCGTGCGTCCACTGTGACTATAAGTGTGTCTGTCATAGTGACTGGCCTGGTATCATTGTTGGCTCTGTTCTCTCGCTGCTGTAGATTGTGGCGTTAAGTCTGTCATAACTGTCAGCTCTTGTGGCATTAACCCTTGTGGTCCCGTCACACATCCTTTCAGATGACCACATGCTTCCATGTTTCTTATCATGTTCATCAGTGCTTATGAAGAGCCCAACCAGTCGGGTATGTTTTGCGAGCTGCCAGTGATGGGATTGTACGAAAAAGGCTTTGACCCAATGCTGTTGTAATGTTGGATCATTATTGTCAACCAGTGTTAAATCAACATTGGCTAACGTATCATGTTTGATGCGAAAGTACACCGACCGCTTAGGCTAGCGGTGTATATAGCTTCTCTGCGAGGGCAGCGGCAGATGAAAAAATTATAGTTTTGTTTTACTGTTTAGTCATCTCTTGTGATCAGAAAGTCTGTTCAGTTTCAAAACTATCCACTAATGTTATCTTCGGAGAATAAATACTAGAGGTTCCTTTATAGTGTATAGCCGTGCTCATAGGTGGGGACATTTGTCTCACTACCCTGGAAAAAAGAAAACATTTGACCTTTAATTGTGTAATTGATTTCCAGTGTTTAGCACAGACAAGGAATAGGTGGGGACATTTGAAAAGAGACATTTGACCTCTAAGTGCGTAATTGACGCGATATTGCGGCCTGTGCTGAACACTGCTATAGTGTGATATACATGTATCCCAAGAAGTTTAAACAGAAGTTCAAGCCCACATGATGCAATGATCCAATGCTGGGCCAATGTTGAAATATGCACTAACAATGCATTTTCGCGGTAAAAAATAGCTGGATTAAGGACAGCATCAGCCCTGTTTTTCTGACATAAACACTGCTTTTTAGCTCATCCGGCCTTTAGGCCTAAGATGAGCTTATGCCATAGTGTTGCGTCTGTTGTCTGTCGTCTGTCCACAATTCACAAGAAATGCTTTTCCTCCCTCAGTTCTTATCCGATTTCAATTTTGTTTGGTTTGTTTGAAAGAGCCCGTGCCTGTGCTTTAAATTCCCCCAAGGATTTCACAAATTTGAATTATGAATTAACTTATGACTTAGTTAATCTTGATCCAATTAGGGCACTCTGTCCACAATTCACAACAAAGGATTCTCCTCCCTCAATTCTTATCCAATTTTAATTGTGTTTGATTTGATTGGAAGAGCTTGTGCCGGTATTAAACTTCTTCATGGATTTCAGAAATTTTAATTATGAATTAATTTTGTTTCGTTTGTTTGAAAGAGCAATTATAAATGGAGAGCAGGGGTGGAATTTAACGCTCGCCCTTGGCGAGCAAAATATTGGCAGGACAAGTGTTAATGCACCAGCAAGTCATCCTGCCGGCGATCTCATAAAAATCCCGGGACGAGTAGACATATTTGCCATATCGCCTCGCTTGGTTGGTTTAGCTAGCCCCGCATGCAAGCTGCCCGATCCCGCCGTTAGTCTAGTTGCTTTTTGCTCAGAGTGTGAATCACTGCTGTATTTTGAAGACTGCCCCGACTTCAACTTGTCTTGCCTATTAACGCGCATTTTGACTGGATTAAAGGTGCTGGTCAGAGACCTCTGCACCAACTATATTCTCTCTACTAAGATCGGTTGCATCGCAGTGCAGCTGCCGGCTGTCCTCCATCTTGGATCTCACATGTTAACACACAGAATTAATACTTGAACAGCCAAAGTCACATTAACTTGTAGCGCACGTTTTTCCCGATTTTGTGGCCAATTTTCAACCGATTTTTATGAAATTTTGCAAGGACTATTTTCGAGTCAACCACCAAATACCGTGAAATTTTAATAAAAAAAATATCCAATAGTTTAAAAGTTAGACCATTTGTCTTATTTGACATGTAGGGTCTATTAATTTTCTAATTCTAATTACAACGTCTCAATCTGTTGAGAATTTACTAAGAAATTGGTGAAAAACATGCGCTGCACTTTAGGCCCTAATGTGACTTTGGCCCAGTTTGGATTTTATATATAATCGTGTTGTACTACAATTGCAATGTGGAAATTCGGCATTATCCCCTGAAATGGGAACAAGAATTTCCATGGCTGGTGTTTGAGGTTCCATCCAATTCTTTGACTTTGAGTAGTTACTCCAGCAGACATCCATTGTGGAGTATCAGGCTGGAGGGGGGGGGGAGGGCGGAGGGGCTGGCAGACCTAGTCCACCAGCTGACTCTTGAACCTTGCCAGTCCACAGTTTTTCATTCTATGCCGGAAGAGAATTCCAATCAGGTATAGTTTGATGCCAAAATGAATTTTGTCCGAGTGTGGTGTTAGCTCTGAATATATGTTTTTATAGGCCTGATTGTGGCTCCCACGTGTTCTTTTATCTGCTGGAATTAAACAGTCATTGATAGGAATTTCGACCAGCTCATTTAAATTTTGAACATAAAAGTCTAGAATTTTCTCGTCTTGTTTTCAAGTCAGTCCAGCACAGGTTCTGAATGAGAGATGTCACACTGGCTGTTTGTCTATAATTTGGGGTGACAAATCTTGCTGCTGATGTTTGATTTTTTTCTAATATATCGTTGTCTTTTTGTCTTAAGGGGTCCCATACTGATGAAGAATATTCTAAGGATGATCTGACCAGGGAGAAATTTAGGGGGACATCTGCCTTTTTCAGGTTCCTCTGAAGAAACGACAATCTGTTAATTATTAGCTAGACCTGCCGGCCAGTAAAACTCTAATTACTAGTGCTTCTGGCCAGTAAAATTTGAAAGTCACTAGCTCTGCTGGCCAGTAAATTTGCTGAAGGACTAGTCATTTTGTTACCTCACTAGCCCTGCTGGCCAGTAGCTTATTTTCCTTAAATTCCACCCCTGGGAGAGTTATGAGATTATGTAAAATAAGCTATTTCGTCACTTTATATGCTTCAAATGTTATGACATAGGTATTAAATATACCAGATTATGCATTTTTTTCTAGTAAATTTATCGGCATTGTTGTCAATTATAATTTATTATGATGCTCCTTAAACTTGAACATTGGATGGATAACGATAATAATGTGTAGTGACCTATTTTCCTGAGCATATTCAACTTTAAACATTCTGCAAGAAATAAACTCACCTGGAATTTATATAATAAACAAAGTATACCTTGATGCGATCTTGGCCGCAAGCATTTTCAGGGATCGACACTAACTGATTCCAGGTAGTAGCCCAAAGGGCCAGTAACTTCAGATAATTACTGGCCCTTAGCCTTGTCTTTCTAGTCCTTAGTGTACACTGTATCAAAGGTGTGTGATTTTTTCATTGGCCGCCAGGGCTAGTATCCCAGGCAATTTACTGGCCCTTAGTGTTAGTGTCGATCCCTGATTTTTGCCGGAGTACACAGACTGTCTTATGATTTTTACTAGGCCCTTACAAAAATTATTAACATTATAGAAATGTTTCAAACTCAAAAATATCGTAGTTATGACTTTAGCTTGAATTACCGGTATTTGTTCATCTCGTTTGTTCTGAACTGATATTTATTTGTGTATTCCATTCATTACTAGACAGTCAGTCACAGACTGCAATCCCCTGTCACGTTGTCTGGATCATTCCCAATATGTGATGGATAGATCGTTTGTCTGAGGCACACACTGGTAAACTTGGTATGTAAGGTCTTCAACTTTATGAATAATACTGTGGACAAACAAAGAAATGCAACCAAATACATAACCTAATTTCGTGGAGATAAATATGAACATCTTTCAATATGAGTTTACCATGTTTACAGATCTCTAAAAAAACAAGTCATGTATGCGATACGTTGATCCAGCCATGCAAAATTTAATCTTAAACTTAAGTGCATTAACAATTTTTGTCCTACAAACAACCTGAAATATTTTGATATATATTTAATATACGCGGTGATGTAAACTCACCCTATGTCGTTGGATACCTCATCAGGAAATTTTAGGTTGATAATATTAATACTCCTTGCTACATAATTCTCTTAATCGTAGACATATTGTTTCATGACAGTAGACTACACTGGGTGCCCTTCACCATACTACTTTCCCATCAATCGCAAGATGTTGGCAAAATGCCTTTTCAATGGTGGGCCAACATCACAAACGGTCCAGATGCATTAAGTAGAGTAACCCTAGACGCTGTGAACTGGACGGAAACCCATAAGGTACCATATTGTTTATCTCACCTCGCACGTCTGCCACTGCGTAAAAAAACGTAATAGAGGCAGCTGCTCTATACATGAATATGAGAGATTTTCAGATAAATTACAGATTTTTAAGCTAT
Source organism: Flabesymbios commensalis (assembly GCA_964017125.1). Lineage (NCBI taxonomy): Eukaryota > Metazoa > Annelida > Polychaeta > Terebellida > Flabelligeridae > Flabesymbios > Flabesymbios commensalis. The sequence goes on from OZ024903.1 coordinate 16,093,431, forward strand.
GCGTGAGAGAAGGCCACTTTTTTGATAAGGATTAGCACGCTCTGGTGTGAGTGCGGTATATCATAGTACTTGTGAGAGGCCTGATTTTTGCATATGTTTTGATACGCTGTGGCTTAGCTGTGGTATATCTACCCTGCAGTGGAAAGGATATAAATGAACCTCATATGCATGATATGAGCAGTCACCTGCCTTGAAAGGCCATTTTTCCTGTGTCACAAGGGTGTCTGTTCATAGCAGGTTCTACTGTATGATGATAAAAGAAGAATAAGATTTCCAGTTGACAGATCACAGGAATATGCAGCGGCCATCCGCTATTTTGTTTTTTGTTCAGAATGTAAACACTGATAAGCAAGCACAGTTTGTGTGAAATATAGGCGATTATATAGCCTATTGTTGCTACATATTATCAAACTTTAGATTGGCAGAATTGTAAATTAACAAGATCGATTGAGAATTAATAAAAATGAAACAAAGTTGCATAGATGTTAGAAAAAAAGGCGATAATGCTGTTGTTATTCCCACCATTTTTACCGCAAAAAACACTTGAATGAAACCTTAGAATGGTAAAATTGTATTGTAGTATTGGATAAATAGGTTGTCCATGCGGATAACCACAACAATAATTTTGGTATTTGGGCATTAGGTTGGCCCGGACAAACGGATGTATACTTATTTCGAACGCTGATATAGCTTTTCATTTGAAAGAATAAAGGGGGCAGTGGAGGGTGGGATCAATATCCAGTACAAACGCTGATTTTGAGTACCGGTAAGTTGATTTTCATGTTGTCTTGTTAGCTCCCGCCGTCACCGTAGGTGAGCGAAGGGAGCTATGGATTCTACCTCCGTTTTTTTTTGGCCTCTTCTTTTGCCTATAACTTTGTGAGAAAATAAGCTAGGATAACAATTTTTGGTATGTGGGTTACTTCCAGGTGGCTAATGGACGGGTTAAAATATTTTTAATCTGAATTCAATACGCAAGGTTGCAGAGGAGAAAATGATGATGTGACGGCGTTGGGCCGTTGGGCCGTCCGTAAACAATTCGTTTCCGGAGCATATCTCTGAAAGTACTTGTCCGATTGTCTTCAAATTTTACACACAACACCCCTAGGGGGTCTAGTTGTGCCTTTTGGGGTATTTGAACTTTGACCTACTTCTGGTTCAGAACTATGACCTATTTAGACGTTTTGACGCGCACTTCGTTTCCGGAGCAGATCTCGAAAAGTACTGGGCCGATGACAGTCATATTGCACATACATGTTCTCTAAGGTCCCTAGTTGTGCCTTTTCAAGTTTTTGGACCTTGACCTTGAAGTTGACCCAGCACTTTGACCTAATTTATAACATCGGTAAATCCGACTGAAAGATTTTGCGGAATATCATGAAAACCGCTCAAGATAGCTACACCATTACTACAAATTGTGAGGTTTCAGGAGAGGATGCATCTTGAAAAATTTCAAGTCTATAAAATTACAAATGGCCGCCTATCGGCCATTATTCACCTCGACAGGCCTGATATTGCGGAATATCATGAAAACCGCTCAAGATAGCTACACCATTAATATCAAATAAATTGTAAGGTTTCAGGAGAGGATGCATCCTGAAAAAATTAAAGTTGATAAAATTCAAAATGGCCGCCTATCGGCCATTATTCACCTCGACAGGCCTGATATTGTGGAATATCATGAAAACCGCTCAAGATATCTACACCATTACTATAAAACAAATTGTAAGGCTTCAGGAGAGGATGTATTTTGAAAAAAATCATTTTGTCAAAGTTCAAAATGGCCACCAATCAGCCATTATTCACTTTCACATGGCCGTTGTTTGGTAAACCGTGCTAGATGGCTAGACCATTACTATAAAACAAAATGTGTGATTTCAGGAGAGGATGCATCTTGGAAAAATTTGACTCGATAAAATTCAAAATGGCCGCTTATCGGCCATTATTCACTTTCACATGGCCGTTATTTGGTCAACCGTGCTAGATGGCTAGACCATTACTGTAAAACGAAATGTGAGATTTCAGATGAGGATGCATCTTGAAAAAAATTGACTTGATAAAATTTAAAATGGCCGCCTTTTCGGCCATTATTCATTTTCACATGGCTGATATTTGGTAAACCGTGCTAGATGGCTAGACCATTACCTGATTACTATAAAACAAAGTGTGAGTTTTCGGGGGAGGATGCACCCTGAAAATTTTTAACTTACGAATTCAAAATGGCCGACAATCAGCATTATTTACCTCGATAGGCCTGATATCAGGTAAACCGTGCTAGATAGCTAGACCATTACTATAAAACAAAATGTGACGTTTCGAGAGAGGATGCCTTTTAAAAACTTTCGACTCAATCGAATTCAAAATGGTCGCCTATCGGCCACTATTTACTTGCACATTGCTGATATTTGGTAAACCGTGTTAGATAGTTGGACCATTACTATAAAACAAAATGTGAGATTACAAGAGAGGATGCATCTTGAAAAAAATTGACTCGATCAAATTCAAAATGGCCGCCTATCGGCCATTATTCACTTTCACATAGCCGGTTTTTTGTAACCGTACTAGATGGCTAGACCATTACTATAAAACAAAATGTGAGATTTCAGGAGAGGATGCATCTTGAAAAATTTTGACTTGATCAAATTCAAAATGGCCTCCTATCGACCATTATTCACTTTCACATGGGCTATATCTGGTAAACCGTGCTAGATGGCTAGACCATTACTATAGAATGAAATGTGAGATTTCAGCTGAGAATGCATCTTGGAAAATTTTGACTTGATCAAATTCAAAATGGCCGCCTCTAGGCCATTATTCACTTTCACATGGCCGATATTTGGTAAACCGTGCTAGATAGCTAGACGATTACTATAGAATGAAATGTGAGATTTCAGCTGAGGATGCATCTTGAAAAATTCTGACTCGTTCAAATTCAAAATGGCCCCCTATCGGCCATTATTTACTTTCACATGCCCAATATTTTGCAAACTGTGTTAGATGTTAGTCCATTACTATAAAACAAAATTTGAGGTTTCGGGGGAGGATGCACCCTAAGTTTTTAACTAATTTATATCGAATTCAAAATGACCGTAAATCAGCTATTTGTTAACTCGATTGGCCTGATATCGGGTAAACCATGCCAGATAGGTAGACCATTACTGGGATACTGATTAGGATCATTAATTTCAATGGAGGTTTGCAATCTCTGACAGACTGTCTAGTTCTTATCTTACTCTTAGACTGGGCTTCTTAGACCTAGTTGTCTTGCGTCTTGATTTTTGACCTAGACTAGGACTACATTAATAACCCTATACAAAATTGCTTAAATCAAATTCTAATTCGGAGCGGGAGCTCCTGGACTTATGTAGTCTTGTTCAGGAGGGTTCTCAATTTTTAGAAATCTAGGATCTTCAGCATTTTTTTAAACTTCTATTGTACATATCGTAAATCTTTAACATTTTTTTTGCAGTTGAAATACAAAAGAGAAGTCAAGTTCTTCCGCTTCTACAGTTGTCATCACCATGCCAGTGGCAACCAGTGACTCCGCCATAGGTTTGTTCCACTGTATAAAATGATTTATCTGACTGATCTCTTGCTTATTTCTGGATCTTTTTTAACCCTCTTTTACTAATAATTTCTAAGGCGATTATAGCATTCATTTTTTCTATATATCCAGAACAGTTTCTGTAAGTATATGTGTGACATATATCATGATGTTGTTGTAAGATGTTTTATAATGGGCAATTTTTCAAATTTTTAATAGGCAATTTTATTAAAAGCAGTCAAAATTGCATTTAATATTTGAAAATATGTTGCACCAACTAAAATACAAGTTACATCATCACAACTTTCATGTATATTGAGGAAAGTGGGTGAATGCATAGCCAATTTTCTATGGTACTTGTTTCAGATGCCTTTGATATGCTGTGTGAGAACCTAAACTCACCCAGCTTCGAGGGCATTGTAGGCGCAAAGGAAACTGATGTCAATTTTCTTTCTGAGGTTCTCAATGGGCCAGTCATGCAGAGTATGCTGCAGGTAAGGCGGCATGTGGAGATATAACCCTTGTACTGCTAGACCCGTATATAAACTGTTTCAAGCTAGTTTGAAAACAATCAAGTGTCACTTAAATTAATAAAATATTTTGTGGTGGATGCTCACTTAGTCAAATAATTCCAGTTGAGATTTTCTATTTTTCATAGATAGAAATATTTCTTGTCATTTGAGGCTGGAAATTGGGTTAACAATTCTTGCTTCATATGAATGAAAAATATTAGCAAACAATCTAGCAGGACAAGGGTTAACACAAGTTAAAATGTTTATTTAACCCTTTACTTGCTAGTGACATTTATGTGTTCTATGCAGCATATTTGCATAAAAAATTATTAATAATATTACAAATATTTAGTGTATGAAATGCAGCAATTTCCATTCTCTGTGAAGTGGGAAGTGCAGTGGCAATTCACAGCTCAAAGTGAATGAATATAAGATGACATTTTCAGGGATAGAACTTAGCCTTTTTTATCCTCCGCCCGTAGGGGAAGGGAGATTTAGGTCGCGCCAGGATTCCGTCAGGCATCACGCTTTTTTGTGGGTGCAAAATCAATTTTTTTTATTACTGTAATATCACATTCCTAGCATAATGGGGATGTGCAAGTTATTTTTAGCTCATCCAGCCTTTAGGCCTAAGATGAGCTTATGTCATCGTGTTGCGTCTGTCGTTTGTTGTCTGTCCATTTTTAATAATATTCGGACTAGCGGTCTACCTTTACTTTCGAACCCTGCCTTTTTGAGGAAAAAGGTTAATACAAATACATTACTTTTAAATAATTTGAAATTACAGTTTTCAAATGAATCATGTATTTAAAACAAGGCTGTGTTTAAGAGTTGGAATAATGATTTAATTGTATCTACTTTTCTTAGTCTATCAATATTGGTCCACCAAAAAACATAATGTAATTAAGCTACAATAGGGTTTAGATATAGGGTATAGATATAGGTGAATTAATTATTATGGGTGAATTTATTACATTTTGAGCATATCTGCATTTAAAAAGCCAGAGCATGCTCCTATTAAATTAAAGACAGCACAAAGCAGCTACAATAATTATGTTTTTTTAACTATCTATGGGTCAATACAAAATACACAATCATCGATCTAAAATAGTTAAGGCTAACCTAAATCTGACTTTAATATGAACTGATGGCACTTTCTTATTCACTTCATTCACTTTGGCATCTTTGAACTTTAAACTTTGAATATATACTCCAGCAGCCCTACATTGTGGAGTATCAGGCTAGAGGGGGGGGGGGGGGAACATTAGCCAGATTTCCCATTTGATTTTTATGTCAGGACCTATGTGTTGAAGAGTCGTATCTGTCACATTTTGAAGTAGCAGATACTGACTCTTTGATACTTATGTCATAATAATTATGTGCAGATTTCCTAGTCTGCGTGTGAGCCTCTTCACAGTTTTGCTTATCTTTAATGTTCCTGTTTTTGGTCAACTTTAAATGATTTTTTTAGAAGGCCTATATAATATGGTAATGAGTTTCAGTGAATAGGAAATAGTTTTCAATGCAAACCTTTGCAGAACCTTGATTGTCTGTATAAATCACTAATTGTCTATTATGCCGTGGTAGAGAGGTGGTGTATTTCTTTGGTTTGGTATTTTTGCTTTCATCACATAACATCACTAACTTTTTCAATTTCTAAATCCATTGTTGAAAATAGAATTCACATACATTACAAACACTATAAAAAATGTATAACTTTTTTATAATAAATGCTTAAATAGTCTAATATATTCACACACTTATTTGTACGTGTTTGTTCGTTCATCCGTCCATTCGTTTTTGTCATCACAATATTTCAATAACAACTGAAGCTAACAGTTTCATATTATACCAGAGAGACCTCATGGAAGTCCATGTCAAGTTCAAAGATGGGTGACCTTATTAACCTATTTTTCAAGGTCATAGAGGCTAATAGAAGAAAAAAAAAGTTTGCCGTCGCGATATCTCCACATCTACATTTTGTATTACTTCCATATTAATACCAGTGATTCATATGATGAAACTCAAGGTCGACTTCAAAGATGGGTGACCTCGACCTGATTTTCACGGTCATTATATTCCATGAAAGTGGTGCATCTAATGAAACTCTTTGTCATGTTTACGCTTTAGGTGGTAGGCTGAGATGTGTTTTGGCTCGCGGTGGGGGCATACTCTCGTCGGGGGTGTAAAAAATCTTCGAAATTTACCCCCAAAACTCCAGCCACGGATGTGTCTGATCGCTTCTAGTTTGTAATTGTTTCCTAATGAAATGTATGGTAGGTAATTAAACATCCCCGATGAATATCGAGATGCTTATAGTGTTTAGCATTTCTCCAACGCCGCCTCTGGTGCAGCGGGCGTATCCTCAATGTAGCTCTCACTAAAAAGTTTACTGATAATTTTTTTTTTAAAAGCTTGTTGGCATGATAACTTATGAACCTTTACTGATAATTTTTTTAAATTTTTTATGTATATTGAGCTATGTCACGGCAATTCTTCCCATATATTTTAAATGCCATTTTCTAAGATTTCCGCCCGAAAAACCTTGTAGGCACGATAACTTATAAACCGTTAGTTGGATTGCATTCAAATTTGCTGTGGTGGGGGTAGGGATAATTTTTTCTCAAATTTTATTTTCAATAATTTTTTTATATTGCAATTAGCTCTCCAAGTTTAGAAAATGTTATTGGAGGCAGTATTTTCAGGAGGGGAATGGGGGCTGGGGGGATTTTTTTAAACTTGATGAAATATAAAAAAGGCAGCTAAGCAGACAATTGCATACTGACCACCAGTCCTGTCAATTTAACCACGTCTCTCATGGTTAAACAACAATACATGCACGCCCAAGGGCGTGGTAGTAAATTCTAGTGCGTGCAAAACACGCCCACACGCCTCGCTAGCTAACACAGTGTTGCAGCCTAATAACAGTGTCATCTATCTGCCCATGGTTGCCAAAGGTGCAACGTGCCTCGCAGACGAGTGGTGGGAACATGAGAAGGGGGTTTGCACTCGCAACAAACACGATACACTGGCCAAAGCTGCTTAAATGTTGAGCCAGCGTCGACAGCAGTGGTCTATGCTGGGTTAGTGTATCATGCTCACTGGGTTCTTTATCACCTTCGTTTCATGAAATACAGTAAATGTTATTTACTGGTCTGAAAAATAACTGGCTATAATTTGGCTATGAAATTTGTTTAATGGGAAACATTTTTGTGTGAGCCTCATGTGTAACTTTGGGTGATATGAGTGGTTGTTCTTGTCACGTCACTTGTGTTTGAAATAAGAGCTTGCAATTCATATTTACACTTTTGTGTTGCAGGCCTATGAGACATTAGAAGAAGGTGACATGGATCCTGTTAGCTGTGATAACATGGATCTGCTTCAGGATATACTGCATGACATAGAGCCGGCCGCTCTGACCAAAAAGAAAGCAGCTCAACTTAGAGAAATACTAACAAATCCACATTTCAAGGTAAACGTCAAATAGGTTTAAACACGGCAAAACTGTGATCAAAGCAGCTCTATTTTACTTCGATGCAGGATAATTTTTATCCCCCGCCTGTAGGGGGAGATTTCAGTTGCGCCAGGATTCCTAATAGCATGGGGATGTGCAAGTAATTTTTAAAAATGCTACCTAAATTCAAAATACCGCCTTAGTTCAAAATCTTGGAACGGCGAGCACACCTTTTTTCTGCCTGGCTTGAGTATAGTTAAATCTATTTTTGGCTTGAAACATATATTTTTTACTCGGGAAATAACTACACATTTATTATTCTTGGAAGGCGATATAATAAAATATTTCATTAATTTGTTAGCAATTTAATTTGCATACTGCCTCATACTGTACCATTAGATTTAATTTTTTTTTATTAAATATATATTTTATATACACCTAGTATTTGAAGGGTGCTGATGACTGGTCACCAGGAGTCACTGAGTTACACACTCAGACTACCATGTAGAGCCAAAAGACAAGTAAGCAGATACTGCCTTTTGGCTTTGCAGAGCAGAGCAGCAGACAGATCTTCATAATAAAACTATGTTGTCGTAATATTGGGCTTATGAAATAATATTTAAAAAACAATGTATATTTGTAACGATAAAAACCAGCTTTTTAATGCTACTTACAATCGTTATACTTTATGGTGGGCGGCGGCAAAGGTCCGCGTCTGTGACACGCCACTACACGCCACCTACCAGTACATTTAAACAAAGCATGGCCAGCTGATCATTTTGACTACAAAAATATGTCTGTGGTATAAAAATTGACACATCTGATGCCTTAGCTGGCCACCACTGTCAAATCTCTAAAAAAAAAAATTGAGAAGAACGCGGCCTCCTATGAGTGGCCACTTGTCTTAAACGGCCACTTTCGGCTTGCAGTAGTGGTGGCCGGTCAAGACAAGTTATGCTGTACATAAGGATGTGTTGATGTTAACAAAACTATAAAAATGGAGGTTCGAAATAAGTTTCAGGCTGGCGACTGTGAGGTATTATCAGCTTCACTATGAAATTTAGTTGGAAGTCGCTGTTAATTTTGATTTTAATGCATTTTTGGACACTTTTATGTGTTATATCAACAGGAAGTTTTATATTTTAAGCTATTATGTATTTAAATTGAAAAAATCTCAATTTTTTAATTTATGGCTAAACCAGTAAGGTTTTCTTCTGAATTAAAAAAGAAAGAATTTGCATTGGTAACATCAACTCAACTCAATCCAAACAAACACGAGATATAAATCCAATGCTGGCTTAACTTTACTTCACTATCTGCTACGCTGCCCCAGCATTATATCAACTTTATGTCAATGTACATGTATTTTGTATGCGAGGATAGGTAACGAACATGCCTGTTATATTGGGTCTATTTTAATAACATTCCTTATAGTTGCATTGATATTTTAGATGAACAAATGAAAAGGTGAGAGTTACCGTCTTCCAAGACTAGGAGGTACCGTCATCAGGATGAGTTACCATACTCCTTTATGTATACATGCACTCTACCAAGCTGAAGCTATAATGACCAAGGAAAACATCACCTAATTTATTTCCCTAATCATGAAAACTACAGCGATAAATTTTTGCCCATTCCCGTTCCATTTTGGATCAAACAGGGCAAAAGTTTATCATAGCAGTATCGAGTCACTGTTTCCTAACTAATGAGTTACCGAACACAAAATGACATTTGGAGTTCTGGGTTAAAAACTTTAGACACTATTTAAACATTAATTAGACATCTATATAACCCATTCTCAGGCTGTGTAGATCACAATCGCACACTACACCTTCTTCATAGAAGTAGTCTGAAACAATAGAATTCGACACAAATAAAAGCTTACATTTTGTAATGTTGTTGTTGCCGGCCATCTTGGGAATACGGTAACTCTTAGTGATTGCACCGAGGGGATCTAACTTTTAACTTTTGAATTCTTAACTTTTGAGAGCACTGTCCTAGATACTAATGTAATACCTCATTTTTGAATAATTTGGGTATACTGATTACGTTGGAATGGTTATTTTTTTCGTTTCAAGTGGAGCAGTGAAATATGATCATTAGCTGAATACCGGTAGTGATGGTAGTGGCGGTTCAAAACTATACACCAAGTTCAGCATCTTTCTGATGTTCATTGTATAAGGGTGGTGAAAAATAAACAGCAAATCGTGTGGTCTAGCTCTTTATCTTATATTTTGCATTTGCCTGCTTAATGTCTGATGCTGAAAAATCTAAATTTCGATTTAATTAGCATTTATAATAATTCTATTACAGTCTAATTAGGAGACCCAAAGTCCCTAGTGTGATGAACCCTGAAACGATTTTAATCATTTTATTATTACTATTAGCCTTATAAGCAAGTTGAGTCACAGATTATACAATTATACAGTCCCTCACTAAAATAAGTACTATTCTAGGCTTCCTATGCTTATTTTGACAGAATAACGAAGTCAAATTAAGGTATCCTTTTTTACATGTATATTAATATACATTACATGTTCCCAACGTTCTTTGATTGATAGATTTATTACAAAATTTAACATACAATCATTTGAAAAATATGTCCTATTCAAAACAAATTCAGTGCACTAACTTACAGAACCACAGGGTTCTAGTATTTTAATTGGTATTTGAAACTGTAGGCTTGTTCTCGTCTTGATTAGTTTTTGGTGTATTTCTGATGACAGGAAGTGTTCGAAATTGACCTTCTAAGACCTTCTAAGATTTAAAAGAATGTTTGAACAGCTAAAATTCTCTTGTCCTTCGATACAGTCAAAACCGAATAAAATATCTTTCAGTTTGGGCTGAAATCAAAGCTGGGGGGCCAGTCCTCCAATTTTTTTTTTTTTGTTCTTTTTTTCTTGGTGGGGGGGCACAATTATCGCAGTAAAAACTTGCAGTAACCCCTTAAGCTCATGAAACCTTTTAGCCCCCGCCCGACGATGTTAGATCCGTCTATTTGGCCGTCCGTCTGGCCCTTCGTCCGTCTGTCTGCATTCTTTTATTTTGCACACACACATCCCTTAGGGGGATATTGTAGATGTGACTTTTGGTCTCTGAAACCTATGGGTGGATTTATTTCATACTGCACATACACATCCTTTAAGATGTGTAGATGTGCCTTTTGGGGTTTATAAAATTTGACATTAAATGGCCGACTATCGGCCATAATTACCTTGCCTGATATCTGACAAACCGTGCCAGATAGCTATAGACCATTAATATAAAACAAAATGTGCGGTTTCAGGTAGGGATATGCCCTGCAAAATTTCAACTCAATCAATTTGAAAATGGACGACTATCAGCCACAATTAACTTAAATATACAGGATATCTGACAAATGTGAGATCTAGCTAGACCTTTACTATAAAACAAAATGTGCGGTTTCAGGTAGTGATATGCCCTTTCTACTTAATCAAATTCAAAATGGCCGACTGGCTACATCAGGTGCCCTATTAAAGTTGTGGTCCTTGAAAAATCTGTGACTTCAATTGAAGGTTTTCAAATGAGGAAACTTTTGTCAAAAACTTTAAAGAACATCGAATGTTTCGTGGGCTTCTATTAGAGATGCAGCTACAATTTTAGGGTATATAAATACTTCTCCACTGAAGTATTATTGATGTTGGCCAATAACACTATCTAAATTGTGTCTAGGATTATCTAAATCTTTATCTGCATCTCATAATTTTGTAGACACATTTCTATGCTTGTTCAGGCTCTCCTACTGGCACATGATGATGTAGCTGCAAAGAACTATGAAGAAAGTTTTTTTGATGCTTCAATGTTTGAAGCAAATCTTCCTGAAGAAACCTTTGAAGTGATACCGACTACTGCATCCACGGATGCTATCAAAATGGTTGGAATACGAAAAAATCCAGACGAACCTTTGGTAAGTTTTTTGAGTGAGTTCTAAGCATTATACCGTTCTATTAAATTCTGTAGTTTTTGTATTCATGAATTCTGCACCTTATTGTGCATAAAGGGTAATACATGTACTTGTTTTGATGTTGCATTTTTTGGTAACCATAATGATAAAACAACTGTAGGTCAAATTTGACGATGGTGATTTTGGGTATATATTTGTTATCAAACATTGTCATCACGATATCTCAGAAGGCGGTAGGTCAAGGGGAGAGGAGATAAGGTAGACCTACACAGGCCTCATGTGATGGCGGAGGCATACAGTTGATGCATTTATATATATATATATATATTATTTATATATTAATGACACTTGTATTTTTTATATTATTATTTTAATCATTTTCATTTTTCTCTCCCTAGGGTATCACAGTCTGTACAGGTGATTCTGGACAATTGGCCATAGCTCGTATATTGGCAGGAAGTGTTATAGACAGACAAGGTGATTAATTATAATAAGAATTGATGTACTGATTCAACCATATGCACCAATCACATGCAATCATTGACTAATCACACCTGTTTTACTAACCTATTTCTCTTCTTTCCTTTTCCAGAATGCTTGTGCATGTTTTGTAGAAGTGGTTGCTTGGCAGCCTACTCATGTTAGTCTGGTGTGTGGATAATACATTTGTTGCACCAATATTTTACTAATGTTGTTTCTATGCTTGCTTGTGTCGATTTGTTATTGATTTGTTCACTTTTACAATTTATGTAAACACCTGATTTCATGGCATATTTGTTTACATTTACATTTTTCACAAGCTAAACAGTCAAGTGCAAATTCTTTTTTTAACCAAAGAGTCAATCACCACACTGAAAGGTGGTTGAGAATTTTCTCTCATTTCATTTAATGTTTTATCTAATTCCTGTCACACACATCTTTTCTTTTTTTCAGTTGGTCACAGCATATTTTGAGTGTTTCATTTTATTATGTAGGCCTTATCAAACATTATGCATGTTTAATGTTTGGGAAAATGCTCTTATTTTGTAATAAAACACTTGCAGCTACAGCGTTCAAAATTAGGTATGCAGCACATGTTTAAAATATAGTTGTCCTCCAGATTTTCGCGATGCCTGTACATTGACACACATGTACTTGCTTACATTGTCCATTACTGATACAGACAATGAGATTTATATCAGATAAAGAACTAAATTAACAATTTAAACAATTTGAAAGGGGGTTTAACACTTAAAGCGCTAAATTATAGAATTTAAATTTTACTCAGTTGAAGTTGTATCCTTTTGCTCTTGACACACAACTTCAACTGGATAAAAATTACTTACATAGTCACAACTGAATGGCTTAGAGGTAAAGTGATATAAATTCACATTTTGCAATCCCCATACCGGAGGCCTTGAAATGTACTTCAATTGGAAAAGTGATATACTATTCGTAACCAAATTAATAAGTAGAAGCCTATTAATACTCATCTTTACTAATGAGTGCTGTAATTGATTTTGCAAAACTTGAGTGAGTATAACAACTACATCATTATCATGATCTGGTGATATTTTGGTAATGATTGACATGCCATAAGCTAATCTTTATAAAGAGTTATTTGGATTAATTTTCGCTGCCATTTTCCATATGTCTCAGAGGTAAACTCCCAGGGGTAAACCAGTTTTCTTGGATGACTTTGCCATTGATGGAAAGTCTCAAGTTAAGAATGTCTTTTTCATTAGTATGGGTATACATTTTAAATGGTTGGGTTAGATATTGTAATATAATATGTCCCGTATATAAAACTATAAAAATGGCAAAATTAAAAAAAAAAAGTTGCATTATTTCACCTCTGAGCAATTTGAGGTAAAACATATGCTAGCCTAGCAAATTAAATGTTATTTCTCCTGCAAATTTCCTTGTTTGAAAACAGCTAAGGATTTCATTAGCACTTTAATTAAAAAGCCTGTGAAATTTCTCTGAAGGCAACTTGTCTTCAGTTACTGACGTCGTAGGGATGGGCGTTGGGGACTGGGTACATCCCAAAATTTAAATTATTAAGTTTTTCATTTTATTCTCGCACATGATAAATGGCTGTATGTATAGATGATCATATATTTGTAAACATGTCTCTAATAATTTCTCTGTGTTACCAACACCCCTGGGTGAGCTGTAACGATGCTTGTAATTGCAATAACTTCATAGCGCATTGACTTAGGGCCATTTTTTAGCCTTTTGTGCATGACACTTATCTGAAGGTCAAGTTTGACAACCAGTGACCTTGACCTAATTTCTAGGTCAACAGGTCACGAAAACCAAAATGGCTTGTAACCTTGATAACGTCATAACGCCTTGATTAAGGGCCTTTATTTCTTTAGCTCATGAGCATGACACTAATCTGAAGGTCAAGTTCAGTGATCTTAACATAATTTCGAGGTCACCAGGTCATGGAAACCAAAATGGCTTGTAAGTGCGATAACTTCGTAGTGCCTTGCGTTTGGGTCACATGTGCATAAAAGCATAATTCTTGATATTGATGGTCAGAGCCTACATGTATGCCTGACGGGTTCTGCCATCAATTGACGGCTATTTTTTTATTATAAAGAGTTGCTACATTACTTTCCCGAACATAAAATGCAATGCATATTTTTTATTACAAAATATGACCTAACAATACACCTGCATGTGATACTAACTGGTACTGGAGTAATATGTTATTTTGGTGTCGGTTTCCTGTAATTCTTTATCTGTGTTTGCACAATTTTGTTGCTTCTGAACTAACAGGGAATAACAGTTAGGCAGGATGAAATCTCAGGTTACATGGTGATTGCTCGCATTATAAGTGGTGGAGCAGTTGAACGCCAAGGTAATATTCAAATTCTCTGAGCAAATTTGCTATTGAAGAAAGCTAACTGGTTTAAAATGCTACGATCTCTCTGTAATTAAACAACTCTCACCGCCGCCGCAGAATTTTGTTCTCCAAATTGCTAAATTTTTAATATTATCTTAATTTTTGATTACATGATTACATTGCGTTGACCTGCTAATTGCTATTCTTAACAATATATACATGTATAGCACTGTCACATTTCACTTAAGTGTCTATTAGTATTATTTTGTTGAACAGGGTGAAAATTGGCATTTCAGGCATACTACAAACAAAGGGAATATACATGTATGTGGTGTCATTAAAATATTAGTTTGGACTATTAGTGTTACAACAGATCTCCATTCCGTATTTGTCCGCCTTTATGTCACACTAGGCTCAACATTAGGCTCAAGCTTGGGGGCATGTCTGACTATCTTGGAGTAGTGTAAGGTGTTGGTACACATCGTTTTAGCATGAAAAGAGGAGTGACTCAATGCATATAAAATAGGCTCATAGTGATAATAAAAATATTTAAAAAAAGTTTTTAAAATAATGTATAATATTCTTGAATATTAAATTACGTATTTTATTCGAAAATTCATGCTGTCACCAGCGCCACACCCACGAGCCATATTCCCACCAAATATTGTTTACCACTAGTATTTTGTGAACTTTGGGACTGGGTTTTAAAGGGTGTGACTGCCGCTGTGCAGCCGACCGTGGTTATGTAATCTAATCGTGTGATTGTCAAGCTAACTTGTGAAAGTTTATTGTCCTAGGATTGATATTTGAATCACTGAATGACAATGACTGAATGACAAGTGTCAAATATATTTTTATTATGACAAAAAATTATAACAGTCTGTTTTCACAAATATGTGCAGATATAGTTTTTTAGCATTCCACAATCAAACAGATACGATGCGCCCTAAAAAAATTAAAGCCTGAAACGACACATGTACCAAATCAGCAGCAGGATAATAATACATTAAACAATAATCTGTTGGATTGATAGGGTTAATGAGCCATGCTGGACATGTCAAGGGGATTAGCCTCAATGGTCGGTCATCCCCCTCCAGTTAATTGGTGACCATACTGTTATGTGTACCTACAATGTTTCGTCGTAGTTATTTCTAGTCGGAAAGGGTGACTGCAGTCGTTACGGTGAGATATCAAATTAATGTCCCAAGGTCCAAAAAATCAACTTCAAAAAATATCTCCCGCGAATTTAAAAAACCGTGAACTGGTCAAAAATCGGTTTTGTGCGAAAATTCATACTCGCGAAATTAAAGTATATTACAGTATCTGTACTAATACTCACCAGGTGGCGATAGCGGTAAAATCAGAAGATTAGGCATTGATTGATTTTTTATTTATTGTAATTATTATTTTATTTAGTTATGACACAAAATCGGATATTTTCTAGATAATAAGACTTTAACCCATATTAAACTATAGGCCTAGCTATAATTCATTTCTCAAAATATATTTTAACAAGGTGTGTTATACAATGTATATTATGGGATTATGATTGTATTGAAATTTTATTAAATATTTCGTAACGATTATTAGTTTTATAATTAAAAGTTTTTTGCTTCACCATTCCACGGTATGCTATCCATTATTTCGCTACCTAGGAAATGCTCATGCTACTGACCCAGAAGTGTAATGCACAGCCTCTTTGTCAATAACAAAATGGATGAACTGACGAAACAGTCAACACAGCTATAATCCTTGAATAAAACATTCTTTTTCGTCCAATAAATCGTAAATTAAATATAGTTTTTATGCCTTATGTTAAATAATCAATAGTAAACTAAATAATATTCGTGAATGGTTGTAATACTGAAATATATAGTTAGAGTAGAGTGTGTAATATTTTTAAAAGACGAGTGGAATTCGGAACAAGATTTTTTCAGCTAATAGTAAATAACTTCAGGTCACATGATCCCCTGAAATGTGCAAATATTTGGGCTGTGAATGTGTGATCATGTTATAGCCCTCATGACTCAACAATGGCCGAATCACATTGGCTCTGACAGAGAGATCAAGGGTCCATTTGTAATCTCCTTCCATCCGAGTTATTTTAAATGAAATTAGTGCTTCAATAATTTGTTTTTTTTACCACTAACCCCCCCCCCCCTCCCATTTAGGGTGGCCGTTGATAGCAGGTTGTACTGTACGCAATTGACCCAGTGCTGATACAATGCTTGGCCAATATCATAGATGGTGGACCAACATTGATCCAACATTGGGTCGATTTCCAATCACATAGGGCCCATATGTACATACTATCCAGGTCAAGACGCGTTGATATGTGAAATGAAAACATTGGCTCATTATTTATTAAATGCTGGTTAATATTAAAATTCGTTGATGGTGTCTGACATTAAATTAAAATTATTTTTCAGGATTGGTTGACCACTCCCACCCCATCCCCATCTTTGTCCGTGAATTATCACCCCCGCTGATGCTTGGTATCCGGTCAATGTACCTGTTATGCAATATTGAGGTTAAGTCGATTTAAAATGATTTTTTGGGCATTGGTGATGATTAATTTATATATTTCAAGTGCGAAATACAGTGAAATAAAATAAAGAATGATTATAATTAGTTTATTATTATTCAACAATTTGACGCTCTCTAGTCACCAATATTTATCACATCTTCACGAAAATTTTTCTGAAACCTGCTGATGGATTCCCCTGGCTCAGTTCGAAAATCAGCTAATTTGCCGCAAATCAATTTAAACGCTCCTCAGTCGCCAATATTCATCCGATCTTCACAATTTTTTTCTGAACATCTTCTAATGGATTACCCTGGTTGAGTTTGAAAATTGGCTAATTTGCATATCCAAGATGGCTCTTCCTTACAAATCAATGTAAACGCTCTCCAGTCGCCAATATTCATCCGATCTTCACAATTTTTTTATTTACACTGATGGATCACCCTTGCTAAATTTAAATAAATCAACTAATTTGCATATCCAAGGTGGCTGATATAGCACTTTTACTATATTGCCCCATTGTTACTGCATGGACAATAAACACTCAATTATAGGAAGTGGAAACTTTCATATTTGCCAAGCAAATGTAACATCTAGTTTCTCATCATTTAAAGATGGTAATTGCATTAGCAACTCCAGCTTTAAATGATGAAATACAGAAACAGGACAAGATGTTAAATATGTTTGACTAGATACTGGTAGCTCACAGTATTTGTTATATAATATTTCAGGGCTGCTCCATGTGGGAGATGTAATACAGGAAATCAATGGCCATGAAGTGAAGTCACCCGACCAGCTGATGGAGCTGATGCGTAAAACCACTGGCAGCATTACCCTCAAACTCCTACCAGCCAGCTCTGAGCACACAGTCTCCTCTCAGGTAAACCACTGGCAGCATTACCCTCAAGCTCCTTCCAGCCAGCTCTGAGCACACAGTCTCCTCTCAGGTAAACCACTGGCAGCATTACTCTCAAGCTCCTCCCAGCAAGCTCTGAGCACACTGTCTCCTCTCAGGTAAACCACTGGCAGCATTACCCTCAAGCTCCTTCCAGCCAGCTCTGAGCACACAGTCTCCTCTCAGGTAAACCACTGGCAGCATTACCCTCAAACTCCTTCCAGCCAGCTCTGAGCACACAGTCTCCTCTCAGGTAAACCACTGGCACCATTACCCTCAAACTCCTCCCAGCAAGCTCTGAGCACACTGTCTCCTCTCAGGTAAACCACTGGCAGCATTACCCTCAAACTCCTTCCAGCCAGCTCTGAGCACACAGTCTCCTCTCAGGTAAACCACTGGCACCATTACCCTCAAACTCCTCCCAGCCAGCTCTGAGCACACTGTCTCCTCTCAGGTAAACCACTGGCAGCATTACTCTCAAGCTCCTCCCAGCAAGCTCTGAGCACACAGTCTCCTCTCAGGTAAACCACTGGCACCATTACCCTCAAACTCCTCCCAGCAAGCTCTGAGCACACTGTCTCCTCTCAGGTAAACCACTGGCAGCATTACCCTCAAGCTCCTCCCAGCAAGCTCTGAGCACACTGTCTCCTCTCAGGTAAACCACTGGCAGCATTACCCTCAAACTCCTTCCAGCCAGCTCTGAGCACACAGTCTCCTCTCAGGTAAACCACTGGCAGCATTACCCTCAAACTCCTTCCAGCCAGCTCTGAGCACACAGTCTCCTCTCAGGTAAACCACTGGCAGCATTACCCTCAAACTCCTACCAGCCAGCTCTGAGCACACAGTCTCCTCTCAGGTAAACCACTGGCAGCATTACCCTCAAACTCCTTCCAGCCAGCTCTGAGCACACAGTCTCCCCTCAGGTAAACCACTGGCAGCATTACCCTCGAGCTCCTTCCAGCCAGCTCTGAGCACACAGTCTCCTCTCAGGTAAACCACTGGCAGCATTACCCTCAAACTCCTTCCAGCCAGCTCTGAGCACACAGTCTCCCCTCAGGTAAACCACTGGCAGCATTACCCTCAAGCTCCTCCCAGCCAGCTCTGAGCACACAGTCTCCCCTCAGGTAAACCACTGGCAGCATCACCCTCGAGCTCCTTCCAGCCAGCTCTGAGCACACAGTCTCCTCTCAGGTAAACCACTGGCAGCATTACCCTCAAACTCCTTCCAGCCAGCTCTGAGCACACAGTCTCCCCTCAGGTAAACCACTGGCAGCATTACCCTCAAGCTCCTTCCAGCCAGCTCTGAGCACACAGTCTCCCCTCAGGTAAACCACTGGCAGCATTACCCTCAAACTCCTTCCAGCCAGCTCTGAGCACACAGTCTCCTCTCCGGTATCTTTCTATTTCTTGTATATACAGTAGTCCCCCTCTGATATGACTTTCATACTGCCAGAGAACCAAAGTCGCATCGAAGGGGTAGTCGTTTCTGAGAGGGGTGAAAAAAACTCTGGAAGAAACCTAAAATGGGCAGAATTTGATGTTTAAGACAGCACCCTTTAAACACCTCCATTTTCGCTGTGACACGATCAGCGCAGTTGACAGCCTGTGTCAATTGCCTGTTCTAACAGTAACACATAATCTAGAAGTACTGGAAGTGGTTTGTGTTTTCATAAGCATTGAGGCAGTGTTTTTTTCACATTTCATTATAGGCCTATGCTTTCCAGTACAAAACATCTGACACTGACACTGACAGTGACAGCTACTTTCAGCTACTATAGGTTGAAGACTGAGTCACAGTTTTCCATTCTTGCCAAGCATTAAAACAATGTGCCGTATTATCCCTAATAAACGTGCCAGGTAGGGAGACCGGCGATATTTAACAGCGCCGCGATATTTATGGCTGAAACGCTGATCAATCTGTGTTACCCAATGATCACTGAGTCAGTGCAATGCCTATGCAGTCATTACTTATGTTGTAAGCAAAACTGACACGCTGTCGTCATTTTGACACAACTCGACGTACAGCCTAGTAGAGTCTACTTAATTCAGGTGCCGACATCAGGTGTTAAAAATAGCTGTAACAGATCAAGGCTGACACTGTGCATGCTATGGCTCTGTTAATGTGTCACACACATTACACTCTAACTCAACCAGAAACACTAGGATTGATCGATGATACATTGCCAAATAAAAATTTAAAAACATCTTCACGTGTATACACTCTGAGGCACTGTAATGCACTTGGCTGTGAATATGGTCGGCGCGAGACGCTGGTGCAGTGTTGTTCTAATGCTGGGCCACCATCGTCAAAGGTAATTTTATTATTTTCTTTAATTTAACCATCCCACAACTGCAGATTTTTATGTAAATGTATGTGATCTTGCTAGAATCCAATCCTCGATATTGCTTACAAATAGTACAAAAAAATTCAAACCTGTAAGCCCATTATTTGCAGAGATACTCTACTGTTAACATGGCTCCAGAATTGATGTTCACCATATTTTGGGTAAAATCGACCAACACCAGGCATGCTAAAATGGCCATGTCTCAAAAAACTAATTGGACTACAGGACTCAAACTTCACATTTGTTCATCTGAATAGTTTTGGAATTACCTTTGAAAATTTAAAGAAAATCTGATGCAAAGTATATCTGGCTCCTGTAGAATTGGCGTGGAATAAGCCATCACAATAAAGATTTTATGATCTGTAATAATTTGAGATATAATTCTTTTTGTTTCAGGTCTACCTTAAAGCTTATTTCAACTATGACCCTCGCAGGGATAATCTCATACCATGTCAAGATGCTGGACTTCCTTTTCGGGCAGGGACCATTTTACAGATTGTCAATATGGATGACGCTAATTGGTGGCAGGTAGTGTTTTTTTAGCTCCCGCCTTCACCGTAGGTGAGACGGAGGGAGCTATGGATTCCGCCTCCGTTTTTTTTTACCTTTTCTTTTGCCTATAACTTTGTAAGAAAAAAAGCTAGGATAACAATTTTTGGTATGTGGGTTACTTCCAGGTGGCTAATGGACAGGTTAAAATATGTATATGAATCATAGTATATGTAGATATATGCCTCCTTTGAAAAGGCGAGCGGAATTTTCCAGAGTATCAATTCCAAAATAGCCGCCATCGACATTTTTACCTTTGTCTGGCAGGTTATTAACTCTTACAGTGCAGGTATCGACTAAAGTCTACCCCCGCACTGTAAAAGTCAATATATTTTTAATGGTCGTAGACCCATAACATAGGCATTCAAATGAATCGGAAAGACATTTATGAGGATTTCAAATAAAAAAAAAGACTTTAAGGGTTAACCCTGATGCTGCCGAATTTTTTCGGACTATTTTTCATTGATTTGAAGCTGGAATTGCTAACGCAATTTCCAACTCCAAAAGACGAAAAATATTTATACTTATATAGAAATAAACGTCTACAAAATGTTATTTTTAGATTAACTAAGCATCTACCACAAAATATTTTATCAATTCGAGTTTAATTTATTTCGTCGGACATTTGCTTGAAAACGCATATATACGGTCCCGGCAGCACGAGGGTTAAACACTCTCATGGGTTTTTTGCAAATCAAAACAATGGTTCACTCTGTATGCTGACCTTGTAAGCTATAATTTAGGAAAGTGTAGGGGGACAGATACATTAACCCTTGTCCTGCTATGCCCGGATATATACGGGGTTATGGATGTTTTAGATCAATAAATATATCACTTAATTTTGATAATATAGTTTTTAGTAGATGCTTAGTTGATCCAATAATTTAATTTTAGACATGTCTATTGTTCATAAATAGTAATATTTTTCGTCATTTGAAGCTGGAAATTGTGTTAGCAATTCCAGCTTTAAATGACAAAAAATACAATTGAAACAATTCAGCAGGACAAGGGTTAAGTTAGTGACATAAAATTACTAATTGAAACTAGTAGGGTTTTTTAAATAACACCCTGTGTTATTTAATATAATAAATGTTCTATATGTTTTTTTCAAAGGCAAGAAAGGTAGATGATAGTGGTCCATCTGGACTTGTTCCGTCTCAGATGTTAGAGGAGAGACGTAAGGCTTTTGTTGTTCCCGACCACGATTACACTCACAAATCATGTAAGTGTAATTTATAGTCATCTCTTTTAACGTAATAACATACTTCAGGGATCGACACTAACACTGGCCTGTTGGCCCGAGGCCAGTAAAAATCACTAAGGGCCAGTAAATTACCTGAGATACTGACCCCAGGGGCCAATGAAAAAAATCACACCTCTTCGATACAGTGTACACTAAGGACTAGAAGAGCAAGGCTAAGGGTCAGTAATTATCTGAAGTTACTGGCCCTTTAGGCTATTATCTGAAATCAGTTAGTGTCGATCCCTGTACTTGTAGTAGGGTCCAAATTCCATGATTCCGTGACCGACAAGTAAGGTTTAATGGTTATTTTAGGTAGCTTAAGGTATTTGTAAAAAAAAAGCTCCTATGCCTCCTTTGAAAAGGCGGGCGGAATTTTCCAGAGTATTAATTCCAAAATAGCCGCCATCGCCATTTTTAAATGCAATTATCATTATGTAGGAAATGGATTTATTTATGTCATGGTAGTATTATTTACCATACAAGTGTAAACTTTATAACTTTAAAATGCATTGACTTAGAGCCTTCAGTTTTTGTATCCCCCGCCCGACAAATGGGGGTGGGGGTTAATGGCGTCGCCTCGGATGTCTGTTCATCCGTCCCTTCTGCATCCGGATGCTCACATTTGCGTTCCCAGAACAGAACTCTGTAACCCAAGCATGGATTTCTTTAATTTTTGACACACACATCCCTTGGGGGGTTTAGATGTGCCTTTTGGGGTTTTTGAAAAAAAAATTTCCACTTGATTGGCCGACCATCGGCCATAATTAACTTTAATATGCCTGATATTTGGCAAACAGTGCCAAATAGCTAGACCATTACTATAAAACAAAATGTGCGGTTTCAGGTAGGGATATACTTTGAAAATTTTCATCTTGAACAAATTCAAAATGGCCGACTATCGGCCATAATTAATTTAATGTGCCTGTTATTCGATAAACCGTGACAGATAGCTAGAACATTACTATAAAACAAAATGTGAGAAATGTGGGAAATTTCAACTTAAACAAATTAAAAATGGCCAATTATACGCCATAATTTACTTTAATATGCCTGATATCTGACAAACTGTGCCATAGCATAGCATATGCCATAAACTTGGATCAAATTCAATATGGCCGATTATCGGCCATAATTAACTTTGATATGCCTGATACCGAACAAACTGTGCCAGAAAATCATAATGATAACAGTTATTTGTACACTTTTTTTACTTTTCTGATCCAAAAAATACCGGACATTCGGTCCAAATTTGCATAAATTTAAAATGGCAGACAAAAAAAAAATGGGCTGATTGTTATTAATGTTTTTAAACGTGCACAGGAGAAGCAAAGTGGATCATTGTCCCAACCGTGTACCATCATTGTTTACAGCGAAGGGGCTGTGCCCCTTTCAAAACCCATTGAATATAGTTTTAGAGCAGCCGTGCGCGAAGAATGGGTCACTTTTTATCCCCCGCCCGACGAAGTGGGGGCAGGGGGTATTGGCGTTGCCTTGGATGTCCGTCCGTCCATCCGGCATATGCATTTTCGTTTCCAGAGCTGAGCAGAACTCTGTAACCAGAGCATGAATTTCTTTAATTTTTGACACACGAATCCCTTAGGGGGTGTAGATGTGCCTTTTGGGTTTTTGAAATTCTACCTACTTAATTAGCCGACCATCGGCCATAATTAACTTTAGTATGCGTGATATTTGGCAAACAGTGCAAGATAGCTAGACCATTACTATAAAACTAAGGATGTGCCGTTTCAGGTAAGGATATGCTCTGAAAATATTCAACTCGTACAAATTCAAAATGTCCAATCATCGGCCATAATAACCTTCAATATGCCTGATATCTGATCGTTATAACACGATCGGTTGGGTCCATAAGTACGAATTGTGTTAGAAGCCGATCGTGTTATACGAAATGGCCCGATTTTATCTAGTACTACTAGATACGATATGACTGGAGATACACGCGATGCGGTAATATAAATAACTGACACTGGACAATATACTAGCTTGTAGCATAACGTTGTTTCCAGGCCTTATTTACTGTACAAATATCGGAGTTTTAGAAGTTATATTAATTATTATTTGTAAATAATAAAAATGTGAATTGGTTGAATGTGTCTTAATATAAACAGTAGAAGTAAAATTAGTTGAATCAGGAATACAGGACTCGTGCGTGAACAGATTGACGCTGTGTATACAAGTCCGTGTCATGTACAGTGTTTAATGACGTCATCGTTTTGAGAGTAGAGGTGTCAAAATCTCGTGAAATATCACTCTCAACGTGAGATCATACGAGACTGTCAATCATCCTGACACGGCCCGGTACGATGGGAGGCGGGTGTTGACCAATCAGCGTTTGAACACAACAAACACAATGTCTTTGCATTTTTTGTATCGTGCAATCAATTACTACAACACAAATATTAGGTTTTTTCCACATCGTGTAATAAAACAGCATATGACTGATGTTATATTATTCATAGCCTGTAGGCTTGAAATGGTTTGATACGCTCACGTTTACTTGCGGTGTCGATCATCGTTGATCATCGCGTAACTGCCCGCAAATGAACCAGTGCTGATTTAATGCTGGGCCAGCGTCGTGGTCAGGTGAGATGGGAGAGAGATATTGACCAATCAGCGTTAGAACACGCTTGTCAATCAAACTTGTCAGTGAGCTGTCCATACTGACAGTGATTTATGACTGATCATATCGGCATAAAAATATATTTATGCAACACCATTAAATCTAATATATTAACTTAATCTATAAATTATTTAACAAAATGACACGAACATTACACCTTGCAATACGAACGAGAACGCTGCTCGACATTGCACAATCTGAGTTGTGAAGAAGTGGCATTCAACAAACGATCGGCGTGTCATCACTTCTGGCTACCTATTTTATTACGTGATTTAAAAATAACCATTTTTTCGGTTTAACCTGCTAAATTAAGTTAATTTTATTTAATTGCTAGGATAACTGACATCAAATTGTGCACGTCATATTCAGGTTATAATATTTTATAACCCGATATAAAAAGCACCATATTCATGTTATAATATTTTATAACACGATATAAAACACATGATATAAAACACATCAAATTCGTGTTATAATATTTCATTACACGCGATTTTCAAAACTTGCAGAATCACCATATTCGTGTTATAATATTTTAGAACAGATTAAAAAAACATGTAAAAACATATTATATGTTATAATATTTTTATTACACGATTTAAATAAACATGTTCTTTTGCTAAACACGCCACATTAAGTTAATTTGAGTAAGTAAATACATTTTCTGAGATCAAATCGTGTCATATTCGTTTTATATTATCTATTACACGATTCGTGTGTTTGAATTGAAGTTAAGCTCAAATACGAAATGAGATACTCTTGTTATAAAAGGGTGCCGTTATGTGCTGTGGAATGCCACTTGCCGGCGACCTTGGGTGAGCGTCATGCATGAAGGATTAGGCCTACTGCTACTGCACGATTAACATGTGACGTTGGCGGACAATTTCATGCTTAATTGTATGTTCAAATATTTATAACACGATTTTTCCAGAAAAATAGTAAAAAAGATAGTGTTGGATCGTGTTATATCCGATTCGTGTAGTAACAATTCGTGCTATAACGGATAATTACTGTAGCTAGAACATTACTATGAAACAAAATGTGCGGTTTCAGGAAGGGATATGCTCTGTAAATTTTCAACATGATCAAATTCAAAATGGCCGATTATCGGCCATAATTAACTTTGATATGTCTGATACCGGACAAACCATGCCAGATAGTTAGATGCTCAACCTTCACAATTGCCATATTTTAGAAAATTTTGATGATGAAAGTTATTTGTACACTTCTTTAACTTTCCTGATCCAAAAAATAATATGATTTCAACTTTTTAAAAAACCGGGCATTTGGTCAATATTTTTTCATAAATTAAAAATGGCAGACAAACAAAATGGGCTGATTGTATTTAATTTTTCTAAACGGGCACAGAAGAAGCAAAGTGAGTCATTGTCTCAACCGTTTAACATCACCGTTTTCAAAACCGATTGATATAGTTTTAGAGCAGCCACACGCGAGAAAAAGGTCATTTTTTTCAGGGGAAGAAACGTTTTTTTTGCTAGAGAAAAACACATAAAATGAAAATAGCCAGCAAAATTCAACATTGATAATGCATTAAATCTATTCGCAGCATTCCTACATCAGCCCTTGGAACAAAAATTTCATAGAATATATACCAGTCCAATAAACACTATGAAACAAAATCTATGGTTTCAGTGAGGGATATACCCTCTTAATGGCAAGTTGCTAAAATTAAAAAAATGTTGACTTGCGCAATCATTTACTTCGATATCTGTAATATACACAGTAATCTAGATAGGTGTATCGTTATTGTGGAACTTAAGCTTTTGCTGGATTGTTTTCATACTGCACACACACATCCCTCAGGGGTTGTAGATGTGCCTTTTAGGGGTTATGACCTTTGACCTAATATTTGACCTTTGATTTTGAGGCGATTATTGACTTCAGGGGGTGTAGATGTGCTTTATGGGGGTTATGACTTTTGACCTAATTTTTTACCTTTGATTTTGAGGCCATTATTGATTTTATTTGATTTTTGGATGATAAGCTCAATTTTTCGTTTGCTGAATTGTTTTCATACTGCACACACACATCCTTCAGGGGGTGTAGATGTGCCTTTTGGGGGTTGTGACCTTCGACTGAATTTTTTACCTTTGATTTTGAGGCCATTATTGACTTTAATTGATGGCAGACGATAAGTTAATTTCCCGGATGATAGCTCGGAAAGCGTTTGCTGGTTTGTTTTTATATTGCCACACACATCCCTCAGAGGGTGTAGATTGTTTGTTATTTCTCACTATACTTTGTTTTAGTGTTGTGTGGATTGATGACAAAGAAAAAGAAGAAGATGATGTATAGTACTAAACAAAATAAAGGTATAGTATGACTATTTTGTATTCCGATATAATAGGCCTACACCATAGGGCGCCATCTGCAGTTCAACATACGGATGCAGCGAATTGAGACAACATTTATTTGATATGAATATCATAGACAATAACAACGTCTTATTTTTCAATTGTCAATAAAATATGTTTATAAAATATGTTTTCCTGAAAATTGTGTTATAAAGATGTCATCATATCTTGCTAGTGTTAATACATTGTTCTATCTATAGATAGATGGATAGTTTTGCTGACCAAAGTTATACATGTATGTTATAAGCATTGTAATATCTAGTACATACTAGCATAGCGACTACCACCGCCTGGTATAGCATGTCCATATAGGCCCAATGTATTGACCATTAGCGCTAGAAGGGTCGTCCCGCTATAGCGTGATCCACTTATAATGTGGTATCGTTTATTGTACCCCAACTACCGTTTAACTACTGTATATCCAATGTTGTGCTCTTACATCAATGACTCTTACATCAATGACTTTTTCAGAATTTGATAGGAGTGACCTATTAATATATGAAGAGGTGGCTCGAATGCCACCATTTCAAAGAAAAACTTTGGTTCTCATTGGTGCACAAGGTGTTGGGCGACGAACACTTAAACAGAGATTGATCAAGGCTGATCCTTCACGTTTTAGTGGAGTTACTCCACGTGAGCATTACTTGTCATCTTTATTTAAAAATTATTTTAAATTTATAGATTATTTATTTGAATGTCAGTGCCACTTTTTTGTACTGTAGCGTAAGTAATATTTATGTTGATGCATACAGTTGATGCATACATAAGAGTACGTATTATCAGTTTGGGTAGTAGTACTTTCTGTTTATTTATAAATCTTATGATTTTTATAGGGGAAGGGGGATTTTAGTCGCGCTAGGATTATGTCTGGCATCACGTTTACTTGTGGGCGCAAAACACTACTGGGTAATTTTTTTTGAAATTTTAACATGACATTCTACCAAAATTCAAAATGGCCGCCAGAGGTCAACTCCACTAAATTTTGTGGGCGCAAAAACTTAAAATTCAGAAATTATTCAAATTTTGCTATCACATTCCCCACCATATGGAGATGTGCAGGTGATATTTTCAAGGTTTTACTGAAATTCAAAATGGCCGCCACAGACCAACTTCAATTTTTCAGTGGGCGCAAAAAACTCAAAAAATTAGTTTGGTCATTTTTTTTTTATTTTACCATCACATTCCTAGCAACATGTGGATTTGCAAGTGTGTTTTTAAAGATGCTACCAAAATTCAAAATAGCCGGAAAACTACAAAATTTGTTGTCGGCACAAAATGGCCGCCAGAGGTCAACTCCACTAAATTTTGTGGGCGCAAAAACTTAAAATTCAAAAATTATTCGAATTTTGCTATCACATTCCCCACCATATGGAGATGTGCAGGTGATATTTTCAAGGTTTTACTGAAATTCAAAATGGCCGCCACGGACCAACTTCAATTTTTCAGTGGGCGCAAGAAACTCAAAAAATTAGTTTGGTCATTTTTTTATTATTTTACCATCACATTCCTAGCAACATGTGGATTTGCAAGTGTGTTTTTAAAGATGCTACCAAAATTCAAAATAGCCGGAAAACTACAAAATTTGTTGTGGGCACAAAAACTTTAAAACTGAACATCAGAAATTATTCAAATTTTACAATCACATTCCCCACAATATGGAGGTGATTTTTATAAGGTTTTGCTGAAATTCAAAATGGCCGCCACAATCATTTTTTTGAGATCGCAAAAACTCAAAAACCTAAAGTCGTAAGTTATTTAAATTTTACAATCACATCCTCCACTTTATGGAGATGTGCATGTGATTTTTTCAAGGTTTTACGGCAATTCAAAATGGCCTTCATGCATGAACTTCATAATTTTATGTGGGTGCAAAAACTTTAAAATTGAAGTCCGCAAAAAAACTATTTTATGGCGGGGATTATATAGGACTTATACTACATGGTTGTAATATCTTTTCCGCAGATACGTCAAAACCGATCAGGCAAGGTGAGACAGATGGTGATGGTTACTATTATGTGATGAGAGAGGACATGGAGAGAGACATTAAGATTGGAAAGTATGTGGAGCACGGAGAATATGATGGCCAGCTGTTCGGCACCAAGTATGACAGCGTGCGACACGTGATCCGCAAAGGAAAGATGAGTATCCTCGACTTAAATGCTCAGGTTTGTTGGCTAGTATGTTGTACTCAAAACATTCCTATCAAGAAGTTGTTTTTTAGTTTGAAGGTCTGGTTAGAAAATGACCCCCCCTGACAGCATTAACCCTTAAGTTGCTAACTTTAGAATTTTATTATTTCTCAAACTGAAGTTGTATCACTCATTATAATTTTCTCACACAAGTACAAATTTAATCAAAACATATACTTGTCTAGCTAATTCAATATTCATTTATCCTTCAAATTTCATTGTTCAAATTTGATTGCTGAAAATGGCTTTATATGTCATTAACCCATTGTGGACCAGTCCCGCATATATTCGGATATATTCAGGATCTGTGACTGTCCTCCGGGGACCAGTCCTGGATATAGTAGTGACTAATTACATGAGATAACTATCATGAATTAATCTGGTCTCACCAAGAATGCAGCAGCACTTCAACCCTTCAACCGCCACATTATTCAATAGGAAATTTCACTCACTTGAAGTTGTCTCGCTGACGCGATCCACAACTTCAAGTGAGTGAAATTTATTCAGATTTGACAAAATGGAGGTCAACTATTTTTGAATTCTTGCTGATTGATGTCACGATTTATCTTCACTATGTGAAAGCTGATATACAATATTCTAATAAAAAAATGTAAAAACGAATATAATCGATAACGGGGCTGTAAGGGCTAATCTGGTTGGTAAACGGGTTGAAGGGTTAATTGACTTCCTGCTCCATCAAAATTAATGCATAAGACCTAACTAAAACATTTATGATATTTTCAATGTGAATTAGCTTTTGGGGGTATTTATAACAATAATTCAGTGCTGTAAGGGTCAATGTATTTAGCTGTGTGCTTCTATACAATGAATGGAATGGCATTTATATCGAAATACCTTACCTCATGAATATTTCAATTACAGGTAAATCATCTTGGTTATCCCGATATAATATAAATAAATAAAATAAAAAATGGTCTATGAACCTCCTTTGGCATCCAAGGATCAATGACGTCACTTCAAAACGTCCTGTCACGTGAGCACACGAGCCTCATATTCATTCTGATTGGTAGTCTATAAAGTGTGTTTAAATTCTTCATGGTTTGGAAGTTAATTTTAGTCCTTTTCTCAGTTTTCGGTGACTATAGTAAACTTTTAAATGTTATTAGACATTGGATTAGTCTTTTTAATGGATAATTAACAAGTTTTCAGACTTGGCTTCTTGACTTCAGTAAGGCTAAGTTCTTTTATCATTTCTCATCATTTACAGGTCAGCGAAAAAAATTATGTTTCAAAAGACCAATATTTGCCTTTATTTGCCTTCTTTATAATTATTATATGAGGCAGTTTCAGGATATTGAAATAAAATATTCCGAATTTTATTTACTTTCTTACTTGTCTCCGTCTCTCGTGTCTCGTACCTGGCACGAAATCAGACAGACCAGCAATCTGTTTTTTTCGCTGTCATGGACTTAGCCAGTGTTAGGAAGATTTACTGTTGGTTTTGTTGCCGATAATAATATATTTTATCAAAATTTTTTAAAGTTGGAATGGTATTTTATTAGCTCCCGCGTCACTGGAGGTGCGACTGAGAAAGATATGGAGGTTTTTACCTCTTCTTTTGCCTATAACTTTGTAAGAAAATAACCTAAGATAATAGTGTGGGCTACTTCTAGGTGGAGAATGGACAGGTTAAAATATTTTTAATCTGAATTCAAAATGCAAGGTCGCAGAGGAGATTGAATGATGTTACGCCATTCGGCCTTCGTGAAAAAGTCGTTTCTGTAGCATATCTCAGGATGTACTTGTCTGATTGTATTCAAATTTTACACACAACACCTCTAGATGTCTAGTTGTGCCTTTTGTGGTATATGAAGTTTGCCCTACTTTTGGTTCAGAACTATGACCTATTTAGACGTTTTGACACGCACTTCGTTTCCGGAGCAGACCTTGAAAACTACTGGGCCAATGACAGTCATGTTGCACATACATGATCTCTAAGCTCCCTAGTTGTGCCTTTTCAGGTTTTTGTACCTTAATCTTGAAGTTGACCCATCAATTTGACTTAATTTTGGTACCCTGGTATATCCGATTGAAATATTTTGCGGAATGTCATGAAGACCGCTCAACATAGCTATATCATTACTATAAAACAAATTGTAAGGTTTAAGGAGATTATGCAAACTGAAAATTTTCAACTCAAACAAATTTAAAATGGCCTGCAATACTGGCCCAATTTAGCCTATATATGCACAAATCCCATTTAAAATCTTCTTATTTGTAGTTAATTGGAAAATATATATATATGTGTTCTGATTACAATTTTACATGGCCCATTGCTTAAGTATCAACCTCAGTCTGATGCAAAAAAATAACTTTAAATAATGTTCAGAACCGCAGGATTCTTGTTTATTTTAAATGCGTTTGTCATGTTGGGATAACAAAGGTGAGTTACCCATAATAGAAATATACACGAGGTAAGTATTTCTAATAAATACTCATTTATAATAAATACGATTTACATTTTTACATTTCTTGTCTTTTACAGGCCTTGAAAGCTATCAAGACTGCCGAGTTCATGCCATATATAGTTTTTATAGCTGCACCTCCAATTGAAATCATGAGGAACATGCATGAATATGCTCGGCAAAGAGGTCGCACAAACAAAATGAAATCTGTAAGTCCCCATTATGACTGATGCTTACATGAATATCTGGTCATTTCAGTTAATAATTATTGGAGGTGAACTTTTTTTAGCTTATTTAAGAGCTATATTGTTTAATTTTTTTGTTAGAAAAGAGTGATTAGGATGAATTATCCCCCGCGTGATTACTGATTAAGATTAAATATCCCCCGCGTGCTTACTGATTATTATTAATTATCCCCTGCTTGGTTACTGATTAGAATTAAGTATCCCCCGCGTGCTTACCGATTAGGATTAGGTATCCACTAGCTGTTTACTGATTGGGATTAAGTATCCACTGCATGCTTACTGATTAGGATTAGGTATGCCCTGCGTGCTTACTGATTAGAATTAAGTATCCCCTGAGTGCTTACTGATTAGGATTAAATATCCCCTGAGTGCTTACCGATTAGGATTAAGTATCCCTCGCATGCTTACTGATTAGGATTAAGATTCCCCCTGTTCTTACTGATTAGGATTAGGAGGTACCCCTAGCTGCTTACTGATTGGGATTAAGTATCCCCTGCGTGCTTACTGATTAAAATTAAGTATCCCTTGGATGCTTGCTGATCAGGATTAAGTATCCCTTGAATGCTTACTGATTAGGATTAAGTATCTTCTGGGTGCTTACTGATTAGGATTAAGTATTCCCTGGGTGCTTACTGATTCGGATTAAGTATCCCCCGAATGCTCTATTGATAAAGTAGGAAGCTGGATAATTGTTATTTTTGTAAATTGGCCATGTAAAGCGCAAAACAACGCAAATACAGCGGCATGTGAGACATTTTCTTTTTGTTTCACGTATATAACCTATGTCACAGGGCAATTCTTCCCATATATTTTTGGATTGCATTAAAATTTTCTGTGGTAGTTCTCTAGGTATTTTTGATGATCTGAATAACTTTTGGGATGAATCCATTTTTTAAAAAACTTGACGTAGTTGGGGAAGGGATCATTTTTTTTCGAATTTTATTTTTTATATTGCAGTAGGCTCTCCAACTTGAGAATTTGGTTTTAGGCGCAGTATTTTTCTGGACGGGGGGGGGGGGGGTATTTTTTTAATCTTACTGAAATAGAACAAAGGCAGCTGACCAGACAATTGCATAATGACAACCTGTCAATTAAACCACAGTGCTGATGGTCACAGCTGAATAAACAATAACGAGACATTCCGAAGCCATTTATATTTAGGTGTTCAACCCTAATTCCTTGGGATGCTTTCATATCTATTTTTTATATATATTTCCCACAACAGGAGAGAGATTTCCGCAACACAATAGAAGAGAGTGAGCAGCTGGAGAGACACTACAACACCCTTTTTGATCTAACAATTGTGAATGACAACATTGACGATGCATACAACAAGCTTAGAAAAGCCCTGGAGACACTGAGCACAGAGCCACAGTGGGTGCCTGTCAGCTGGGTCTATTGAGAGTGCTCTGTCGTTCAAGTTTTCAGCATTGTCAGTTCCGAGTTATTTAACCCTTTACCTGCTATGTGCACAAATTTTCACAATAAAAAAATTTAAATTAAATTTCCACCTGCTTGTAATTGCATATCGCTACCACGACCCAGGACTTCAAGTGGGTAAAAATTACACATATTTTTTTCATTTCAGACCAAAAATTAGCTAAGTTGTACTTCATTCCCAATAACTGTGATTTAATCTGCTAATGGGGCAGATTTAAAATGAATTTAGTCGTGATTAGCGGTGAAAGGATAATATTTTCAAGTACATTGGCAATGCCAGTAAACATCATGAAATACTAATTGATAGATGCTCACTTAACCCTTTAACCACCAAATTATTCAATTTGAATTTTCACTCACTTGAAGTTGTGTCTCGCTGAGGCGATCCACAACTTCAAGTGAGTGAAAATTTTTCAGATTTGACAAAATGGAGGTCTACTCTTTTCAAATCTTGCTGGTTGATGTCACATTTTATCTTTAACATATTTAAAATGTGGTGCGGATAAAAAGTGTAAACCCGAATATATGCAGCACCAGCTGTTGAAGGGTTAAGATAGATGCTCACACGCAGGTAATCTAATTTGAGAGACTTCAATTCAAGCTAGTAATTGGGTTAGCAATTCCAGCTTCAAATGAATGAAAAATAGAAACTAGAAATTGATCAGGACAAAGGTAAGAACTCTGTTAACTTCAGGTGTTTGATATGATGTTCATAAAAGGTTTGTGAATATAGTGATATGACGTCATACTATGGATAAATATATTCATCTGAATACCCCAAGGGCTGTGATTTCAAGCTTGTAATTCATACAAAGGCTATGTAATGTTTTGTGCTACAAAAATATTGTATGTGTTTTGCTTATTGAATAAACAGCGTGTTCAAATATATATTTATACATAGTGGAACAATACATTTACCTAGATTAATGTGGTGTTTAATGATTACTGTATTTGAAAATATATACACATTTTATAAATAGTGTGAAATATAATTGTACAGATTCATTTTTGTAAGAATGAGCAATTTAATGAGTGACATGTGCCAAGTTTCGCCCTATATCTCTGTATGTGTCACAGAGCTTCAAAGTGGATATTTTATTTTTCTGCCAAACATACATTCCAATCAAAATTTCATAAGGTCAACCACTGGCTTACACAATTCATCGGCTGGTTGAATTATCTTGTTTGTTTCTCAGTGCCTTCCAGAAATAACAAATTGTGATAATTGATGGATGGGTTGATGAATTTATCAAAACTTTTTGATATACAGTAGACTTCAGCCAATGCGGTCGAGTAAGGA
Source organism: Flabesymbios commensalis (assembly GCA_964017125.1). Lineage (NCBI taxonomy): Eukaryota > Metazoa > Annelida > Polychaeta > Terebellida > Flabelligeridae > Flabesymbios > Flabesymbios commensalis. Next base: position 16,127,868 of record OZ024903.1, read on the forward strand.
ATTATTTGACTGCATTTGTGATCCAGCAACAAATGTTGTCATCTCATTCTCTACTCAGTGAGAGGCTAAAACAATGCTGGGTTATACTGGGTCAGCGTCGCAGATGGTGAGCCACCATTCACCCAGAATTGTTTCAGCGTTTTGTACTTCATGTCAGAGTGAGCAGGTACTGGAGATGTTATTTTTATGAATTGTAAATTTGAGTGTAACTTATTGAGTGATTTACTGATCATGCTACTGAGAACTGTAGACGGGAGTTCAAAGCAGATTGAAAAGCAGCATTACTATTGTCTAACTTTTCACTTTGTTTACAATGTTTGTTCAACGTTTATGTGACACTGGTCCGCCAATGCTTGATGCGCTGGTGCAAATGCTGCCACACAAGATAACAAGACATTTTATTCAAAGTCAATTAGTTGTTTGAAAACTCATCTATGTCATAGCCAGAACTATGTCATAGCCAGAACTATGTTATAGCCAGAACTATGTCATAGCCAGAACTATGTCATAGCCAGAACTATGTCATAGCCAGAACTATGTCATAGCCAGAACTATGTCATAGCCAGAACTATGTCATAGCCAGAACTATGTCATAGCCAGAACTATGAATTACTAAAGAATTACTTTAACTCAGATTAAGATGAAAAAATGAAAAAAAAATTTGCGAGATTTGCCACTAGCGCATTATATGATCAAGGTATTTGTGTTGTATGTGTGGGAAGCTCTGTGACAAATTATGTTTTATTTACCTTCAAAAACATCACCATGACAACAAACTGGTATTGTAAAAATACTTATTTTGACTGTTTTGCCACAAAAAGTATGATCGTAGTCCGAAATCGCGGTCTGACTGCATACGTGATCGCCTTTGATATGGCTTTGACAGATAAAAAACTCAGGCCTAAAAAATTGGAGAAGTCATGACTGTCTGACTGCATAGATGATTTGACCGTTAGGTGAGAGTCTACTGTACATGTATTGTTTTTCATTCCGATAATTGCCACATATGTCCATTTAATTTTAGGACGACAATAATATGAAATTGTTTTCATTGTAAGAAATATAATGACAAGCCTATTCTTGGCAGTAAATACATTTTTTAAATAATTGATGATGTATCTGAATTATTTAGTCGACATAAAGTGTGCTAAAAATGGATTAATTTCACTCCATAGTAATCTTATTCAACACTGTTTCAATCTTGTGATTTTAGAACATCCACACTGTGAATTGATCCAATGTTGTACCAATATTGGGATAAAGACAAATATCTGAGCCAATTGTGATGCACTTTTGAAATATATGTTTCCTGTGTACAGATTTTTAAATTTTTTGCCACATTTCCATCTACTTTCATTGCCCTGAGCTTATTGTACATCTGCCCGACTTTATTAATCCTTTCAAGCTAATCCTTTCATCTTTATCCACTACAAACAGCGAATTGCAATTTTGCAACTTATAGTGGATGAAGATGATTTGATGTGTGTGAAAAAGTAAAGAAATTTGCCATGTATTGGTAAACCAGTTTCTTGGAAATTTTCGATCTAAAACCCTTGGTTGTAGGAAAATTAAGTCTGTTTTCAGGGATGTAAAATGATGCTTTAATGCATCGTGCGGGCTCAAAGGGTTATAATATATTGCTGGTATGTCGTTTTAATCTTAAAGGGACATTTTCAGCAAAAACACAATAACTGGTGATGGTCAGAGCATGGGTAAATTTTATGTTATCATCAGGTTATTATCGTGTTTGCTGCGATTATACCTTCCACTTGAATAATTATCACTCAATTGACGATGTGGATTGCATCAGCGAGACATAACTTTAAGTGGTTGATAATTATTATCCCAAGGGAATGATATCCCTTCCCCTTGCAGCTAAAGTGGTCATGTGCCGGTAGTGGTTGATATATATGTATGTCATCTTTTTTTATCTGCCTGATGTTAAATGTATCCAAATGCAAGATAGTAGTAAATTTTACTAACTTTGGAACAAAATGTTTTTGAAACGTATGATGTTTCAACTTGCTACGACAAGACTTGATCACGTACTAATGTCCGCATACTTGTGACTTTGGTCCACGGTCATCTCAGCCCAGTGACATCAGTCCACTTTGGCGATATCAGCCCACTTTTCCCCCCTTGGCCCAATAATAGCATTATCTGCTTTTAAAGTGACGATCTCTTCCCACCTTGGTAACCTCGGCCCAGTGACCTCGGCCCACTTTGGTGACCTCGGCCCAGTAACACTGCCTCAGAAAAGTAGACCAAGGTCACTTAGACCACCTTCGGCCAAAGTTACCAAAATAGCGTCTGCCGTTATCACTAACAGCACACTCTTGATGCTAGGCCACCCTATGCACAAGGCACATCCGAGATCTTGGCTCACATATTAAAATCCCATGTTGTGAACATGTACCACAAGCCGACCAATACCATGATGAGGTCCATGCTTAACCATCCTCAGGTAAAGATCCTGAAGGAAAGACAATGCGGCACAATTTATCACATCACCTACAGGGGCGGATCCAAGGGGAGTTTAAACCCCCCACCCCCCCCCACCCCTGGAAAAAAAGTATAATTTTATTCAGAGGTTTTCTTGTGAACTGGTTACACACTGAGACTGAGGGACAAACAGTGCCCAATATGCCTTAGATTGCGAGAGAAAGCCTTTGAAGATAAAAAAACTTTCATAGGCGGGCCTCTCGGACCCTGACCTGCAGTGAAATATTCATTTGTCAAAATTTACCCTCCACCATCAGTGAAAAGCTAGATCTGCCCCTGACACTTCCTCAAAATCAGTAACAGTGTATCTATTACCAACACCAACATCCTAGATAGAGAACTAGACCGGCATAGACATAAAGTCAAGAATCACCAAAGTCAAGGAGGCCATTTGTTAGTACAATTTACTACTATCTCATTGATTTTTGCATATTATTGCTTTTATTGAATATGGGTAATATCTGCAAAACTGTGACAGATAGCTAAGTCATGAAGTAGACTATAAAACAAAATGTGAGAGTTCATGGAAGGATGCACCCTGAATAATGTGTATCATGTGGGCGAGGCGGGGGTTTTATTGTGGCCGGCTGTCTTGTTTTAAATGACATGAGACCATTCTGTATCTTTTTAATCAGGCCAAAGCATTATGCGAATATGTATGCAATTTATTTCTGGAATACAAAATATTACTTGTTGATTTGCAGTTGTATTCTATACATGTTTACAGTAATGGGGAACTTTCCAGCAAATGCGATATGTTGTCGGATTAATGCTCATCTAAGAGACTGGCCCAGCATTAAACTGACAATTACATATTTTCTGAAATACAAATTATAAATTGTTACTAATGGGACCCTATAATTTCACCACCAACAGGGCAATTAGCGCATACAATATATTTTGTAGATTCTATACTATGATTGTTTCAATCTGATGAAAAGCAGATCCGCCCAGATAAGATAATTAATGTAAAGATTTGTTTTGCCATTGTATTCTATAGATGCAAACATGAAGATCTTGATTTTTGTTACTGATTTGTGTATTCATTTAATGCTAATGTTTGTACATAAGAATTGATTTATTCTGTTTTTTATTCAGATTTTAATGAAGATGCCCAGAAAACACGAGATGTTGATGCAATATTGTTGTTATGCTCATCCAGTCTCTATGTTGCTCGCCCAACCTTACAACACTATTGGGTCAACGCCTTGTGTTTGCTGGGATAATGTAAAAAGCTCATAGTGAATGATTATTGTATATATAACTGCACTGTTAGAGGTCTTACAGGTAGTGGTCTTTACTTTGTATATCTGATACATATTTTTGCAGCTTATTTACATGTGCAGCGAAACCGCAAACTAACCCGTCATAACCTATAATAACCTCATAATAACCTATAATAGCCTATAATAGCCTTATATTGATTTACAAAACACCGTAGTCGATAATAAATGGCATAAATCAATGTTTGAGGTCTTACCCAAGTAATTAATTAGAATGTATTCAGTAAAAGTTTGGACTATTCTTATTTTATTTTTGCTAGATCCCTCTGGTTATTGTAGTCAGGGAGATACAAATTATTCATGAAAATTTACTATGTATATTTTTTCTTACAATGTTTAAATTTATGTTTAGAATTTACAGGAAACATAAAAGAAATACAAAATGGCATATTATTATGAGGGAACGAATCACAAACCCTCTCTAAACTACAAGAGTCACTGAAGCCATTTCCCCACCTTTTAAAGTTAATCACCTGTAATTAAAAAAATGAAGGAGGCTAACCCCCATTTATAATATTTGTTTTTTAATTCACACCATAATTTTCGAATCCTGTGTCTGGGGGACAGTGTCATCTCATTCATCTCATCATCCTCAGGAGGTTCTCCTGGCCCAGTTTAGCCTATATGTGCACAAAGGTTGCCTAAAGCCCGATTTATTTCATTTAATTCCTGTTATTTAACTAGACTATAGGCATACATTTCTTTCATTAATTTACAGTGTTGTGTCCTGGTCTTAGGCCTTTACTTTATTATCAAGTACAATATTAATCTAAGCTATAATCATAAGGTTATTATAGGTTATTATGGGGTTTTGTCGTACCGCTTTTCACACATATTTATCATGTTGCCATTTGAATAATAATAATGTTAATTTCACGGAGTTAATTTTACCCGTAGCTGTAATATAGCAAATTGTATAATTTCATCAACGAAAGGAGTGTATCCCGAGACCAATTCTTGAACGACGCATTCTTTACCAATTTGCGTAAGTTTCTGAAACATCTCTATTAAATATATTGTGGCACTTCATGAAAATTATAGTGGAAAGAAACAGTTTTTTTGCTTTGAAAATATTTTTTTCTTCATTGGACAAAAAAAGCTCAATTGTAATCAGGAGGATAGTTTTTATTTCATTACGTATATATTGTATAAAACTACTGGGTACGTAAACTTGTAATTGGTTGTAAAACCAGTTTCAAGGCATATAAAATGCCTCCTAATTGATTACATTCGGTCGCAGCAGGAAAAGCGTTAAAATACAAAAAAACGAACTTGCTATAACATATACCCAAGTACTTACCAGGTATATCAAAAAATCAGTAAGAACGTCCTTGTGTTGATGATCCATTTTGACTTGACCCTTTCAAGCCTGGATTTACCATTGTCATCTTCATCCACTACAAGCCACAAATTGCTGTCGCAATTCTTGACTTATAGTGGATGTAGATGATGACTTGTAGTGGATTAAAATGATGTGATGTTATTTAAAAATTAAAGAAAATTACCATGTATTGGTAAACCAGTTTCTTGAAAATTTTCGTCCTAAAAGCCCCAGTTGGAAGATGCTCCCGGAAGATGCTCAATTAACTAACTCGATTTTGGATTTGTAACAATCCCAATACATCGACTATTTTCTAATCCCTAGATTTCAAAGTATGGAACACATACTTGTTGCGATATATACCAGTTCAGTCATTTGATTGGAGTAGGTTTGTTTGTTTTGTATGTTTTATTTCCGACAACACTTATTCCAACTGCGCAATTCCATCCCGAATCGATCCATCCAACAGTTTCCATTGTAGAACATACAACAGGGTACGTGTTCAAATATTAAATGAATTTATGTAAACTGTCCTTTCATGTAGAACTATGTGGAGCTGATATCTACTTGCTATGGTTTCAATACTTCTTCTCCTATCACAGCTTTGTATCACCACATTTTGTAGAATGCCTGAAAGGCCTAGTTTCACTGCTTTTTTAGATCGCAGAATATATTTCCAATGCATTTTACACTAATAAAATATAAACAACAAAGTATACTAGTTTTATTTTTTAGGCCTCAGCCAAATTATGGCGTATGCCTATTGTTTTCATGATGCGCGTCCATACCAATTCTTACATCTGTCCCCTCTCCGCCACTTTTCTCGTACGTCTGTCTCCTCTCCGCCACTTTTTAGCACTATAACTTGTTTTACATCACTGGAATGCACATTAAACTTCACATACAGGTTATAATTATGACTAAAGTGATTCAGTCAACTGTTTTCTATGTACTGCTTCAAAAGTTATACATATTTTTTGGCCCGCATTTTAATTAAAAAAGATGGGCTATTGCAATTAAAGTTTGTCGGCGTCGACACAGGGCTCCGTGCTGGGACCAGTGCTTTTTACCCTATACATTAAAGGACGCTTCTGGAATACATTCATCATCCTCGTCCAAAAAATCTCCAACATAATAGCTCTAGCTGCTGCCGCTCTTTTTGGCAGAGTCTCCATTGCCGCCATTTTTTATCAACAACGATCCGCCAACAATCTGCGTTCGCAAGTCATCTCATTGCACAGGCGTGATGTTTTATCACGTCGTTCACGATTGTGGAAGATCGCTTAGCCACGAACCCGCCCTAGGTTTGTACTCAAGTCTGTCCAAACAGAAATGTTATTGGCTGATCAGCAATGGCTCTTGTCCAGCATAATCAATCAGCTATGTTCTGATTGGGCGCAACTTAGGCAAATTACAGGGCCCGGTAACAAGCATTATTCTGGGGAGAAGGGTTTGTATCCTGATCAGTGATTAGCCAGCGATGACATCATTTAAAAGTGACACAATAGCTGACATCCATCTCCAAATATGGTATGCCCTATTGCTCTCAAGGATTTCCCCTCCTGGGACATACTGCATGCTGATTGGCCAGCAATGACATCATTTATAAAACATGTCTGACCTCAATAGCTGACCTAACCTGAAATGAGGGAGGAGTGGTATTCAGTTACCATTAATATCGTTATCTCCCAAGGTTTCAGGTCAACCCAGCAACCACGATGCGTTGACCCAATGCCGATACAATATTGGTCCGATGTCGCAGACGCTAGGCCAACATTAAATCGCATTGGGTCTGCTGAGCACCTGTAATCAATGTTGTGTTGTTCATCTGGTCTCGACACACATTAGCCTATAGTCTACCCAGCATCATCTGCACCAGTCCAGTCTCAATTCACGCCGAGCGTTGCGTGTCGCAAATTACATGGCAGAGTGAAGATGACCCAGCATACACAAGACAGTGAATCAATGTTGGTTTAACGTTGGTCCAGCGTCGTAGACTGGGGTATAGGCACTACACACCACAGCTGATCAGCATGATCTTTGAGTCCGTTTGTCACCTCATAGACATATCCACACATTGTTTCCCAATTTCCCTGTCGTAGGCCTACATACTACATTGTAAATAAGTTGTAAACCCCAATACAACACAACGTAGCAAAAACAAAATTGCAACTGAAGGTTGTGGACAAACCTTGGGTTGTCACTGTTGGTGTGGGCTCTTCCAGGGCTACAACGTGGCTCACCCGTGTGGGGGATGGTGTTGACCTACTAACGTTACTAATGCACAAAGTATCAACGTCTGTCCGAGTAGGCTACTGGCAGACTCAATTCAGCGCCACATGGTTACCCCTGCATCACATTAAATTGGAGTAGGCTGGCCTATCAAGCTGGAAGGGGGAAATAGTCTGGTTGACATACTAAGCCATCTGAGGGGCGCACCATTTGATATCTGGGAGGGGGGGGGGGGCTAAAAAAAAAAATTGTTGAAATTCAAGTACAATGCAGACTGCTTAATATCCTGTATAACATAGTCATATAGCCTAATTATGTTTATTATAGGCCTACTGTAGGCCCCTATATATGTCATCTTCCCTCTGCCATGTGATTTGCGGCACGCGTTGAGCTACGCTCGGCATGAATTGAGACTGGACTGGTGCAGATGTATATATGTATGAATGGTATAATCTCGAAGTAAAGTATAGGGGGGAGTACGGCACCTTGGGGCTTCGGGCAGATTGAGACTGGCTAGTTTTACAGAAAATATATTGCGATTTGCTCGCCAGCTGGTCAATGATACCAAAACTAACCAATTTCCATTCTCCACCCTGTTTAAGCTTAGGTCCATTTTTTAAATGAAAATTACTTTTTTAGGATGATCAATATCTGTGTCTATAGATCACGTAATACTTGATTTCCCTATGATTTTTGTGATATCGTACACCTGTGCTATCACATTATCACTTATGTATAATGGTTTGCTTCAAATACACCCCACACAAAAACTATGAATAATATAAGATAATATGAGGTCAGTCAGGGTGTCTCAATGTGCCCCAAAACTGTCTCAAGGTGCCCCGAGTCTATCTCAGTGAAGTAATGTTTTCATATAATTCTGTTTATGGTTAATATAGTGAATGTATGAATGATATAATCTCATAGTAAAGTATCCCATATCTACAAAAAATAATGTTCAAGACATGCTACCCCTTGCATTGCTACGTGATAACTGTGGGGTATAATTTTCTGCTCATTGTAGTCTAGCCATACATTTAAAAATTAAATGCATAGTGGACAAATCTAATATTTTTATGTGATGTGGGCCTACCTACTCTACCTAGGCAATGAAATTAGGCCTAAAACACATGCTGTGTAACAGTCGACCCGTGCTGGTTTTGACCACATCAGATGCAGTAGGCCTACACCTCTAGAATTGGAGATTTAATTCAGCTCTATGATAAATTGCCAAATTTAAGTTGTTGCCGGTCCGGCATGACAAACTTAAAATTAAGACATTTCCAACCTCAGTCAAGGTGAAGCTGTGACAAGAGGATGAGCATCATTTCATTATCCATTGATATCAGTCTTGATATAGATAAAATAAGCACACAACATTCCTCGTTCATTTACTGTTGTCGCCATTGCATGGCGTACGTGTTGCGATCAACAGTAAAACATCACAATTTTGTCTAAATCACAGCTTTGATACGCATATATAAGGGCATGCCGTTATGAGCGAGTATGCCATTCTGAATGACACACCCTTATAAGTGAACAATTTATAGTATTTCCCTTTGCCCCAGCTACATGAGGCCTTTGGCCCTAGTTTTAAAATATGCACAATAACTTTCCGAGCTCTGAAAGACAACCGACCTGCATATCTGGCTGATTTACTTGTTCGTCCGAAATGCTCAAAATATTTACACTCCACAAATTCAAATAGATTTGCATACCTGCCAACCCTACCGATTCTGACGGTAGGCTACCGATTTCAAGGTCTATCCAATGCCTACCGATTTTACAGGCCTATCCTACCGCATTTCAAACTATCAGTTAATAAAGATAAAAACACCTGTAAATCTACCCCAGCTACTATAAAATTATTTAATATTTACACTCCACAAATTCAAATAGATTTGCATACCTGCCAACCCTACCGATTCTGACGGTAGGCTACCGATTTCAAGGTCTATCCAATGCCTACCGATTTTACAGGCCTATCATACCGCATTTCAAACTATCAGTTAATAAAGATAAAAACACCTGTAAATCTACCCCAGCTACTATAAAAACATTAAAAACTACTCAAAATAAATGGTGAAATTGTGGCTGGAATTCAGGAAATGACACATAGAGCACATGTATTTTAAAAAAATTCAGGGGGGCATGCCTCTGCACCTCCCCCCCCCCTTCTAGCAGGCCGGGCACACATTCGGCGCACCCGGGAGCAAGCATCCTGCCAACCACGTGAGAGCCTACCGATTTTCTAAATTAATAGGTTGGCAAGTATGGATTTGTTGTTCCTCGTATGAAAACTAAAACTGGGTCAAGAGCTTTCTCTATATCTGGCCCAGCCTTATGGAACCAAAATACGTAATGCCGAAACAATATTAACATTCCGGGAATTACATAAATCGATCGCACCTATTCGATCTGGCTTTCCCACCCTAGTTCCTCATCAGCCCGACTCCCTGTTGACGAACCTGCTTTGGCCTCGATTATGACACATGATCACGCTAAGGATTTGTGCGCCTCTAAGCTTGGTCCGCTGAGGATATAGAAGTTTGATTGATTGATTGATTGGTGGCCGTCATTTTCTGGCGCCGCTACTGACTATATATATACAACTTTCTTCAGCCCCTCGGATTTTAACATGTCATTGTTTCTAACCGTAGCGTGATGACCATCTTTAATAATAATAAATCTATTTTCGTTTAAACAACATATTACCTTATACAATTGTGAACAACAAATGAATAAAAAACAAATGTAAATTAATCTGGTGTTTAGGTGTCTATATAGAAATCATTCTGTACAAACATACTTTAACATATGCCTATCATTTAATTTGTCATGCGAGAATTAGCCATTTGAAATTTACTTAAACCATATATTGACATAATGTGATTGATTAGGTACACAGACTCGCACCATTTATTAGTGAGACGTTTCGCCCCCAACTCATACTTAGGAAAGACCTTTCGCCCCCTCCCCATCAATAGGAAAGACGTTTTGCCCCCGTCTTTATAGTTCAGGAAGACGTTTCGCACCCAAACCATATTTCAGAAAGACGTTTCGCACCCAAACCATATTTCAGAAAGACGTTTCGCACCCAAACCATATTTCAGAAAGACGTTTTGCACCCAAACCATATTTCAGAAAGACGTTTCGCACCCAAACCATATTTCAGAAAGCCGTTTCGCACCTAAATCATATTTCAGAAAGACGTTTCGCACCCAAACCATATCTCAGAAAGACGTTTCGCACCCAAACCATCTTTCAGAAAGACGAGAATTAGCCATATATTAATATATTAACATAATGTGATTGATCAGGTACACAGACTCGCACCATTTTTTAGTGAGACGTTTCGCCCCCAACTCATACTTAGGAGAGACCTTTCGCCCCCTCCCCATAAATAGGAAAGACGTTTCGCCCCCGTCTTCATAGTTCAGGAAGAGGTTTCGCACCCAAACCATATTTCAGAAAGACGTTTCCCACCAAACCATATTTCAGAAGGACGTTTCGCACCCAAACCATATTTCAGAAAGACGTTTTGCACCCAAACCGTATTTCAGAAAGACGTTTCGCACCCAAACCATATTTCAGAAAGACGTTTCGCACCCAAATCATATTTCAGAAAGACGTTTTGCACCCAAACCATATTTCAGAAAGACGTTTCGCACCCAAACCATATTTCGGAAAGACGTTTTGCACCTAAACCATATTTCAGAAAGACGTTTCGCCCACAAATCATATTTATGAAAGACGTTTCGCACCTATTTCATTAGTAGGAAAGACGTTTCGCCCCCTCTTCATATTTTGGAAAGACGTTTTGCCCCCTAATCAGAAAGTAATAATTTGGGAAGACGTTTCGCACCCTTTTCATAATTAGGAAAGACGTTTCGCTTGCTATTCATAAATCAGCATGATAGTAATTTTTAAGAAAGACGTTTCGCACCCTAATCATAAAACAGCATAAAATTGTGAAGATTGCATGCCGTCCCATTTATTATTAGGAAAGACATGTGTGTGAGCCCACTTAGGCTACCTTGTTGCTCATGCATTTTACAATCACTTACCGTTTTCATTCCTTGATTCAGCCACTTTAATTTATTGTGCTATCGATCTGATCGCCGACCTAAACTTGGAACATAAATAATTTAATGCAATATTGTAAGTTGTATTACATTAACGTATATAAATTTGAAGGCTGATTATTTATTTTTAGAAATATATATAGGGGCTAGTTATCTTAATTTGAGGAGGGGGCGAAACGTCTTCTCTGGGGTGCGAAACGTCCTATAAGAACGGGGTCGAAACGTCTTCTCTAGGGTGCGAAGCGTCCTATGAGAAAGGGGGCGAAACGGCTCACATAAGGGTTCGAAATGTCTTAATTTGGGGAGGGGGCGAAACGTCTTTCCCAGGGGGCGAAACGTCTTCCCTAGGGGGCGAAACGTCTCAATAGAGGGCGAAACGTCTCAATAGGGGGCGGAACGTCTCACATAGGGGGCGAAGCGTCTCACATAGGGGGCGAAGCGTCTCACATAGGGGGGCGAAACGTCTGTCGAGGGTGCGAAACGTCTCACGTGGGGGGGGGGACGTCTTAAACTGGGACAAGTCGTCACGGCGATGGGGGCGAAACGTCTTGAAGATGGGTGCGAAACGTCTTGGGGGGCGAAACGTCTATGGTGCGAAATGTCCTGGAGCCGATTGATTACATGTGAACGGGGCCTGGGCCCTAGGGTAGTGGTTAGCACCGCTGCCTTTCACGCCAGAGTCCGGAGTTCGGTTCCCGGTCTCGGCGGTTTGAAAGAAACAAAATTGTTTCTTCCCCATCCACGTGTGAAAGTTAGTATTGTGGGGAGCCTCCGTGACCGAGAGGTAGCGTGCTCGGCCTCAGACCGCCAGGGCTCGAATTTTGAATCCTGTGTCTGGAGGACAGTGTCATCTCAATCATCTCACCATCCTCAGGAGGTTCTACTGGCCCAATTTAGCCTATATGTGCACAAAGGTGGCCTAAAGCCCGATTCATTTCATTTCATTTTGCAACGTCTCATATTTGCTAGGTTGCTGTGACACTGAACGCTAGACCAGTAGGCCTCTATAACATTTATACAATGTTGGAGCAACTTCGAAGACTTTGGGCCGACGTTTCATACATGTTAAGCCTATGCAATTTTATTGTTTTTACTGGGAGAGTACAGTGATATATATATTTACATTATTCATCATAATGTAGGCCCTATCACAAAACCTGCACGCCTATAGTCTTGATCTCGCTCTCTATAGTCTAGTTATAAGCCACACTTAATTTGAATACATGCGGTATTTAAAGGGTGCGCGTAATGAATGTCTGAAGCATTAGAAAGACCTATTTCGGAATGTAAATGTTGGCCTACGTTTATTGTAGAATGACCCGTTATAACTGCATTGCGCGATAATTGGACTTCATGGATATGCCTATAAGTACCAGGGACAGTCTGGAACAATGTCACCACATCTCCTGCGCGTTCTTGCGCGTTTGGACGCACCAACGGAGAGTTTTCTGCCGCGCGGCGGAACGCGCGCGTTACCCCGCGTGGCCATTTATTCGCGTCAATGGAAAGGCAGCTTTATGCTTCTGGGCCCGTATTCTCGTACAAGTTACTGTATATCGTTGACTTCGGATTGGTCGAGAAGTAGGTCAGAAGCCTACGATTTATCGTAACTTGTATGAGAATACGGGACCTGGAATATATGCTGCAGCTTATATTTGTTACATGAAATATTCACGAACTGGCACCATACTGTACTAAACCAAACTACTTGAACTCTTGATACGTCCTCCTCCACAACTGCTTATTGGCTCCGCGCGATGTTGAACAATTTCAAACATTATGCCTACATAATCTTGGGATGATGTTGGTGATATCAAAAGGTGGTTTATCAAATTGTCTTTAAATTGTCTGAAAAAGGACTATGTGAATACATCACATTTCTGAGATACGAAGACAAGTCATGTCACATGAAGCTGAATAATAGATTAGCTGATATTTTTCACAGATGGCTATGTCTTCAGGATGGCATTATGATAAACACAATTATGCCTCGGCTTGCTGCACCAAACACTCTTCTTGGTGTTGTTGGAATTGAATATTTTAAAATTAGCTAAAAAATACAAATTAACTGTGTTGTCTTTTACCTGTGGATATATTAATCTTGGAAAAAATACAAAAAAATTTATTACTGAGGAAGACCCTCTCCTCCCTGGGCCTCCCTGAATGTTTTAATTGGGCTAAACTCTTGACACCTATGCACGGAGTGAATATTGCATTACGTCGCTTTCTGAACAATCATGGCAATATCGCGACAGAAGAAAGTCCGAAGCCGGGACTATGCCCTACTCTTATTTTGCATGACTTCAAAGCTTCTTTATAATGCTCAGTACCATAGTCAGCACTGTAAACTACAAACCTTTGAACAACTTTGGGCACTGTACCTATGCACGGAGGAAACGGT